>SJYX01013962.1:76075-144924 GCA_006410675.1 Oreotragus oreotragus | reverse complement strand
TGTCCGACTCTGTGTGACCCCATAGACGGCAGCCCACCAGGCTCCCCCATCCCTGGGATTCTCCAGGCAAGAACACTGGAGTGGGTTGCCATTTCCTTCTCCAGTGCATGAAAGAGAAAAGTGAAAGTGAAGTCGCTCAGTCTGTCCGACTGTTAGCGACCCCATGGACTGCAGCCCACCAGGCTACTCCGTCCATTGGATTGTCCAGGCAAGAGTACTGGGGTGGGGTGCCATCCAATTTGCCTTGATTTATGGACCTGACATTCCAGGTTCCTATGCAGTATTGTTCTTTACAGCATCGGATCTTGCTTCTATCACCAGTCACGTGCACAACTGGGTATTGTTTTGGCTTTGGCTCCATCCCTTCATTCTTTCTGGAGTTATTTCTCCACTGATCTCCAGTGGCATATTGGGTACCTAATGACCTTGGGGATTCCTCTTTTGGTATCCTATCATTTGCCTTTTCATACTGTTCATACTGACAGAACCTGGTCCACTGGAGAAGGGAATGGCAAGCCACTTCAGTATTCTTGCCTTGAGAACCCCATGAACAGTGCTCAGTAAAACTTGACTACAATTGTCTGCTGATGGGTGGGGCTATGCTCCCCTCTCAGTTAGTTGTTTGGCCTGAGGTGACCCAGTCCTGGAATCTATAGGTTTCTGTAATAGGACTATCGGTGACCTCCAAGGGTGTGTAGAGTGTCCATGTCTCCGTGGCAGGCCACTGCCAGCCCATGCCTCTACAGGAGACTCTCAAACACCCACTGGTAGGTCTGACTCAGTCTTCTGTGGAGTCACTCCTCCTTTCCTTTGGGACCTGGTGTGCACAAGATTTTGTTTGTGCCCTCCAAGAATCTCTTGTTTCCCCAGTCCTATGGGAGCTCTAATCAAATCCCACTGGCCTTAAAAGTCAGATTCCCTGGGGATTCCTAGTCCCTTGGCCAGATCCCCAGGTTGGGGAGCCTGATGTGGGGCCTAGAACCTTCACAATAGTGGGGAGCTTCTTTGGTATAATTGTTCTCCAGTTTGTGAGTCACCCACCTGGCAGGTATAGGATTTGATTTTATCATAATTATTCCCCTTGTACCATTTCGTTTTGGCTTCTCCTTTGTCCTTGGATGCTGGGTATCCTTTTTAATGGGTTCCAGTGTCTTCTGTTGATGGTTGTTCAATAGCTAGTTGCGATTTTGGTGCTCATATGTAAAATGAGTTGGAATTTACTGCTGGTCTTGGACAGTCTGGAGAGGTGGAGGTGGCTGCGTTGCATGCTGGGGAGTGCCTTCTACCTTGTGAAGCTGTTGAGGGTGGGTGCCATTGCAGAGGCTCCTCCCCCTCACTTCCTGACTTTCTTTACCTTTTAGTACCATTCGTTCTTGAGCATACTTGTTTAATATAAACAGCCCAAAATTGTATTAAAAAGTTTCAAATGTGCTGCCTCCATTCTTGGTCTACCGAGCATAATTGACAACTGGCAGTCTGATGTGTATATTCCACATGCTTTTCCATGCATGAACACACATATCTGAGAGTGTTGTACTATAGACAGTGAGCTACTAGTCTCTACCCCACCTACATAATGTATATACCTCACTAGGTTACTAAATGTATGTTGAATTTTTCTGTTTTTAAAAATTAATTTTAATATTTTAAATAGATAATCTCATGATTTAAAAAATCATTTGCTGTATATACACCTATTATTTCTGAAATGTTTGAAAGTAAGTTACAGATATAATACTCCTTTTTCCCTAAATATTTCAATGTGTATTTCTAAAAACAAGGACATTAGAATGTTCACATTGATAAAACTATTATTGATAATAGATCTCATTCATTTTAATTTTAAAATAAAGCTTAATAATTTTCATTTATCTACCATGAACAGTAACAAAATTGGTGATTTTTCTTCTTTCCCTTTTCTTTCTTCTGTCTGATTTTGGTCAGAAATACTACTTACACTTTCCATTATAATTGATTTATCAGCTTTAGGTATCATCCTTTATCTTCCAACTATATTGGATTACAATTTGCTGCTTGCCTTTTTCTTTTTCCCTCCCACATTTTGTTAATTGTAATGTCTGTATCTTTTTGGTGCACATGACTTTTATACATTCTGGCTACCTACTTCCTACTTTTAGTTTTATTGCTACAGCTAATTTGAGTCAAGCCTTCTGCTGAGTTTTACCAGTGACTTCTTGGTGACTGAAGTTCATCCTCCAGGCTCTTGGTATCAAAGTGTACTCCATGCATCAGCTTGTTGACATCATTACCTACAAGCTTGTTAGAAATGCAGAATCTCTGCCCCAACCAAAACCTGCTGAATCAGAGTTTGCATTTTCATACGATTCCTATGTGATTTGATATGTTCATTGAAGTTCAGAAATAACACTGAAGAACTGGATCATGGGAATAATTTTGGATGAGAATTTATCTACAGCATTTAGGCATGAAGGAAAGTTTGGCTGGATGTAAAATCTTTAGGACATTGTTTAGATCCTGACTCAAATAAATCAGCTGTAACAAAATTTTGACATAGGATGAAAAAATTGTAATAAGCATTGGGTATTAGCTGATATGAAGAAATTGTTAATTTGATTAGTAGTATGTAATGGTATTTCCGTTCTTTTTAGGGTCTTTATCTGCTGAAGAGACATAAATGTGTTTCTGAGCAAATGTATGTATTTTGAGGATTTGGTTTAAAATAATCCATCCCTTTACTCCAGTAAAGTTAGAATGAGGTGGGGAATAGAGTCAATAAGAATTCAAGGATAATAAATTTGAAGCTGGAGCCGGGGATAGATACAGTGCAGGCGTTTCAAGTCCCTTCTACCACTGTATAGTTCTGAAAAATTATGTAACACCAAATTAAGGAAATAATTGGATCATACCTTATTGTTTGCTCTTTTCTCATTTTCTGGTATTGAATATGGCTTTGAAGAACTCAGGCTGGTCTTTTTTCTCTCCCTTGTAAATCAGTATCTTGATCTTTTTGCTTTTTCTGTGGACTATTTATCCTTTATATTCAGTAACTTAACTGGCTATCATATGACAATAACCGTAAGTATTGAAGCTGACCTTCTTTGTCAGCCTTTCCTGGCACTTTCAGTGTTTAGCTTCAAGTCTCCTGTTACTTCAGCAGTGCTGTCTTGAATTATATCTTTATTTTTTGTTCTGGTTTCTTCTTTTGGTTTTCTTACTTAGGGACTCCATTTGTGTCTCTTTTGGACCTACTTTGTCTGCCCTCTCTATCACTTCTCTCTAACCTTTTTTTCTCTTATACTTTTTTCATGTGGTCTTTCCCTCTTGTGCTCCTACCATTTTGATTTTTCTTTTTTTTTCCCCTTCTGTCCACATTCTTAAAACTCATGTTTTACTTCCCCTTTGTCCTTTGAATTATATCTTTATTTTTTGTTCTGGTTTCTTCTTTTGGTTTTCTTACTTAGGGACTCCATTTGTGTCTCTTTTGGACCTACTTTGTCTGCCCTCTCTATCACTTCTCTCTAACCTTTTTTTCTCTTATACTTTTTTCATGTGGTCTTTCCCTCTTGTGCTCCTACCATTTTGATTTTTCTTTTTTTTTCCCCTTCTGTCCACATTCTTAAAACTCATGTTTTACTTCCCCTTTGTCCTTAAATTTCTTGACATGTTGGATTCTTTTGTTGAGTTTTCAAAGATAGCTGAATCTTTTAAATTAATTTACAGAGAACTTGGTGTATTTTTCTAATTTTCAAGCATATCCTTTAGTTCTTAGAAATTTTCATATTTCTTTGATTCCTGTGTTCTGTTTTCTTCTATAAAAATTGTTCTTAACCTACATTTGTCTTTTTGTTATTTGGGGCACATGTTATTTGGGACTCTCAACCCGTATGTTGAATTTTTTTTCCTATCCTGTTTTTAGTTCTTAAGGTCTTTTTTACTCTTTGTTTTTTTTTTCATTTACTGATTAGAGCTTTGAAAATGACATTTCTTTCCTCCCAGGTTCAAAGTACTTTTGTGAAGAGACAGGTTTCTCCCCCTCCATTGTGTTTTCTTTCTACTACATGGACCTATTTCCTCTGTTTGGCTCTTATTTTTGGAGGAATGTGAGACAATAAAAAATTTGATTATAGAATCATTGTGTGTGGGTAAAGTTTTCTGTTCAGCCTTTCCACTGAATAGAGAAAGCTATCTTGTCACTGTAGGGTCTGTAGATGGTAGTGTTTTATCTCTCAGGCTGATCAGATCATCTGGAAAGGAGTCCTCTAGTCTCTTCCTGTAGCTTCTGGCATTCTGGAAACAGATAAGGATCTCACTGTTCATGCTTGTGGGTTAAAACCACACATAGTATTCCTCAGTCTGAGGTATTTCTAATTTGTATTCTTCAAATAATACATTTTTGTGTCTTGAAGGGTGAGGATAGCAGGTGGCAGGCAGCAGGGTATCTGATTGGTTTGCAGAGTTAAATCCCATCTTTTTCCCATCCCTGTTCTGTCGTGTGCCTTCAAGCATAGAACATTTCTCAGCTTCTGTTGGTCAGCCAGCTCACTTCTTTATACCTTTCCCCTCCAGCACCTATGTTGTAGAGTCTTTCCCTCTCCCAGATGGGTCACAGCTCATACAGATGCTCTACATATTCCAGAAATAATGGGGTATAGTCAGTTAACAATGTTACGATAGGGTGAATAGTGAAGGGACTCAGCCATACATATACATGTGTCCATTCTCCCCCAAACTCCCCTCCCATTGAGGCTGCCATATAACACTGAGCAGAGTTCCATGTGCAATACAGTAGGCCCTTATTGGTTATCCACTTTAAGTATAGGGTTTGTATATGTTCACCCCAAGCTCCCTAACTTTCTGTCCTTCCATCTTCCCCCGATCCTCACCCCCTCACCCTCACCGTAAGTCTGAGTCTCTTTTCTATTTTGTTAGTGAGTTCATTTCTTTCATTTCTTTTTAGATTCCACATAGAAAGGATGTCATCCAATATTTCTCCTACTCCATCTGACTTAATGTAATCATCTTTCAAAGAAACTTCTCTCTTGGAGGTTTTTGTTTTTGCAGTTTTAAAATGGCTCATATTGTTCATGCTGTGATAACAGAATGTGGTACCATGGTCTGCAGTGACCATTCTCCTTCTGTCTCAGGGAAGAGCAGTGTAGCATTTGTCTGACAGGGTTCACTGATCCCCTTGACCACACAATTTCCTGCTTTTTCTTGATATCATCAGTGGACATTTACATTAGTTCCATTACTGAGTTGTAGAACCACCCTCATTACTAAGAAAAATTGTGTGTATACAGTATATATGTGTGTGTGTGTGTGTGTGTGTGTGTGTGTGTATGTATGTATGTTTGTGTACACATCTTAATCTTAGCCTTCCAGGTTATAAAGAGGACAGATTCAGTCTTTTCCGTTCTGTTCATGTGTTTTGTAGGTAAAACTAGCCATTTGGGAATCATTAGAGTAATAATGCTTACAATATTATTGTAACAGATTATACTAATTAGTAAGTATAGTGTTACTGTACTGTTTTCAGACATTTCTTTTTGTTACTTTGTGAGCAGTAACGCTCCCACCTGTAGGCCCTATGATAGTGTTGAGTTGTCCTTTGTGTAATGAGTCCAGTGTCCATTGTTGCATCATATCGGCAAATGGTCAGCTTCATTCAGAGATATCCAAGACTGGTTTAGGAGTCCCAAATCAGGTTCAGTGATTGGCTGGGATGACTCACACTGACTCAGTGGACATGAATTTGAGCAAACTCAGGGAGATAGTGAAGGCCAGGTAAGCCTGGCATGCTGTAGTCCATGGAGTCGAAAAGAGTTGAACATGACTTAGTGACTGAACAACAAGGCCGACTCGTAGAATTCAGAAAAGCTTATTTGAGAAAAAGTTCAGATTAAAATCGATTAAAAAAACCATGTAGGGCAGGGTATAGGAGACACTGAGCAAACTTTCAGTTGTCCTCTTCCTAATGGAGTCATGTGGGCAGTGCTTAACTTCCCCCAAAGCAATGTGTGAGGACACTCAAGAAGTGTTGCCAGACCCTCTGGAGTCATATTGATACCATGTGGCCCAACGCCCCCATCCTCAATTGCACCGTTAGAATAATCTGTGAAGGGTGGCTCAGGGATTCAGGTAAACAAATGCACTCTTAAGAGGAAGGATATTCCAAAAACATTAAAGTATCCTCCAGGTGTCAGCTAAGGACCAAACTTTTCTTTCAAATGTGCAGGGTTTGAACAGCCCAGACCTGCTGAGTTAACCCTTTACTGCATATCACTGCATATCATGGCTTCCCTGGTAGCTCAATAGTAAAGAATCTGCCTGCAGTGCAAGAGACCTGGGTTCGATCCCTGGGTTGGGCAGATCCTCTGGAGAAGGTAATGGCAACCCACTCCAGTATTCTTGCCTGGCGAATCCCCACAGACAGAGGATCCTGGCGGGCTCTAGTCCATGGGGTCACAAAGAGTCGGACATGACTGAGCAGCTAAGCACACACACAACTGCGTATCAAGTTTCTCACCATGTGTACCTTCTCTGCCGCCCCTATCTGCCGCCCCTATGAACAAGTTTTGAAAGACACATATAATATGTTTAAACCCATTTAATAATGCAGACCTGCCAATATCTGTCGTTTGAATGGAAGAAAAGTTCTTTCAGAAAGGTCACACTCAGTTCACATTTGGATTAGATCAAGTGTCTGTTTACTTTTGATATTTACCTTTAGGACTTCCCTGGTGACTTAGACGGTAAAGTGTCTGCCTACAATGTGGGAGATCCGGGTTCAATCCCTGGGTCAGGAAGATCTTCTGGAGAAGGAAGTGGCAACCCACTCCAGTATTCTTGCCTGGGAAATCCCACGGACAGAGAAGCCTGTTAGGCTACAGTCCACGGGGTCGCAAAGAGTCGGACACGACTGAGCAGCTTCACTTCACTTTAGGCTTTTGAGAGTGATGCTGAATTGTGTCACTAATACAAGACTCTTTGTTCAAGAGTATTTGGCCAGTGTATGTTCAAATTCCAGTGTATGAAAAATGGAGTGATAAACAAGGAATCAGCATCTTTCTCAGAATCTTTCTGTGGATCAGATCCATTGGAAAGTGGAACAGATTGGGCTAGATGTGACCAAGGTTTATCTTATTTGTGGCACATCTTGTAATTTTGTTTCCTCTTAGGCACTTTATTATTAAAAAACTTAAAAAAAAAAAAAAAGCCACATCTTGGATTCCAAGAACTTGTTTGTGTGGTTTTAGAAACAGGGTAGCATTGAGGGTGTATAGGGGATCCCGAGTTTTCGTTTGGCGCAGATACTGGACTTCAGAAGTGACACTGAAGCTGATCGGACGTGTCTGGAGTATTACCTGTGGTCTCTGTAAAGATTCTGGTTTATAAAGCATACGACACAGCATTTAAAAAGTCCTCAGTAATGGGGGTTGGTGGGGTCATCCTCAACTATAGATACATTTTTAGTCTTCTTTTTTGAGCATCTTTAAATTTTTTTTCTTTTTTAAAAATTTATTTTTTAATTGAAGGATAATTGTTTGCAGAATTGTATTGGTTTCTTTGAATCATAGTATCTGTATACCTTTGCTCTTTTCACAAACATTTGTGTCTGAGCAGAAGTGTTTTAAAAGAAGGGTGTTTCCTGGGACTTCCTTAGTGGTCCAGTGGTTAAGAATCTGCCAGCCAGTGACGAGGACATGGGTTTGATCCCTGGTCCAGGAAGATCCCACATGCCGTGGAGCAGCTAAGCCCATGTGCTGCAACTGCTGAGCCCATGCACTGCAGTTACTGAAACCCACATGCCCTAGACCCCGTGCTCTGTGAAAAGAGAAGCCACTGCAGTGAGAAGGCTGTGCAGCGCAACTCGAGAGTAGCCCCCACTCGCTGTAACCGGAGAAAGCCCACGTATAGCAACAAAGACCCCAGCATGGCCAAAAACAAAATTTAAAAACAAAGAAGGGTGTTTAGGTACAAAAACCTTTTTCCTTGCAGGGATGGGTTGGGATAGGAGGGGCAGATTAGTGCTGTTGAAAGTAGTTAGCATTTTATAGTATTTCTTAATTCAGTTACCACCCAAGGATGGTCTCACTCATGCCATGGTATTACTTTGTGGTCTCAACCTTGGGAGCATCTCTCTCTATGCAGGAGGTACCCAGGTTTGGGGAGAAGCTCTGAGCAAGCTGGTTGCTCTTGGGGATGAGTTGATGACAAGTGATTCTGAGCCCCTAAATCCTGAGAACAGACTATCCCACTAAGTGTGCTTGACATTGTGTCAAAGGTAATAAAGGCTTAATTTTACATTAGAGTGACAGCCACTTTATAAATTTATTTTTCAGTAACAGCCTATGCTGAGTTAACCTTAGACCTTGCCTTTATTTTTTTTTAGACCTTGCTTTTATTAAACAACTTCTTTTCTCCCTTGCTCACAGAGCTCCCTTGCTGAGACCTTGGATAGCACTGGCAGTCTAGACCCCCAGAGATCAGATATGATTTATACCATAGAAGACGTTCCGCCCTGGTACCTGTGCATATTTCTGGGGTTGCAGGTAAGATGATTCCTTTGGAATGTAACCACCAGCAGATGCTTGAATTGCCTGTCTATATTATTTAAAATTCAATTTTTATTTTTTACTTATTGACAGCTTTATATTACTCTTTTAAGGATGATGAATGGTAATTGTTAATGTGAATTTCAAAACAGTGAAAGGAAGAAAACAGGAGGAGTAGGTTAACCATGGTAGGAAAAAAGAAAATATTCAGGAAATAAGAGAAATGACATGGAAGGAAGGGGAGAAGTTCATAGATGTATGGAAAGGGGGAGAAGAGGGAAGAGAACGTAGAGGAATAGAGATAAGAAGGATTAGTGTTCATCTCTCATTCCTAGTTAACCAATCTATAGTCACTGTCAACTGCCATGAAATATGGGTGACATTAAGAAGTGCTGTGTTGCCGTAAAAAGGAATGCATTTGAGTCAGTTCTGAGGAGGTGGATGAACCTAGAACCTATTATACAGAGTGAAGTGAGTCAGAAAGAGAAAGATAAACATCGTATTCTAACACATATATATGGAGTCTAGAAGAATGGTACTGAATAATTTATTTACAGGGCAGCAATGAGGAAACAGACAGAGAACAGACTTACAGACATGGGGAGAGGGAA
Organism: Oreotragus oreotragus; assembly: GCA_006410675.1. Lineage (NCBI taxonomy): Eukaryota > Metazoa > Chordata > Mammalia > Artiodactyla > Bovidae > Oreotragus > Oreotragus oreotragus. The sequence continues at coordinate 135,776 of SJYX01013962.1, read as the reverse complement.
GGAGAGGGTAAGATGTATGGAAAGAGTAACGTGGAAACTTACATTACCATATGTAAAATAGATAGCCAATGGGAATTTGCTGTATGGCTCTGGAAACTCAAACGGGGCCTCTGTATCAATCTAGAGGGGTGGGATGGGGCAAGAGGTGGGAGGGAGGTTCAAAAGGGAGGGGATGCATGTATACTTATGGCTGTTTCATGTTGGGGTTTGACAGAAAACAACAGAATTCTTTAAAACAATTATCTTTCAGTAAAAAAGTAAATTAAAAAAAAAAGAAGAAGAAGTGCCGTGTTGGTCAGGACATAAATGTGGAGGCTTCAGTCTTATTTTTAAAGGAAGGCAGGCTTGCCTTGGTAACGTCTGCCTGCAGTTTCCAGTGGGAGCAGAGCAAGGAGGCTGCCAAGGAACGGGCAGGAGGGATGGGGAGAGAGGTGACCCGAGCTGGTGCAGGACTTCTGCGTCTTTGGCATCTGCTCCCTCCTCTCCCCCCAGCCACCACTCCCTTTTCCCACTTAAGATCGAAGTGGGGCTCTAGGAGAGAGGGGATGGTATGGAAGGCTCTTTGCCCAGACACATAGTTCTGGGCTGTGTATGCCTTGGTTTTGAGGTCTCACTTTGCATTCTTGCTTTCTCAAGTTTGAAAGATCAGTTCATGCTGAAGAAATCAGTCTCATTACCCAGACAAGTTTATTCACTTGTAGGTGGACTGTACCTGCTGACAGCTGATACTTCGGTTCAATTTCCAGGCCCTCCCCCATCTTAGGTATTAAAACAGTTGGTAACCTGGACAGAAAGGCATTCTAATAGAGAAGTCGTAACCAAAGGACCTGACTGGTAGGGCTGAATGTCTCAAATGAGGTTCAGGAAACTCGTTTTTTGAAATGTTTATAGATGTGTCTAGTAGTAGTCTCCCCTTTCAGACAAGATTGGGAAACCCTGTATACATCATTCCCTTCTTGAACAGTGCAATCTTGTGAGCAGCTCTGGGAAGTCCTGATGGGACTGTTCTGTCCCCTTCACCAAACACCTCTTAGTGTTACACAGTTGATCTTTTTGGACTGCAAGCAGCGCATTTTGGCAAAAATGAGCAGAGTTGGGAAACTGTTAGGAAGAAAAGAGGAAATTTGCAGAACAGAAGTAAGAACTGAACAGGCAAGCCTCTGGGAGGAAGGGATGTGAGCAGTGAGAGCTGGAATGTCCTGCCAGGGCTGTAGGGAATGGGGGAGGGGTCCTAAAGGAGGAGTGGGATCGGCTCTTTATGGATGATTCTCACAGCTGCTGTGTGAGCTTCAGATCAGTTCAGTTCAGTCGCTTAGTTGTGTCTTACTCTTTGCGACCCCATGAATCACAGCACGCCAGGCCTCCCTGTCCATCACCAACTCCCGGAGTTCACTCAGACTCAACGTCCATTGAGTCAGTGATGCCATCCAGCCATCTCATTCGCTGTCGTGCCCTTCTTCTCCTGCCCCTAATCCGTCCCAGCACCAGAGTCTTTTCCAGTGAGTCAGCTCTTCGCATGAGGTGGCCAAAGTACTGGAGTTTCAGCTTCAGCATCATTCCCTCCAAGGAAATCCCAGGGCTGATCTCCTTCAGAATGGACTGGTTGGATCTCTTTGGAGTTCAAGGGACTCTCAAGAGTCTTCTCCAACACCACAGTTCAAAAGCATCAATTCTTCAGCGCTCAGCCTTCTTCACAGTCCAACTCTCACATCCATACATGACCACTGGAAAAACCATAGCCTTGACTAGACGGACCTTTGTTGGCAAAGTAATGTCTCTGCTTTTCAATATGCTACCCGGGTTGGTCATAACTTTCCTTCCAAGGAGTAAGCATCTTTTAATTTCATGGCTGCAATCACCATCTGCAGTGGTTTTGGAGCCCCAAAAAATAAAGTCTAACACTGTTTCCATCTATTTTCTATGAAGTGATGGGACCAGATGCCATGATCTTCGTTTTCTGAATGTTGAGCTTTAAGCCAACTTTTTCACTCTCTTTCTGCCATAAGGGTGATGTCATCTACATATCTGAGGTTATTGAGCCTAGTGCTTCCCTGATCGCTGTTAAATAATGCCAGGTCATAGGAGAAGATGGAAAATGCCTTGTGCAGTGAAGCTTGTAACTCTAATCCCCAGACCTAAAAAATTTTTAAAAAAGGATGAATTATCTCAAAACATAATTGTAAAATTCTACATAAAATATAGGCAAATCAAAATCTAATATGACTGACTAGGGTTTGTTTCAAGAATGGTTCAGTGCCACACAATTCATGTTAACAGATTAGAGGGGAAAGATCTATGGTTTTAGCAATTGGTGCTGAAAAGCAGTTAAAAAAAAAAAATTCTCAATAAAAATTCTATAGATAAAACATTACTGGTGTTTGTATTGCGTTTCCTTTGTGCTGGCCCGGACTCGTTCAAGTAATGAGTAATAATACAGGTGAGTTAGAAGACAAGAAAATATAATAGGAGAAATGCTGGGGAGAAAAAAACAATTTTGTATATGATGAGTACCTAAAAAAACAAGTTCATGTGTGCTGCTTTTTAAAAACAACAGGGGAGTGGGTAAAGTTAGGGTAAAATCAGACAAAATACAAAAAAAGGTTAACTTCTTCCCTCTGTCTCGCTGTCCCCGCAGCATTATCTGACATGTTTTAGTGGCACCATTGCAGTGCCCTTTCTGCTGGCTGACGCCATGTGTGTGGGATATGACCAGTGGGCCACCAGCCAGCTCATTGGGACCATTTTCTTCTGCGTGGGAATCACAACTTTGCTGCAGACTACTTTTGGATGCAGGTGAGATTGGGGCACTAAATTGGGAATGCTGATGTGCCCATGAGGCATTGTGCACATTCACCTAGGGCTGCTTGGAAGAACTGACTGGAGTATGGGGAAGCGTGGCGTAGTGGCATTTGCCTTGCCTCTCCCCAGCCCTGTTGTGTTTCTTCTCTAGGCGGGTGGCACCACTTCCTGACCAGGTGTGCAGGCTGGCACTCAGCTCCTTCCGTCCCACCAGCTGGCAGGGCAAGTGTTCCCTCTAGTACTCTGTCACTTCCCCCAATTCCTGAAGTTCAGACCTGGACTGTGTTCTACTAGGTTTCCAGCTGGTTTCCCTGCCTCCAAGGCTACTCTCCTCTGCCCCGCTCTGTGTGCCACCCTGGTGTCATTTTTTCAATGTTTGCATCTTCCTGGGTGCCGGGAGGCTACAACGCGGCTCCCTGTTTAAAAACTGGGATGCGCCCACCCTGTAGGTGTCTCCTTGTTCTCTGTCCCACCGCCCTCCCAGGTATGTCCCTGAGCCCTGCAGCCTCCTTCCGTGCACTCCCCAACAAGTGAGCTCCTCCTCAAGCCCGCTGTGCTGTCTTGCCTGTGCTTGTGCTCCCCCGTAGCCTTCCAGTCTTGGCTTGATCCTCTTCTGTCTGAAGCACCCTTGACTTTCCAATGCCTCCGTTGTTCTCTCTGAATTCCCACAAATGCGTCTTGTGTATGTTCTTCTAATGTGACTCTTATTCCACTTTGTCCTTTTTTGTTTGTGTCTTTTCTTGCTGATTTGTGTTCCTTCAAAGTGCAAAGTGCACTTTGCATCCCCAGGCCCCAGCTTACATGGATATGGAGCTGGCATAGGAAGGAAAAGAACTGTCTTTTACCTTCTCCTGCAGTCTTACTTTGTCCCCTCCTGTCCCATTCTTCCACCCTCTTCACATTCAGCCTTTTCCTTCACCTTAGGATGTTGCCCAAGGGGTGGAGCCTGTGGCCACAGGACTATCCTCAGAGCAAGGACAGCAGAGTAAATGTATAAGTTCTGTCTCTCCCTGCTAGGGAAGCGGGAGCAAACTCAGAGGGCAACGAAGGCAGCCCGGTAATCATGGACTGTATTCAGTGAGTCAGAATCCTCAGGACAGCCTTCACTTACAGGGGACAGGAGAATGTGGGAAGGACCATGTTAGGGCATTGTGGTTGGCAGCTTAAACAGTGTCCTCATAAAGAATATGACAGCTCCATAGCAGGTCTGATGACGGAAGGAAGGCTGAAAGGGCTGGCCATCTCCTGGGGTTCTCAAATCCCCAGCCCCTGCAGGACTGCCTGCAGCCACCATGCTGAGCAGATGTCCTCAGAAAGGAGGGTCGTCTTAGGGGACCCCTGAGGGAAAGGCAGCGTGTTACTCACCTGTTAGGGGAAGGAGATGTATTTGGACACTCAGAGAGGACTTGATTAAATTTTTTAGTGCTTGGGTAGTTAAACTTGGCTGACAGTATCTTTCATTCTTTTGTTACAGCATTCAAGATTTTGTGTTTCAAAGCCAGGGTGGTTTAGAAAGTTTTTATTGGCTGACTCAAGAGCCTTACCTTATACATGGGGAACTGGTTCTCTGGGGAAATACTTGTTTTCTAAACAGCTAGCTCATCAGAGAACTTGTAGCACAAATCATCTATAAATTTAGGCAGTGCCTCTAGTTGAGAATTGTTGGTTGACTTGAAGAGGAAATGAAAGACTTGTTTACTGTGGTATGGCAGGTACCAGGTACAGCTCTGCCCTGGTCTCATATCAGGAAGGCTACGCCTGACTCTACTTCCCTCTTTGTGCTAACACAACAGCACCTTTTTCTTACCTGGGATTCTTGCCTCGAAGTTCCCATCTAGTAGGGAAAAAGTAAGAAGGCACTTAGTGGCTTGGTTTCCAACTCCTCAAAGCCACAAGCTGTTGTTGATACATTCTTTTAAGTTTTGTCCAGCATATATTTGAGGGCCTGCTGTGTGAAGGCGAGCCCAGATGATGAGGTATATGAGAGGCATTTCCCTCCCTACTTAATTGGCCACCACCTCTGAGGTTGTTTGTTTGCTGTATCCCATGTCCCCTGTTTGTTTGCAGTATCCCATCTCTCCCATCCCCTGCATCTCCCTGTCTTTCACCCTTTTCTGTTAAAACTCTTAACGCCTCTTTTCCCAACTTCCCCTTGTTTCACTGTGCCTGAAGAGACAGGGCTACCCCTTCCAGCTGAATCACCTCTTAGATTCTTGCCCCCAGGTCTCCTGTGGCTTTTGTAAAAGAGGAGCAGAGATCTCAAGAATGGCCAAATACCACACTCCCCTAATATTTCCAGCAGACCAAGGTTGACACTCAGACCTCAGTAGAGTGGGGACCCACCCTTGGTACTCAGACACCCAGTACTTGTACTCAGAATGGATCAGGGTTGAGCATCCCTGAGTCTATTCCAGGGATGTCTATTCAGCAGAGTCAGAGCAGCAGCTTACCAGTGTTGGTTAAAATCAAGTTGTTGACCATTGTAATGATAAAACTGTAATCCCATCGACAGTCAGAATCTACAGTTCCCAATAAAGTGTTAGCTCATGCCACATGGCAAATGATGGTTTCTTTGCCGTTTGCACGTGGGGGAGTGAAATGAGTGCGTATGAGGAGTTAGAGAGACCTATGCAATGTTATAACTCTGGACAGAAGACTTCTCCAGCTCCCAGTTTGCTTTTGTGAAAATGATAGGAGGCCCTTCCTAAGGTGTCCTGTGGATGACATTTGCCATCATTGTGTGTTTGTAGATTATTATATTATATGCTTCTTCCTAAAATACATTTGAAAAGTGACAAAAGTATGAATAATATGAAAAACCTTCTAATTCTGCCGCTTACTGACAGACCCTCATCATCGATTTTGAATTGTCATGTTTACAGACTTGTGCATTTACTTTCTGGTCACAAGAGAATCAAACAAACGGATAAAGCAGTTGGGGCCGTGGAAATACAAGGGTGGGACAGTGCAAAAGAAAGGCTGACGTGGCCAAGAGTGGAATTTATTCCTAGTATCACAGCCGTAAGGATTGCAGGTGGCCTCTGCATGTTTGTTGGTGTTTGCAGTTCACACTCATTTCCTTAGGTGGAGAGCTGCAGAAGAAAAAGGTTTTCATGTTCAGCTATCATGATTTCTAGGGCAGATTTTCAGACTTTTTTAACTGAGTGGTTTGCCATGTGTGTCTGAGTTCTGTCTATTTCTTTGTGTGTTTGCCTGACTCCCGTGTAGTACCCAGAACTCCCCTGCACTGAATGTCATGGGTATATGGGACCTAGAGACCAGTGATGGCCCATGCCTCTGAGGGATGGGGCCTTTATTGTGAGGAAGCTAAAACCATAATTGCAGGTCTAGAGCAGGGGAAGGAAGTGTAACCATTTCCATTCTCTGGGCTCTGGCCAGGTCATCCTTGCTCCACATTTCACATGGGTGTGCTGAAGAGTGGCGTGCTGTTTCTGGAAAGTTGTTTCATTGCATAAAAATAACCAACAGTGATACGGAAAAAGTGAGAGTGAAACAGGTGTGCCTTTACAAACCTGAACCATGAGCTTGCAGTGCCAGCTTTAGGATACTATGTCAAAAATACTCCTTTGGGGGTCTATTTTCCATGGGCTGGGCTGGCTAAGGCCACAAAAAATGTGTCTGATGCAGCACGTGCGGCAGACCCTCCTTCCTAACCTGAGCATCTCCCCTGGCATGAACGTGGTTTCCATTCCTCCAGAGATCAGGACTTGTTTTGGAATGGAGATCATGTGTCTCAGCCCCAGCTGTATGACTTCTGTGGCTTCAGTGCTTCCCAGAGCCTCTGCCTGTTGGGCATGGGATGTTTGTGTTACAGCTGCTTCTTTCATCCCCTTCCTTCCATCCAGCCTTTTCCTTCTTCCTTCTTTCCTTTGACTTTGGTCCCCTGCACTTGGCTTTTAACAAGGTCTTTATTGCTCAGTGCCCTTGAGTAAGGTTTCAGCAGTTCTCATTCTGGTTGATTTCAATCCACCTTACCCCTTGAGGTCTTTCTAGGAATTGGTGCAAAGCCTTTAGAATCCCATGAGTGGGGGCAAGGGTCAGAGGCCCCCAACCCAGGTGCTAACCAGCCCGCAGCAGCCATGCCTCCCTGGCTTTGGGGAGGACGCAGTCAGTGCATCACTTTGGCTGCCATTGTCTTTTCCATCAGAGACCAAGCCTGGGTGGCAGCTCCGAGCTTCCCAGAGTCCCTGGCCCTTGACTGCAGGTGTTAGTGCATAGCTGAGGATGAAGGAGAGCCCTCTGGGATGGACCCTGCCCTTTGCGCACCATGCTGACCTTTTCCGACCTTCCCTAAGTGTGCAGGTGCTGTGTTTGGGAGCCACATCCAGTCTTGTTCTAGGTTCCTCTTGGAGTCCTTTCTGTCAGCTTTCCAGAAAAAGACAAAATTGCAGGCTGGGAGGCCCTTTGCTTGAGAGCCTCTTCTGGCTATAACAGGCCTAGAGACTCACTCTTTGCTGAGAAAAGGTAGGGTTTTGGCTAAGACCGTAGATAGCACAGCAGCCTGACCTCTAACAGAGCTGTCTATCCTGAGGTCCCCTGTTTTTCACCTCCTTGCGTTCCAGGGCTGGTACATATTGTGTGCTCACTAACTAGAGGGTGGCTCCAGGATACTTCCAAGATCTCAAGTCAGAAGCTTTGAACTCTTTCTTAACTGTTGTTAATATTTAGAAGACTGGAGAGATGCAGTGCTTAGACTGGGGTATGGGAGACTGGGATTTCCCTCACATTCTTTTTCTGTATATGTATATTGTGCTGGGGTATATATGCAACTTTTTTAATTCATTGAGAGTTGCAAAAAAAAAAAAAGAATTGCAGGCAGCATGGTGATGGCTCACTCCTAAATACTCTCCTAGAAATGAGGGTCTCTTGTGTAACTATTTACCACGCCTGATGAATTTGAGTCACGTCATCTAATATGCAGTCTATATCTACTTACCCTAATTGTCCTAAACTATCTGTTACGGCTTTTCTGGCCACCTCTCTGAACCAGGATCCAGCTAAGCTTGCATGGTGTGTTTGTTGTGTTTCTGTCATCTGATACATTTTTCTTCCACATGATCCACTTTTTTTTTTACATAATGATTAAAGGTTTTATTTGGCAGGAAGATACATCATAATTTTAACCATGCATAAACATAACAACAATGATCAAGGTATAGAAATCAAGAACTAATAGAACTATAAAAAGAAATAGAGAAATATACTATCATAGTGGAAGATGGCAACCTTTTTGTTTTAAATTGAAGTCTGTTTAACCTGTAACACTGTGTCAGTTCCGAGTTGATATTTCTGTACATTAAAAAATAATTGCCACAATAAGTCTAGTTACCATTTGTCAACATACAAAATTATTACAATTTTTATTAACTATAAAATTGTGATTATTTTATTTATTGACTCCTGCTGTATATGTCATCCTAGTGACATTTATTTTATAACTGGAAGTTTATACTTCTTTAACTCACTCACATGTTTTACTCATCCCCTCCACCCTCTACCTCTAATGATCACCAGTTTTTTTCTGTATCTATGAATCTATTTCTGTTTTGTTATGTTTGTTCATTTATTTTGATTTTATGTGTTCATTGATAGATGAATGGATAAAGATGTGGTTCCTATATATATATATATACACACAATGGAATACTACTCATCTATAAAAAATAAATAAATTTAAAAAAAAGGAAATTAAGAATACTACAGACATGAAGTTTTCACATTTAAGTTCTTTATATAATAAAATAGCTTTTCCTTTAAAAAAAGAAAAGAAAAGAAAAGTTATGACCAACCTAGATAGCATATTCAAAAAAAAAAAAGAACGAAACCTTGCTATTTGTGACAACATGCATGAACTTAGAGCATGTTATACTAAGTAAAAAAGTCAGATAGAGGAAGACGAATATTATATGATTCCACTAATAGGTAGAATTTAAAAATCAAAATACACGATCCTCTTGTTAAAGAGTCCAGGGCAGTTGTCTTGTTGAACATCCCATGGTCTGAGTATGTCTAATTGTGTTCTTGGGGGTGGTATTTGATTTGTTCCACAACTCTAAACTGGGAAATGGGGCCAAAGGCACAGTTGATTAAGAATGAACATTTTTGCCAGCATTACTGTATAGATGATAGTGAGTGTATCATGTTAAGTAGGTTCTTAATAACAAGTTGTAGGTTTTTCCTGCCTCCACGTAAAAAAAAAAATATATATATATATATGTATCTATATATATATATATACTATTTAACTCAAAAAATTTTAAGTGGTATATTAAAAACATGGGCATCAGTGAAAAACTAGAGGTCACTACCTTGGAGAAAGAGGGGAGCTTTGCCTGGCTCCCCTCACCAGCTATGTAGTGGGGCTTTGGCTTCAGAGGTGACATCACTCCCAGTCTCCCGTTTACCAGCTGCCTAGCTTTTTAAAACACATTTATTTGTTTGGCAGCGTTGGGGCTTTGCTGCGGCATGTGGGCTCTTCATTCAGGAATACAGGACATTTTGTTGTGGCAGGTGGGCTCCTGTAGTCACAGCAAGCGGGCTTAGTTGCTCTGTGGCGTGTGGAATCTTAGTTACCCAACCAGGATTCAAACCCACATCCTCCGCATTGGAAGGTGGATTCTTAGCTACTGGATTACCAGGGAAGTCCTCAGCTGTGTGGCTCTGGCTAGTTGACTGGTCTCAAAGCCCCTTCTCTCCTCTCTAAAATGGCAGTAGCATTAAAGTTGTTAGTAAGCATCAAATAAGATAGTATCTGGCACCTGTCCACTCTTGCCTGTTGGTGCTTATTTTTTAGTGGCCCCTCGAAGGGTGTCTAGGTGAGGCAGATGAGGGTGCACCTGCCCTGGGGCACCAAGTCTGGGACACCAAACGGAGCAGCTCATGCTTGATGACACGGCAGGGGCTGAGTGTGCTCCTTGGCCACACGACACTGGTGAACTCCTTCAACTCGAGCTTTTCCGAGTGGTCTCCCCCTTCAGTCAACATGTTGTTTCTCTGCTAATACTTCTGATGCTTCAGATGACTGGGAGACTAAGTCCTCTTATATGTGGGGTTAAAGATTCCCCACAATCTTTTTCTCTTTGACTGTCACATCTCACGTACCCCTTATGTTGCCACGTGTTCTAATATGCGCGCTCTCTTCCTCATGGCCCGCTGACTCTCCCTTTTAGCCTTCCTTTTCGGGCAGGGGGACTGCCTGACAAAAGCTGCACTGGGATAGAGCAGCACTAACGTGAGCCACAGATAGAGCTTCTCGTCAAATACCCAGAGTGAAGCTCTTTTCTTTTTCTTTTTTAATTTTGTGTTTTTTGTAACTATTTGACATAACTGTAGTATTTTAAGGAATCATCCGCCCCATTTCTCCTCCAAGAAAGACACTTTATAGACAAAAAAATTTTAAGTCAATCTATTGAAGGGTAATTGACATAGAGTAAAATTTGCCTTTTTTCCTGTGCATAGTTAGATGAATTTTTACTCATGTGTACAGTCACTTAACCACCACCACACCCAATAGATAGAGCATTGTCCACATCAAAGAATTCCCTCATGCTTCTCTGTGACTGACTAGATAGTTAAGTAATGTAATAAACTTTTGACTTAAAATAGTTAATATTATCATGCTTGAAAAAGAGGTTATCAAAATTGGACCCCACCAGGCCCTCTAAATTCCTGTGCTCTGTCTGGACAAAGCCTCCTGGGAGAGTATCCAGTTGGCTGGTTTCTATTGAGGTCCCCCAGGTGTGTGTCTAACTGAAAGTGTTAACTGAGCTAATTCATATAATTTTGATATTTACATATAAGACCAGAATATCATGGACATGAGATCAACGTTAGACTTGCCTTTAGTTATGAGTTTTCTTTGAATCAACTCAAAATGGATTAGAAATCCAAATGCAAGAAATGTGAAACCATATAACTATTAGAATAAAACCAGGGTGAATTCCTTTATATCTTGAGTAGGTAAAGGGTTTTAAAATAGGACTCAAACTCTAGAATCAATAAAAGGATGAAAATATAATGCCATTAAGTGTTTTAAAATTTTAAGCTTTGCATTGTAAAAAAAATATTTAAAAATGGAAAACTGGAGAAAATATTTGTAATACAGGTAAGTTCTAATATCTCTAATTGGGGCTTCCCAGATGGCTCAGTGGCAAAGAATCTGCCTGCCAATGCAGGAGACTCAGGTTCGATCCCTGGGTCAGGAAGATCCCCGTGGAGAAAGAAATGGCAACCCAATCCAGTATTCTTGCCTGGTAAATCCCATGGACAGAGGAGGCTGGCAGGCTACAGTCCATGGGGTCACAAAAGAGTTGGACACAATTTAGCAACTTAACAACAATGTGTCTAATACAGAAAGAACTCTTACAATCAAAGTTAAATACATATATATAGAAAAAGCAAAAGACACAAATAGACAGTTCTCAAAAAAGCTATATGATGGCCCTTCATCATAGGAAAGGATCAAATTGACCTTATAATAAGAGAAATACGAACTAAATCTACTCTGAGACACCATTTGTCTCCTTTGTCAATTGACAAAAAATAATTTTGACAAGCCACTCTGATGGCAAAACTGAGAGAACGGGCATTGTTACACATTGCTCTCAGGAGTATGTGGCTCAGACAGTAAAGAATCAGCCTGCAGTGCAGGAGACCTGAGTTCGATCCCTGGGTTGGGAAGATTCCTTGGAGAAGGGAATGGTTACCCACGCCAATATTCTTCCCTGGAGAATTCCATGAACAGAGGAGTCTGGCAGGCTACAGTCCATGGGGTTTCAAAGAGTTGGACATGACTGAGTAACTGACACTTTCACTTTTTCAGAAGCTAAATCTACCCTAAGACACAATTTGTCTTGTCAGATTAACAAAAATAGTTTTAACAAGCCCCTCTGATGGAGAAACTGTAGGAGAACAGCCACTGTTACGTGTTGCTGTCTGGAGTGGAAATAGTTCAGTCCCTATGAGGAAGGGTGTTACAGTATTGAGAGCACATATGCATTTACCATTTGATCTAACAGTCCTACTTCTAGAAATTTACCCTGCAGATATGCTCCCACAAATGCAAAATAAATTCTGAAAGTTTTTTTTTATTGCTGTGTAATTTGTAATGACAAAATAGGTAACACAACTTAAATGCCCATATATAGGAGACTATCATACATCACAGTGAATGCAGTTCTGAGAAAGAATAAGGAAGATCTTCTTGAACTGATATAGAGTGAGTTCTAAGGATACATTGGAAAAAGGAAGTTGTAAAACAGTGTGTATGTTTGAAGAAATAAGGATAAGTTAGAAATTAATAAAAATGGTTAATGATAACTGAGATTTGGAGGGTGGAGGTGATAGGAATGGAAGTGACCGTATATTTTATGGTTTTATTTTAAAATGGACATGACTGAGTAACTGACACTTTCACTTTTTCAGAAGCTAAATCTACCCTAAGACACAATTTGTCTTGTCAGATTAACAAAAATAGTTTTAACAAGCCCCTCTGATGGAGAAACTGTAGGAGAATAGCCACTGTTACGTGTTGCTGTCTGGAGTGGAAATAGTTCAGTCCCTATGAGGAAGGGTGTTACAGTATTGAGAGCACATATGCATTTACCATTTGATCTAACAGTCCTACTTCTAGAAATTTACCCTGCAGATATGCTCCCACAAATGCAAAATAAATTCTGAAAGTTTTTTTTTATTGCTGTGTAATTTGTAATGACAAAATAGGTAACACAACTTAAATGCCCATATATAGGAGACTATCATACATCACAGTGAATGCAGTTCTGAGAAAGAATAAGGAAGATCTTCTTGAACTGATATAGAGTGAGTTCTAAGGATACATTGGAAAAAGGAAGTTGTAAAACAGTGTGTATGTTTGAAGAAATAAGGATAAGTTAGAAATTAATAAAAATGGTTAATGATAACTGAGATTTGGAGGGTGGAGGTGATAGGAATGGAAGTGACCGTATATTTTATGGTTTTATTTTAAAATGGACATGACTGAGTAACTGACACTTTCACTTTTTCAGAAGCTAAATCTACTCTAAGACACAATTTGTCTTGTCAGATTAACAAAAATAGTTTTAACAAGCCCCTCTGATGGAGAAACTGTAGGAGAACAGCCACTGTTACGTGTTGCTGTCTGGAGTGGAAATAGTTCAGTCCCTATGAGGAAGGGTGTTAATTTTAAAACCATAAAATATTCAACATGTTCAAAACATAAATTCTAAAAGGATGAAGAAACACAAATCCTAAAATTGAATACAAACAGAAACAAGTGAACCTATGACAAATTGCTGGTCACATGGGAAAAAAATTAATTCATAGACTTCAGAACATAATACTTTGCACACTCTGAATGAAATATATATATATATATATTTTAATATATTCTAAAGGAAAAAAAAAAAGAGAGAAACCTTAAACTTTCACTTCGGTTCAGTTACTCAGTCCTGTCCAACTCTTTGCGACCCCATGAACCGCAGCATGCCAGGCCTCCCTGTCCATCACCAACTCCCAGAGTCTACTCAAACCCATGTTGATTGAGTTGGTGATGCCATCCAGCCATCTCATCCTCTGTCGTCCCCTTCTCCTCCTGCCCCCAATCTTTCCCAGCATCAGGGTCTTTTCAAATGAGTCAGCTCTTCGCATCAGGTGGCCAAAGTATTGGAGTTTCAGCTTCAGCCTTAAACTCAGTAGTCTTATTAGTAGTGACATTGGTATAATTCTGGAACTGTGGTGCTTTGGGCAAATTTGGGACAGTTTATATTAAAAGGAATAGTCATGGAAGTGTGTTATTAAACTGAATTAAAAATGAGTCCATGTGTTTATGATGATATTTTCTTTTTGGACAAAAAGAAAAGCTCTTTACAAAAGGACACTAAGGGACCTCCCTGGTGGTCCAGTGGCTAAAACTCCGAGCTCCCCATGCAGGGGGTCTGGGATTCAATCCCTGGTCAGGGAACTAGATCCCACATGCTGTAAGACCTGGCAAAGCCAACTAAATAAAAGCGTTTAAAAACAAACAAACAAAAACCAAAAGGATACTAATTAATATCAATGGAATGATAAAATTAAAAATCATAGTTTTTAAGCCACACTGTAAGAATGTTAATAAGCTAGTGAGAATATAATATTTGTACAATTTAAGAATCACTGTATAGATAATTTATTCATTACAAAAGGAAGAGGAGGTACTTTTAAATTGGAGAGTTCCAGTAGTCACTACCCTGACCAAGTTTTCCTATCTCCTGGGACAGCCTGACAGGCCTCCTGATGTGATGCTATAAGAAAGGTGCGACACCTGAGCAGTCTTTGCCAAAAGTATTTGAAAGTGAAGGTCGCTCAGTCATGTCCGACTCTTTGTGACCCCATGGACTATACAGTCCATGGAATTCTCCAGGCTGCAATACTGAAGTGGATAGCCATTCCTTTCTCCAGGGGATCTTCCTAACCCAGGGATCAAACCGAGGTCTTCCACATTGCAGGCAGATTCTTTACCAGCTGAGCCACCAAGGAAGTCCAAGGATACTGGAGTGGGTAGCCTATCCATTTCTCTAGTGGATCTTCCCCACCCAGGAATTGAACTGGGAGCCTATCCCTTCTCCAGGTGATCACCACCCAGGAATCGAACCAGGGTCTCCTGCATTGCAGGCGATTCTTTACCAGCTGAGCTACCAGTGAAGGTATGACACCTGAACAGTCTTTGCCAAAAATGTTTAGCCTGACTCTAAATATGACGCACAATAACCAGCTGCAGTGTAGAAACTGTGATTGGTTATAAGCACTTTTATAAACAATTAAGGACTTCTGTGATGGTCTAGTGACAGATTTCACCTTCTAATGCAAGGGGTGCAAGTTTGATCCCTGACTGGGGAACTAAGGTCCCACATGCCTTTGGCCAAAAAAATCCAAAAAATGTAAAACAGAAGCAATATTGCAACAAATTCAGTAAAGACTTAAAAAATGGTCCACATTAAAAAAGAAAATCTTAAAAGAATTTGGGAAATTTAAGTATGGCCTAACTATTAGGCCTTGTTATTAAAATTGATGTCACCTTTCTTGGGTGTGATTACCGGGCAGCGGGCAATGATATGGGAGGATTTATTTATTCTTAAGAGATGCCTGCTGAAGTGTTTGGGTAGAGGACTCCATGCCCACAAGCTCCTTTTCAGCAGTCCAGCAAATACATACATACATGTAGGTGTAGTAAACTGTGCGGAAATATTTCCAATTAAGAAAAGAATATTCTTTGACACATTGTATTTTGCTTTTCTTAAGGCCAAACTTGCAGTTGTGCTGCAATTTAGATTCAAGTAAATGTTTACTTGGTGATGAAAGTTTTTGTTACCAACTTGATTACTTTCTTGGTAGATAGAGGAAGCCAGGCACCGAGTGTATTCTCTGTGCTGTTGAATTATGTGTTTGCTTTATCATTTTCATTAAATGGTTTAGTTCTGGGCAGATGCATTTCATCCCTTCTTGGTGCTGCTTGTGGGACTGTTTCCTTTTAAACTTTTTGATACCTTTTCCTTTATGGCACCGTGGAGGACTGCCAGCCTCTGGGGCATGGGGGAGTTACCTGATTTTATCTTGAAAATCCATGGACATTCAACTCTCTACTCTCTCTGCCCAGTGCCTTTAATCTTAAAAAAAGTTCTCCCCCAAATTTGCAGTTGAAATCAACATGGCAGAAAGGCATAACCTCTTATTTCTACTCTAATAAAATTCCTCTNGAGGACTGCCAGCCTCTGGGGCATGGGGGAGTTACCTGATTTTATCTTGAAAATCCATGGACATTCAACTCTCTACTCTCTCTGCCCAGTGCCTTTAATCTTAAAAAAAGTTCTCCCCCAAATTTGCAGTTGAAATCAACATGGCAGAAAGGCATAACCTCTTATTTCTAGTCTAATAAAATTCTTCTCGAAAGATATTTGTCAATAGCACCTTCAATTCATTAATTACTAAGCAAAAGTTAGTCTGGGGGCGTCCAGTGATGGGTAAACCGGCTCAGTTCCTACTGTCAGGGCGATACCACCCCCTTGGGGAGATGAGCAGTTTAGCAGTAGGGAGCTCTTCAATACAGAGGCTTCAGTGCTGTGAAGGGAGATGTAGAGGCCGAAACCTGACATGGTCAGGCTGGTCATCTGAACTGCCACCACAGGATGGGTGGAGTCAGTGAAACAAGGACCACTAATCAGAGCTGTCTCACAGCCTCTTGGAATGCCTTGAGAATAGTTTTGGAGTTAAGGTCAACTTTTGCATTTTCCCCCCAGAAGTGATCCTTTCAGAGCAGGGTTCTTCACTAGTTTTCCTCTTGTTTACAGGAAGATTGCAAGGCATTTGCTCTTTGATCCCCTCTGACCTTCACCACACAAATTCCCACCCACAGTAAAGGATCTGCAATTCTTAAAGGATTTCTGGGTCTGCTTTGTGGCTCTCATTTGCATCCGCTCTCCTCTGCTTGGATTACTGCTGCTGCTAAGTCACTTCAGTCGTGTCCGACTCTGTGTGACCCCATAGACGGCAGCCCACCAGGCTCCCCCGTCCCTGAGATTCTCCAGACAAGAACACTGGAGTGGGTTGCCATTTCCTTCTCCAATGCATGTAAGAGAAAAGTGAAAGTGAAGTCGCTCAGTCTGTCCGACTGTTAGCGACCCCATGGACTGCAGCCCACCAGGCTACTCCGTCCATTGGATTTTCCAGGCAAGAGTACTGGGGTGGGGTGCCATTGCCTTCCCCGATTACTAACCCCTTGGATTACTAACCTCTTGCTTATGGGCCGAAGTACTTATTGTCCTTTAAGTGATAATAGACTCCCATGGCATCTTGCACCGTCTCCCTCACTAGCCTTCATGTATAGCCATCATAGATAATCTCTTTCACACAACAGAAACCTCTCAAGGGCCCAGGGGTGGTTTTCCCCATTGTCTCATCTTTTTATAAGTGTGCCTGTGTCAAGCAGACACCCGTCAAGAGACCAACATGATAAATCCCTTCGTCTGGCATAGGGGTTATCTTCGTTGTCTATGCGTCAGCCTCACCCAGAAGGAATTATTCAAAATGCAGATTCAGAGACTCCACCTGAGGCTCTGATTAACTTGGACTGAGTGAGATGAAGAAATGTTCATTTTTAACCAGCAGCCCCCCACCCCACCCCAGGGAATCATGAAGCGGTTCCCCGGCAACTGGAGGAGTAACTTGTAGAAATCATGGCCAGGGGAATGCGTTATAGATCCTTAGTAGAGCCAAGAATAGCTCCTGGAGGAGATGATATTTTCTGTGTCCTTTAAATATTGAATAGAAATAGAGCTTTAGAAATGAATTGATAACTGAAGAGATAGATAAGCAAAGGCTCAGAGGCAAGAACATAGACTACTTGCCTGGAGTGCAAGTGTGTGACATGATGGGTGAGAGACTAGACTGGGAAATGGATTCAGATCACCTGGATGCTCAAGAGGAAATGAGGCACCTTCAGCAGAATTTTGAACAAAGTAAGAACTTGTGTGGGGCTTGTTAAGGTTCTTTTTCTCTCCTGGGGCTACAAAATCTGCCCAGATTTTCTTAATGACATCTGCTTCTGCTGCTGAGTCGCTTCAGTCGTGTCCGACTGTGCGACCCCATAGACGGCAGCCCACCAGGCTCCCCCGTCCCTAGGATTCTCCAGGCAAGAACACTGGAGTGGGTTGCCATTTCCTTCTCCAATGCATGAAAGTGAAAAGTGAAGGTGAAGTCGCTCAGCTTAATGACATCTAGTTAAGACGATTTATTAAACTTTTAAAATGTCTACTAAAAAAAAAAATTCTACATTTTTGGGGTATCTTCACATATTTAAGATATACTTTCCTTGTAGTCAGGGTTAGCAATTTTATTTTTTCTGTAGTGCATTAACCAGTGAATATTTTAGGCTTTGTGTTCCCTGTTGTAACTATTCACCTCTAGCCATTGAAGCATAAAAGTAGGCGCAGACAGCTCATGAATGAGTGAGGGTGGTGGCTGTGTCCCAGTGAAACTTTACTCATAAAACCAGGTGGTTTTCCAACTCCTTGTGTAAAGAAAAGCACAGTTTAATTTGTTTCATTTCCAGTCATCAGTACAGAATAAAAGAGCAGACAGTCCCGTCTGCTTGGAGAGCCCAGGGATCTGAAGTTTAGATGACTGTATGGGGGAAGAGCCTCATCTACCTCAGAATAGCGTGTACCAGCTCTGTATTTGTAAAGCGACTATGTCCTTCAGCCAGAGGCACTGTTTCTCAATCCAGTTACTACTGTGTCAACTCAGGGCGAGGACATACTGTCAGCTCAGAGGAAAGCCTGGCTGGGTTCCTATCCTACTAGCCAGGACACTGATTCAAGGCTGCTTAGGTGTATTTTAAGAATGATCTGGACATCTGAAAGTTCCAAATCCTGCAAACCAAAGGGCTGGTTTCATATTTTATCCTCAAAATAATGTTAAAGATAGTGATTGAGTTCCTGTGTTAGCCCATTAGAACCACCTTAATATAACTCCAGTGGAAAATACTCTATTATACTCTAATAATAAATAACAAAATCTTTTGAATTTGAGTAGCACCAGTGTTCATAAAATCAATATGAATTATCTAGAATGTAATTGAATGATGGTATCTGAGGATCTCTGCATTTAGTTTGACAGTGTAGGCAGGAAATTTAAAAGAATCTACAAGTTTTCTGGGTCCTTTAGAAACAAGGGTACAAGCGCTTTTTTGAGTATTTTTTATGATTAAGCAGAATACTTTATCTACTGTTGATTTGTAACTTACAGTTTTCCTTTTTCTCAATAGATAGATAACTAACATAATCTTAATGCTTATCCCCAGTGGTTCATGGCAGTTTTTGACTTACAAAATGGAATGACAGGGGAAGATAGGTTTTTCTCCCATGATAACCAATAAGAATTTGAAAGGGAGGAGGATGGTAAAATAGAAGAGGTACATTGATGTTTAATAAGGAGCTCACAAGCTCAGCAGGACAGAGACACCCAAATGCCTGCATTCCCCCTACCAAGGGGAAAGGTGGTAATGTCAGGGGCTGGTGTTGGGGTGCTGGCACTGACTACAGGGCTCCCCCAGAACCTTCCCTGGGGAGAGAGCATTAGGAGGGGAGAACGGAGAAGCCAGCGTCCCTGGCTGCATGGCCGAGGATATCTTTGCAGACTGGGGCTTTTTTTCCAGGTGTGCCTGCATTTACTCATGTGCTGTTTGTCTGTGGAAAAGACTGTAAAGCTGTCAAATAGTGAACTACCTCGGTAGTTCCTGATGCCGTGATCATGGTTTTGGTCTCGTTTCTTTTAGGTTACCCCTGTTTCAGGCCAGTGCTTTTGCATTTCTGGCCCCTGCTCGAGCCATCCTGTCTTTAGATAAATGGAAATGTAACACCACAGGTAATTGCAGTTATTTCCACATATGTCATTGGGGTCCTTTAATGCAGGTGATAGAAGGGAGGCCTGGATGTGCTGCCCCCAGCAGTGATAAATCCTTTCTGGAATCAGGCACAGAACACACAACCAACAAAACAGCTTAGAATATTCCAATCTGTGGATCGTGTTTCTGTCTCTCTCTGTATCCACTCATTCATCCCTACCCCCAGAGCAAGTAAGGACCAGTAAAGGACCTCATTTCTCTGTGCTAATGAAATTGATAAATATGGAAACAGAATAGATAAATATTTGTGCTGTTTTTCTGCCTCTTTCTTTCAGTGGATTTTATGAACCACCAGTAGTCACTCTCTTTGCTGCATCAGCATCCTTTCTCTGAAACATCTTTGCTTTTTAAGGATCTGGCTGCTTTGGTTTTCTGCAAATGACTTTCATTCCACCTCCTATCCTCCTCATAGTGATTGCAAAGATCCTTAAATAACCCTGTAAGGTCAGGAAGAGATCAGATAGGGGATTTGAGGAAAACAGACAGACCTGTTGTACTCTCAAAATACTGTTAAATTTTTAGGTTCTAGGAGCAGAATTTTCTAGCCCTTATTTCCTTCCTTGCTCCTAGGAGTTACTTTGTGACCACTGATTTGATTTAGGAACAGAAAAAGGGCCTCAGTGTTATCTAGGTTTTTCAAACCTCAGTCAGGCAACCTTGCTATTGGTCATTTCAATGAGCTGCTTGCAAAGGTTGGTCTTTGTATGAGACTGGGACTAGCAGTGTGTATCATCAGTTCAGTCAGCTTCTGAGAAGCCAGGAGCTCTTGTTGGTAAATAAATTTGGTTATATTAGCAATAGGGAATCCACCTTTCAGTATGATATGCTGTACTGTTGTAACTTGAATTTTAGGGTTGGGTATTTATACAGATATACTTAGAACAGGGAGGAAATTCTTCTTAAAAAGAGTAAAATGAATATGTCCTGTCAAACATCAGTGTCACTCCAAGAAAAATTTTGTCTTTGTTTTTGTTTTCAAGATGTTTCGGTTGCCAATGGAACAACAGAGCTGTTACACACAGAACACATCTGGTATCCCCGAATACGCGAGGTAAATGATGAGCATTGTCTACTTACGGCTTCTTTGTGTTTCTTCTCATTTTCAGTGTTGGTCATGCCCAGTATATTGCAGTTGCTTACACTAAGCTCTTTTTTTTTTTTTTCCAGCTACTGATATGTTCATTTGTGTTGTGAAATTCAATTTAGATGACATCGCTATAAAATAAAGCATGTAGAAATGCTTTGGGGCACCAGACAGTATTGTTTCTTGCCCTCTTTTCTGTCCTTCTTTCTCTTCCTCCTCTCCTATGCCACCACAGACCTGTCTGCTTACACCCTCCAGCATAACCAGCCGAGGGACATGGCTCCCTTTGGAGGGAGTCACAGAGCTGATAGGTTGCAAAACTTATTTTTTCTTGCCTCAGCGTTTGTCTGTGTTGGTTGAAGGAATTAAAGCCATTTGTCTGCTTCAGTGCATTTGAATAGAATAGGGTATGGGAGTCCTTAGATCAAAGAATGACTGACATTTTATCCAGATCTTCCAAAACCTGTAAAACCATTCACCATTAGTTCAGAATTAACACAGATATGACCATTCTGTACAAAAGAAATATACCTTTAGAATTTTTGTCAGTAACACTACCTTTTAAATGTCCTGCAGGTGCTTACTTCTTAAAGTCAAGAATCTTTGTACTGCATTGTACCTTTGAGGGTTGTTTTGAATGTTGTGTCTTAAATGGGAATGATAAATTACGTCTGTCTCGGTCAGTAGACAAGGAGTAGGCAAGCTGATTTTGTGTCCAGTGCCCATTTCAATAATACTCTTACATCAGTCGGGTCATACTTAGGTTTGCTAGGTCCCAATCACACCCACTGGTATCTTTAGGGTTTCCCAGGAATTTCTCAGCTATGTCATGCCTATTTTATAATAGCTTGATGCCTTACAGAATTATCAGTTGTGGTTGCAGGTGACATTTAGAATGTGTGATTTATAAGCAGCTTGCTCTTATGTCTGTGTCCTCTCTTGCTCCAGATCCAGGGAGCCATCATCATGTCCTCATTGATAGAAGTGGTCATCGGCCTCCTAGGCCTGCCTGGGGCTCTGCTGAAATACATCGGGCCCCTGACCATCACACCCACGGTAGCCCTCATTGGCCTCTCTGGTTTCCAGGCAGCAGGAGAGAGAGCAGGGAAGCACTGGGGCATCGCCATGCTGTAAGTGTTCCAAGGCCACTCAGGAGTGGACAGTAAAAAAATTTCCTTTCTTCCCAACTCTGAGGGACAGCTTCTTTGAATGTTTTGAACATTATGCAGACTTTAGGAGATATGTAAGATTAGTCTGATGGTTTAAACTTTATTTGTTTCATGCCAGGGAATTATTAAAGTGCCATGCAGTCAAGGTATTCTAAAGATTGGGAGGGTTGTAAGGTTTTAAACTTTGAGAAAGGAGTAAGATGGTGGTGCCATTAACTCTTGACTTTTGGGGTCATGCCAAGTTCATACATGCAAATTGAAATACTAAGAAGCTGAATCCTTTAAATGAGACTCAAAAATACTTCCAGACAGGCAGGAGACAGAGCTGTGGCCTGCAGTGTTGGCATCAAGGGTGATGTGGCTTTCAGGTCAGACAGCTCTGCATACCTGTCACAAAGCTGTCATTTCTGCCAGAGTCCTGCTGGTCGGTGCCAGTCCTTTCGCACAGTACTTGAAGTGAATTAAATGTCACTTATCCCTTTTTTCAGTAATGTCAGTAAAGACATTCAGAACTTTATAAGATTGATCATTAGAACCACAGCTTTCTGTGTACCACAGAGAGAACCCACAGTCTCTGCATATCTCTGTAGAGCATATATAAGAGTTGACCATCTCATAGGAAATGATTCTAAGACTCTAGAATTTTAGCAATCAGTCAGATTTCTTAAAAAATTAAGTAACACAGGAGGATTTCTAATTTGTTTTGTGAAAACTACTGTAATTATTCAATGAAAAACAGTATTTATTGAGCCTGCATATCATGCTTTACATAACTCTGGTTGTATATATTATAAATTAAGGTAGGTACCAGTGTTATCCCTATTTAACAAGTAAAGAAATCCAGGGACAAAGATGCAGTGTTACTTTTTCAGGGTCACACAGTTAGCCAGGATGCTTTTCAAAACCCGAATAGTCTGACTCGAACTTAACCCGTAACACTTAATTCTGCCTCTCTGTGTTAGAATGCGGTTCACAAATAAAGTGAATCCTTACATAATTTTAATCCATATATCATTATAAATTAAAGTATAAGAAAATAGCCAGTTCTTAGTTTTCTCATTTCACCAAAGGTTGTCAATATTTCCATATCAGGATGGGTATGTTGAAGGCACGTGAGAATGTTCACTCAGTGAAATGCAGTAAGTTCCAAAAAGGAGAAATTGTGTTTACTGTCTTGCTGTAAACTTTAGGAACACAAAAGAATGACTAAAACCCCCAAACCACTTAGAAGCAAGAGAATACCATTATAAATAACTCAGAAAAGAACCCCAAACTTTACAATTGCCGACAATTTAGAAAATGATGATGGTAACAATCAGTCACACTTATTGAACAGTCAGTTCCCAAGAAGAGTCAAATAAAAATGAAGAGCTTATCTTCAGAAATGAGAAAAACAGGATGAAAAATGAGCGCAGTTAAAGCAGGGGAAAACACTGGTCGTGATACAGAAAATATGCTAAAATGCTTAAGATCCTTCAGCCTAGTCTTTAGTGGTATGTGAACTGAGAGCTTCCAGATGCACAAGCTGGATTTAGAAAAGGCAGAGGAACCAGAGATCAAATTGCCAACATCCATTGGGTCATAGGAAAAGCTAGAGAATTCTGGAAAATATCTGCTTCATTGACTATGTTAAAGTCCTTGACTGTGTAGATCACAACAAACTGTGGAAAATTCTTAAAGCGATGGAAATAACAGACCTCCTTACCTGCTACCTGCCTCCTGCGAAACCTGTATGCAGATCAAGAAGCAACAGTTACAACTGGACATGGAAAAATGGACTGGTTCAAAATTGGGAAAGCAGTACGTCAAGGCTTATTTAAAATCACCCTGCTTTTTAAAAAGCAGAGATGTTACTTTGCCTACAAAGGTCTTTATAGTCAAAACTATGGTTTTTCCAGTAGTCATGTACGGATGTGGGAGCTGGACATAAAAACAGGCTGAGTGCTGAAGAATTGATGCTTTTGAACTATGGTGCTGGAGAAGACTCTTGAGAGTCCCTTGGACTGTAGGAGATCCTAAAGGAAATCAACCCTGAATATTATTTGGAAGTATGCTGAAGCTGAAGGTCCAATACTTTGGTCACCTGATAAGAAGAGCTGGCTCTTTGGAAAAGGCCCTGATGCTGGCAGAGATTGAACGCAGGAGGAAAAGGGGATGACAGCGGATGAGATGGTTGGATGGCATCATCGACTCAGTGGATGTGAGTTTGAGCAAACTCTGGGAGATGATGAGGGACAGGGAGGCCTGGCATGCTGCAATCCATGGGGGTGCAAAGAGTCAGACACAACCGAACAACTGAACAACAAAATTAAAAATAGGAAACAAATAGAAGTGATGTGTGCTAGAGCTTGTTTTTGGAAAAAGGCAAACATATAGACAGACTTTGGGCAGGCTAACTAAGGTGAGAAGGGAATGCACACACAAAGCAGTGACGAGACTTAGCTCTAGGGAGGATGAGTTAGATCTAGTTTTAAATATATATATATATATAGAATAGGTGGTTTTCCAGCTGTTTTTTTTGTTAAATAATCAAAACTGACCCCTTTTTCCCCAGACCTCTGGATGTTGGGGTTCCTCAGAATTTGGTCCTGGGCCTCCTCCTGTCTCCATTCTCTTCCTCTGGGATATCTCATCAAGTTCATGGCATCAGCAGACATGCATTAGGCTGGTGGGCTCCACATGAACCTGTAACATGGACCTCTAAACTCAAGACTTTCAGATCGAACCCCTGGCTTGCCCTGTCCATTTGCTGTTACACAAGACACCTCAAACTCTAAAGGAAGAAAACTCCAACTTTTGACTCCCTCCTTGCCCATGAACCATTTCCTTCTGAGGTCATCCTCACAGGAGCACAGCCACAGGTGCAGTAGTAGCACAGGCGCTTAAGCCAGAAGCCCTGCAGTGATCCTTTGTCCTTCACTTCCTCGTTCACCATGCGCAACCCATCATTCTCTCCTACCTCCAGAAAAAAATCCTGATTCTACCCTTGGTCATCATTGCCACAGCACTCAGCTATCACTTCCAAACTGGTGTCCGGTTTATTTTTTTCTCCCTTACTGTGCATTGTCAGTCCTATAAAATGCTTAATCATTATCCCTCCAAGACTTTCTCTTCTGTCCCCAATTCTTGCTGGATTCTAGAATCTTTTAGGTTTTCCTGTCATCACGATGTCTGAAACCTTGCCTGCTACTCTTTGGTGGTCTGTTTACATCTCAGACCTGGCACTCCGGGCTGTTTTACTTTGTCATCTTGGGTGTTCATGGGAAGTGATCTTGAATTATTTCACAGATGCCCCCCACTTCCAGCCCTGCTTGTCTCTCTTTTTCTGGAACTTCTAGGATGTTGGTCCTCCCAAAGTTGTCCTCTTACTTTCCTCGTCTGTCTTTCATCTCTCTGTTTCTTTCCTCTGTTCCTAGGAATTTTCCTAGCTTTATCTGTGACTCCTTCTCTTGAGTTTTTTTTTATTTCTGCTGTCCTGTTTTTTATTTTCCAGAGCTCTTCTTTTGTGCTTGTATGTCAGCTCTGTGAGGGCAGGACCTCAGCTCTGTACTAATCACCACGGCACCGCCAGTACTTTCTCTGTCTGTTCCAGAGCAGGGATGTTCAGTAAGAGCATTGTGAAGAAGTTAGGGGAGGGGTGGGAGGTGTGACCACACCCTTGACCATGGGAAGAAAAGTCAAGGATGTTGTGGAAGGACTTTAATTCCTAAAGGATATGCTCTACTGGTTAGGCATTGAGTATATTACATCTCCAAAGAAGAGAGAATTCCTGTACTGTGTAATCTGTGCTGGAGCTTTGAAAAAGAAGGGAAACATCACAGTTTTATCTTAATGGCAAATTGTGACAGAGCTAATACAGAAGGGAGATCCTGGACCAAGTTTTTCCTTCCTAGGGTTGTATAAAACCCTAAGGAAATCTGTTCAGGTAGTAGCATCTAAAACTCAGTGTCTTAAAAGGCTCGATACAGTGTTTTAAAAGGGCCTTACTATACAGCTCTGCACATACTTAATTTTTTAAGTGCTGTATCTATAAACATATCTGAAAAGAATGTTCCTTGGAACATGGTTTAGGAAAATGCTGCTATAGATAATGCGGTAAAAGGGCAATGTATTTATCATTTTAGGAACTCAAGGATGATTAAATATTAGAAAATTTAATTTTATTAAAATCCACTATGTTTTTTTATTTAAAAAACATGGTGATGATTTTTAAAAATTGAACCTGTGTTTCAACTGCAAACTGTTAACAGTGATAAATATGATTTTTAAATGCCCCTACACCTTACTTGCCTCCTGAGAAACATGTATGCAGGTCAAGAAGCAACATTTAAAACTGGACATGGAACAATGGATTGGTTCAAAATTGGGAAAGAAATACGTCAAGGCTGTAAATTGTCATTCTGCTTATTTAGCTTATATGCAGAGTACATCATTCAAAATGCTGGGCTGGATGACTCACAAGCCGTAATCAAGATTTCAGGAGAAATATCAGCAACCTCAGATATGCAGATGATACCACTCTACTGGCAGGAAGTGAAGAGAAACTAAAGAGCCTCTTGATGAGAGTGAAAGAGTGAAAAAGCAGACTTAAAACTCAACATTCAAAAAATTAAGATCATGGCATCTGATGCCATCACTTCATGGCAAATAGATGGGGGAAAAGTGGCAACAGGGACAGATTTTATTTTCTTGAACTCCAGTATTACTGTGGACGATGACTGCTGCCATAAAATTAAAAGATGCTTGCTTCGTGGAAGAAAAGCTATAACAAACTTAGATGGTGGATTAAAAAACAGAGAAATCACTTTGCTGATAGAGGTCTGTATAGTCAAAGCTATGGTTTTTCCAGTGCTCATGTATGGGTGTGAGAGTTGGACCATAAAGAAGGCTGAGTGCTGAAGAATTGATGCTTTTGAACTGGTGCTGGAGAAGACTTGAGAGCCTCTTGAACAGCAAGATCAAACCAGTCCGTCCTAAAGGAAATCAACCCTGAATATTCATTGGAAGGGCTGAAGCTGAAGCTCCAATACTTTGGCCACCTGATGCAAAGAACTGACTCATTGGAAAAGACTCATACTGGGAAAGATGGAGGGCAGGAGAAGAAGGGGGTGACAGAGGATGAGATGGTTGGGTGGCATCCTCGACTCAATGGACATCAGTTTGAACAAACTCTGGCAGATACTGAAGGACGGGGAAACCTTGGGTGATGTAGTCCATGGGTTTGCAGAAAGTTGGAGACAACTTAGTGACTTAACAACAACATACATTAAGGTGAAAGACTTAAATTAGACTGCCTGTCGTAATCATAAACTGAGATAAGAATGTTTATTATCAGAATCATTAAAGTTCTGAATGTGCTAGCCAATAAACAAGACAAAATAAAATAATATGGATCAATGCAGGAATAGGGAGAAGGGCTTGATGACTTGTCCTTAACAATAATTAAGGCACATTCTAGGACTTAATACTGTGATCTGGGACAGGGTAGACATGATAGAGTAGAACAGAATGGATACAAGAGTGAAAGTGAAGTCACTCAGTTGTGTCCGACTCTTTGTGACCCATGGACTGTAGCCCACCAAGCTCCTCCGTCCATGGGATTCTCCAAGCACGAATACTGGAGTGGGTTGCCATTTCCTTCTCCAAATAGAGGAGAACAGAAAGGATAGAAACATGACCAATTTTAAAAAATTAATACTTATATATGATGTTTGAAATCAGTGGAGAATGAACTGTGTAGAAAATAATTGTTTGGAAAAAAGTTAGATTTCTGATTTATATCAAATTACATTTCAGTTGAATTAAAGACTCAAATGTAAAAAATAAAACCATGAAAGGGCTATAAGGAAACCTATATTAAATAGGTTAGATAAGGCAGATAGAAAAAGAGAAAGATTGATTTTACCACTTGAAGCTCATATCAAAAACCACTGAAACTAAATTTTAAGTGTATCTGAGAAAACACAGCAAACTCCATAAGAAAGGCTAATGTTCCCAATTCATAGAATTTCACCAGTTAATTCAAAGGAGAGAGAGTCCTGGTAGAGTAATGAATGAAGGAAGTAGTATGAACACCCACTTAACAAAAAATAGTAATGCGGATAACCAATCAGTGTTTACAGAGGGCCACCTTCACTTGTTATCGTTACGCATATTCACATGGAAGGGGCCTCTGTAGCAGTAGGGGTATTGGTGGTGGGCCCCTGTGGTCTCCTAAGTCAACCAGTAGACGTGGCCTTTAGAGACAGACCGTCTCTAAAGGGAGAGTCAGTGTGGTGAACTAGTGTCTGCCATTTCTAAAACCATACATGCATTCTGAGTGGGACAGTGTTTTTCCTGAAAATATTTTTCCGTTTACTTTTCTTAGGGATAACTTAAAACCTATTCAAAAGTAGAATAGTTTAATAAATTGCCATGTACCATCACCAAACATTCCAGAAAAGTCTCATTTTATCTATTTCCCCAAATTCGTTGAGATTCTTGGCATTTGGAGTTTGATAATAATTAAACAGAGATATCTAAAGTAAAATAATAGTCCCTCCCACACACCCCATCCCTCAAAAAAATTTTCTCTTGCATAGCTAACAATAATATAGTGTTTATCCTTCCATATTTTGCATTATTGCTGCAGAAATATATACAGCTTTATCATTATTTTATAATTTTTCACCTCAGTAATTTGTTGGGGTCACCTTCCCAAGACAATCTGTTTAAATCTATTTCATTCTTTGTACAACTGCACAATGGTAAGTAGTATCAAAAAGTCTATATATTAAACTGCTCCCAGGTGATGCAACAGTAAAGAATCCACTTGCCAATGGAGGAGATGCGAGTTTGATCCCTGGGTCAGGAAGCTCCCCTGGAGGAAGAAATGGCAACCCACTCCAGTATTCCTGCCTGGGAAATCCCATGGACAGAGGAACCTGACAGGCTATAGTCCATGGGGTCACAAAGAGTCAGACATGACTGAGCGTGCACACACATGCACACACACAAGCCATTTCCCAGATGATACACAAGCATGTTATTTAAAATACTTTCTGTTGCAAACAATGCTGAAATACCTATTTTCATGTTAATGAATATTAAAATAAATGATGATAGTGTTTTTAAATTGATGAAATTGGTAGGGATTTAAAAGTATAAAGGCCTTCCCTGATAGCTCAGTTGGTAAAGAATCCACCTGCAATGCAGGAGACTCCAGTTTGATTCCTGGGTTGGGAAGATCTGCTGGAGAAGGGATAGGCCACCCACTCCAGTATTCTTGGGCTTCCCCTGTGGCTCAGCTGGTAAAGAATCTGCCTGCAGTACAGGAGACCTGGGTTTGATTCCTGGGTTGGGAAGACCCCCTGGAGAAGGGAATGACTACCCACTCCAGTATTCTGACCTGGAGAATTCCATGGACTGTATAATCCATGGGGTCGCAAAGATTCAGACATGACTGAGCAGTTTTCACTTTCACTTTTAAAAGTATAAAACCCTCTGCTACAGTGAGTAGGAAATGGACATTTAAAAAAATTTATTTCACAGAAGTATAGTTTATTTACAGTTTTGTGTTAATTTCTAATGTATAGCAGTGATTCAGTTATACATATATGTGTGTGTATATATACACACCCACACATTTTTTTCATTATGATTTATCACAGGATATTGAATATAATTTCCTGTGCTATACAGTAGGACCTTGTTTTCTCGTTTGATTTTGTTTTTTTCTGGCCAGGCCACACAGCGTATGGGATCTTAGTTCCCCAGCCAGGGATTGAACACATGTCCCCTGCAGTAGAAGCATGGAGTCTTAACCATTAGACTGCTAAGGAAGTCCCAGGACCTTGTTGTTTATCCATCCTGTATATAATATTTTGCATCTGCTAATCCCCAAATCCCAATCCATCCCACCCTTACACCACCTTGACAACTACAAATCTATTCTCTATGTCTGTGAAGCTGTTTTATAGATAAGTTCATTTGTGTCATATTTTAGATTCCAGATATAAGTGATAATGGTATTTGTCTTTCTCCTGACTTATTTTACTTAGTGTGATAATCTCTAGATCTATCCACGTTGCTGTGAATGGCATCATTTCATTCTTTTTATGGCTGAGAAGCATTCCATTGTGTGTGTGTGTGTGTGTGTATCACATCATTTTTTTTTAGTATAGGTTATTTTAATTTTGGGCTTCCCTCGTAGCTTACTCGGGGTGTGTGTGTGTGTGTGTGTGTGTGTGTGTGTGTATCACGTCATTTTTTTTTTTAGTATAGGTTATTTTAATTTTGGGCTTCCCTCGTAGCTTACTCGGTAAAGAGTCTGCCTGCAATGCAGGAGACTTGGGTTCAATCCCTGGGTCAGGAAGATCCCCTGGAGAAGGAAATGGCAAACCACTCCAGTATTATTGCCTGGAGAATCCCATGGACAGAGGAGCCTGGCAGGCTACAGTCCATGGGGTCGCAAAGAGTCGAACACGACTGAGCGACTTTGACTCGATTTTAATTGTAACTGAGGTCTAGTTGACTGGTTTCTGTACCACATCTTCTTTGTCCATGCACCTCTTAATGGACATTTAAGTTGTTTCCGTTTCTTGGCTATTGTACATAGTGCTGCAGTGAACATTGGGGTGCACGTATCTTTTTAAATTTCTCCAGACATGTGCTCATGAATGGGATTGCAGGATCATATAGCAACTCTGTTTTTAGTTTTTTGGGGAACCTCTATACTGTTTTCCATAGTGACTGTGTCAGTTTGTGGAGGGCTCTCCATACCCTCTCCAGCATTTGTAGACCTTTTTTGGTCTGATCTTCAGATATATTATTTCTGGACTTCTTAATGGCCACTCTGACCAGTGTGAGATAATACCTCATTGTAGTTTTGATTTGCATTGCTCTAATAGCTAGTGATGTTGAGTATCTTTTCATGTGCCTGTTGGTCATCTGTATATGTTCTTTGGAGAAATGTCTATTTAGGCCTTCTGCCCATTTTCCAGTTGGGTTGTTTTTTTGTTGTTGAGATATATGAGCTGTTTGTATATTTTGAAAATTAAGCCTTTGTTGGTCACATTAGCAAATGGACATTGTTCGTCTCTTTTAGTATCCTTCATTGTCATACTGGTTTTTTGTTAAACATTACCATTCACGGGGGAGTTAGACTTGGGCACCATGTATGTTTTCATCCTTGAACTGGTGCTGACCTGATGATTTTGTGGTGGCACCAGGTCAGTGAAGTGCCTGCATAGGCGAGGCACTGGTAGTGTGGCAGGCAGCTGCAGTCCACACTTCACTTGGAGTGTGACTGTGAAGCGGCACTTGACTGGCCGTCAGTGGGACTGATAATTCCATTTCAGCAGTTAGAACTGTTCCCAGGGACAATTAAGCTTAACTCTGAGAATCCTCTCTTCCTATCAGCTCTACCTTAGGTTATAAGAGAAAGAATGAATCCCTACAGGTGATGAGACATATTAGGGTATACCTTCATTGTCTGAATATGGGAAGCTGTCCCGCACCTGCCACACACGGGGCACCAGACACGTGAGGATGTGTTGGGTTCTGCTCCAAGGGGTCACCAGACCACCTGCTTCCTGCAGCACTCAGCATAGCTGGATCGAGAGTGTAGGACTTGTTACAGAGAAACTTTTGAGTCAGCACAGACATCCCTGCCCTCGCAGTGTGGCAGCACAGTTCAGAGCCCAGGCTGTAGAGCTAGACCCCTGGCAACATAGCTGCATGATCTTGGACTGCTGGCTTTGTTTCTCTGTAAAGTGAATGATTATAGCAGCTACTGTGGAAGGGTAGACTAATGGGCGGGAAGACCAGTGCATAATGTCTTGAGACAGAAATCTCTCAGGAATATTGTTTATATATGAATATATTGTATGGGCTTCCCGGGTAGCTCAGCTGGTAAAGAATCCACCTGCAATGCAGGAGGCCCCAGTTCAATTCCTGGGTCAGGAAGTTCCCCTGGAGAAGGGATAGCTAGCTACCCACTCCAATATTCTTGGGCTTCCCAGTGGCTCAGATGGTAAAGAATCTGCCTGCATTGCAGGAGACCGACCGGGATTCGATCCCTGGGTTGGGAAGATCCCCTGGAGGAGGGCATGGCAACCCACTCCAGTATTCGTGCCTGGAGAATCCCTGTGGAAGGAGGAACAGGAACATGGCAGGCTACAGTCCATGGGGTCACAAAGAGTCAGACACAACTGAGCGACTAGTCCACATGCTCATATATATGTACATATAATTTTTAAAAATTTTTGGCCGTGCTAGGTCTTTGTTGCTGCCTGGGGTTTTCTCTAGTTGCGAGCAGGGGCTACTCTACTTGCAATGTATGGGCTTCTTATTGAGGTGGTTTCTCTTGTTGCAGAGCACAGGCTTCAGTAGTTGAGGCTCCTGGGTTCTAGAGCACAGGCTCGATAATTGTGGCACATGGGTTTGTTGCTTTGTTGCACGCGGGATCTTCCTGGATCAGGGATCGAACCCGTATCTCCTGCATTGGCAGGCAGAGTCTTTATCACTGAGCCGTGCTAGGGAAGCCCAGGAATATTATTATTAATATTGAATGCTATTATATATAGCTTTCTTAAATATTTTAGTTTTTTCTTTTTAAAAGTAATTTATGTCCCTTCCAAGTAAATCAGAACATACAGAAAAATGGGGAATAAACCAAACCTTGTGAGCATTTGGATCATGTCCTTCTTACCTGTTTGCATTCATGCATATGTGTACACATGCAATCTTGTGTGGCAGTTGCTTGTTTTTTAGTTAATTCATAGTTGTAATTTTACTATGCAGTATGTTGTATCTGGCATCTTGTCTTTTTCTTCACATAGCGTGAACTTTTCCTATCAGTATGTACATTCTTTGTTTTTTCTTCATCTATTAAAGAATATTTAGCTGAAGCATTTACATGACAATCTCATTTCCATACCTATATGTTAAGATCTAAAAATGGCATTTCCAAAAGACATTTCCCAAATAATAGAGGAATAGCAGCTTTCTAGAGAAATGAATTGATCACATGTGGTCAATTTTGTCATTGAAACTTTGAGTATTATTTTTAACATAGATGTAACAGCCTTTAACCTAGTTCATTTTCTTTCTCTCCTCAGGACTATTTTCCTAGTATTACTGTTTTCTCAATATGCCAGAAATGTTAAATTTCCTCTCCCAATTTACAAATCCAAGAAAGGATGGACTGCATATAAGTTACAGCTTTTCAAAATGTTCCCTGTGAGTAATTGCTTTTTTTTTTTTTTTTTGAGACAGTATTGCATTTGGTTCATATGTAAAATGTTTATAATGAGAAGAGGGGGTTAAGCAGATTGTCCTGAGGGACCATGTCTGTGTGGTGATACCAGAGTACTAATGACCACCCAAATCATCATGGACCTAAATTTTAGAAGTGGTAGGAGTTTCCAGTTCTGGAGTTCTCTTCAGTTTAGCCGCTCAGTTGTGTCTGATTCTTTGCAACCCCATGGACTGCAGCACGCCAGGCTTCCCTGTCCATCACCAACTCCCAGAGCTTGCNCCACCCAAATCATCATGGACCTAAATTTTAGAAGTGGTAGGAGTTTCCAGTTCTGGAGTTCTCTTCAGTTTAGCCGCTCAGTTGTGTCTGATTCTTTGCAACCCCATGGACTGCAGCACGCCAGGCTTCCCTGTCCATCACCAACTCCCAGAGCTTGCTCAAACTCATGTCTATCAAGTTGGCAATGCCATCCAAGGAGTCCTTGGAGTCTTTTTAACAGTACGTAAGAGGACATTGATTCTCCTTGGAACTGAGGGAGGTTGGACTCCACGTGGCCTTCTCAGGCCCATTGTCCATTATTCTTATTTTACTAGCCAGTTTCAAATTAAATAACTTTACTGTATGAAACTACTCTCTCTAAATGTAATTCCATTCAAGGAATAGGTTTTACGCAGATCCTTTATGTGTTTTTTATGCGAAGTACTGATAGGCTCTGAGATGCAATAATCCCACTGCAGGAAGGCATGTTCTGCTAGCAACCACTACTTCTGTTGGCCTGACAGAGCCTTTTCCTTTGACCACTTCAGATCATCCTGGCCATCCTTGTGTCCTGGCTACTCTGCTTCATCTTCACAGTGACAGATGTCTTCCCTCCTGACAGCACGAAGTATGGCTTCTATGCTCGAACTGATGCCAGGCAGGGTGTGCTGCTGGTAGCCCCGTGGTTTAAGGTCCCATACCCGTGTAAGTATTCTGGTGGCCAAGAGTGGTCAGGAGCCCACAAGGGTCCAGCCTAGAGGAGTTGGGAGTTGGCAGAAAGCTCTGCAACACCAAAGGCCTTCTTTGTTGCAGAGCATGCCCTGAAAGTCATACCATTCTAGCCTTCAGAGGATCCGATAGCAGAGAAGGGAGGCAGGAGGCTCTGTTTCCAGAGGACTGTAGAGACTAACCAGCTCTCTTCTCAGTTGTACCAGTTGATTGTTTGGTTCCATTAGGACAAAATCCCAGGCTCAAGGAACCTCTTGCCAGATTTGAGCTCTAATGGCCAGGATTTGAGGTCAGCTGCTTAGAAGGGCAAGTATAGAGCTGTACAGTACCCAAACCACCGAAATGAACAGACTTGAGTAGGAGGGGCCTGAAGATTAGTAGACTGCTCAAGCCTGGTGGAATTTGTATAGTCTTTGAATAGGTAGCCATAATCATTTTTTTTTTAATTTGGTCACACCTGTCAGATAAACTAATATTCACAAACAGACAGTGGATCTTAAGTTATAATTTCATTGTTGGGTAACTCTTGGCCAGGTGGCAAGGGTGTTTGAGCCCCAGCTGTGAGGTATCACTTGGATTCATGTGTAGCATTTTCTGGACCTCAGTCCCAGAAGTGTTTTGTGTGAACCCAGTGATTATTACATGCTTGTTGTAATGTGAAGACTCTGTTCCCAGCATTTAAGGTTTTTATTAGAATAAAGCCTGAGCTTAGTCAGATTGTGCCAGTTTACACCCCTGTCCAGTTGTCACATTTTCATATTTTCTGACAATGAGGAAAAGCCAAAAATATTAAGATTCTGTCAAAGATAAATGTTCTAAGCATGTTAAATTATAGTGATTCTGGCAGTTGTTCCTCCTGGTCTTAACACATTTACAAACACAGTAAAAAGTTTAGTCTTTCTAAAGCATTCTGAATTTCATCAGATTATATGGTATAAGTATGTATTTATGTATGCCTGTCCCCTCCATACAAGGTTCATAAACATACATGTAATCTGAGATAAAATGAGATTAAAAGTCAGTTGATGAGGGAGTCAGGAGAAGGCATGGGAGGGCAGGTAGGAGGAAGCCCCCACAGCACATACGGGTGGTCCTCTCTGCCTGTACATGTGGCTCCCAAGATGAGCACAAATATGAATAGAAACACAGAGCCAGCTGTCTAGGAGAAGCAGCTGTGCGTGTGTTGAGAGATGAGACTTTGCTCAGGGACCATGGGGCCTGTGCACAGGGAGGCATAACTAAGTGGGCAGGTCCTTCACATTATGATTGCAGAGGGTGCTGTCTGGTTTCTTTTCACAACAGCCCTTGAGTGCTACCAGCTCCTCTATTGCCAGAGCTTCCCTAGATAAAGAGCTGTTCCCCGAGCCAGAAGGGTGTAGTCTTACATACTTCCTAATCCAGAGATAAGCTTTCATGTATCTTCATCCAGAGACAAGTTTTTATATATCTAGACCAGTAGTTCTTCGTCTTTAGTATGCTAGGAATTACTTGGACTGGTTGTTAAAATACAGATTTCTTGTCCAAAATGTCAAAAGTGTCAGGCTGCTATCAAGTAACAAACTAAAAGTTCTAGATAAAAAGAAAGATGAAATAACAGGCTTAAGTAGAAGGCTGGAAGCCAGCATGTTTAAATTTTAAATAAATAATCTGAAGAAAAAGCGGTCAGAAATTAAGATTATAAATTTTAAATGTTGAAGTAAATGGTATAAAGATTTTAAAAATCTTGCTGAGGATTTCAGGCAAAGTGTGGGAGATAAGAAAGCAATTAAAGTTAAAAGTCTGAGAAAATAAAAGGCAATTTCTGATAAATAATAAATGGCAAAATAAAATAAGACTCCCACCCCAAAATCTAGACACATAAATGAAACCATATCACTGCCTCAGTAAAGATAACTGTACAAAAGTTATTTAGAAAACACAAAATGTTGGTTGGTAAAGAAATCATCTGCACGCGAAGAATCCATTCCAAACCAATCCAGGGACAACATGTTGACCAAACCAGTTGCTGGTGGGTCTGCACCTTGAACCCCTGAAGACAGACTGCCTCAACATCCCCTGGTCAGCTCCCGTGGGGTAAAGTGAGCTCCAGGAAGGAAAAGTTCTGTCCATACACACACCCAAGGGATATTCTGTACCTCTTACATAATTTATGTGTTACCTTTCTCCTCCCAAACATGGGGTTGCTCCCATGACCCAGTAGACAGAGGCCAAGGCCCTCTAGGGTGTTGGTCAAGGCCTTCCAAACCCACCTGCCCCGGGCCTCCCCTAGTGGGCAGCAGCCTATTTCTCCCCAGCTCTGTCCATCCACTGACTGCCCATCCAGAACGCCTTCTCCACTCTGTGTGCTGCTTTCCAGACTCTTCAACAGGGCCTGTGTCACTTCCTGACTTCCTACCTGGTACTGATTGTGACATCCACCCATTGCATTGTTCGAAATCTTTTAGTGTCCTGATCCCTCAGTATCTTGTTGGCCCCTGCACAAGACATTTTATTCATTTCTTTTCATGTACTTTCTGCTTAGTAGCTCTGTAATAACTAATGGTTCAGGGACAGAAAGTCTAGGTACTTTATAAAGAAGTCTATTCATTTTAACAGTGAAGGTTCCTCATGCTGTTTTTATTAAATAAGATCAATGGTTTTCAATGTCTACATAGATACACTTTTAAATCTGGATACTCAAAATGAATCTACCTGGGGTCTTTGCTTTGCTTTCTTAAAGGGAACTCTTTAATTTTCCGTAACATGGTGTACTTTAAAAAAAAAAAGTGCTGGTATTATACTAGAAAAGGGTTGACTACACTTTGTGCCATGCTCTACTGTTGTAATTTAAATTTGCGTGATGACTTTTCACTGCTTTTTCATTTGATGCCTCCCTCTGGACTGTTTTGTACCATGCTTTGCACAGCAGGGCTAAACATTCTCTGCATACAAATACCCATCCCAACATAGCAGGCTGTGTTAAATTCTAATTTAGCAGACACTGAGTGTGGCTTGGAAGCAAGAAAGAGGAGCACCTACCTCTTCCAGTCAAACAATTTCTTCTTTTAAATAAAGCAGACCAATCCTGATTATCACTGTTTTCATTCAACTCGGGAACTATTCCCAGGCATTTTGCACTGATAACTTATGTGTAAAAATAGTTACCATGAGCTTTAAAAATCTGAGTGGTTCTTGTAGAGTCCTGACATACTGAATGATTCAATATCCTTTTGAATAACTTTTGCCTACCCCTCTAAGAAAGTTTATGAGGCTTTCATGCTTGTTTTTCTTCCTTAGTTCAGTGGGGACTGCCCACCATCTCTGCAGCTGGTGTCATCGGCATGCTCAGTGCGGTTGTTGCCAGTATTATCGAGTCTATCGGGGACTACTATGCCTGTGCAAGGTTGTCCTGTGCCCCATCACCTCCCATCCATGCAATAAACAGGTGGGTTCCTGAGAAAATGAACTCTTCACTGGGCCCAGTGCCTCTTAACTTTGCTCTTTGGTTTGGACAGTCAAGAGTTTCAACATGAAGTAGCCAAACATCAGGGCTCTTTATTGGCTGTTTGTTTTGAATAAGTAACTGCCCCTGTTTTGCTCTCATTTTCCACATCCAAATAATATAGAGCAGAATTCCCACCCTTCTTTCTCATGGTGACAGTCATATAAGACATTCTCTGTAAGATCTCTCCAGACCCTGAACTCACCAAAACAAGTGCCAGACACTGCCATTGTTCTTTGCTTGGTTTAGGGTTATGGATGTCTTGTCCCCTTTGATGTCTTGTTTTCCCTAGTGTTCATTTCACAGTTACAATTAATATAGAGAGAGACAAGAGCAAGAATAAATGAAGTCTGTAAAATCTAGAGGTTTATGAGCTGTGAAGTTTATATTCTCAGATATAGTCTTTAGTTTCTCAATGCTGGGGTTAAATTGGGCCCTATAGAAGCTGTAAAGAAAATAAAGTAGTCCCGATCATCCTACCTTTCCCAGCCAGCTGCCACCCTTCCAGAAGGAACTGTGTGTCATGAGAACGAAAGGGCTGATATCTCTACATCTTTTGCATTGCTTCTGTTGGTGTTTAGAGCCCTAGTTTTTCCATTTTTCTCTAATGGAGCTACTGCATATGAGTAAATTATTTATATATTGGTTCTTTTGAAAGTTCCAACATTTATAAAATTACAAAGGATTTTCTTTCTGATAAAACTGTATTAATAGGAAAGGAATCAAATCTATGGATGACCTATGTTGTCTTAGATTTCCACAAATGATTATTTTCTGGGAAAAATATTTTAATTTGGAATAATTTTTAAACATTTGTATCTAATGTGTGATTCAGAGATGTGCTTCTGAAAGTTGAATGAGCATGGAGAACCCTCTGCATATGAGTAAATTATTTATATATTGGTTCTTTTGAAAGTTCCAACATTTATAAAATTACAAAGGATTTTCTTTCTGATAAAACTGTATTAATAGGAAAGGAATCAAATCTATGGATGACCTATGTTGTCTTAGATTTCCACAAATGATTATTTTCTGGGAAAAATATTTTAATTTGGAATAATTTTTAAACATTTGTATCTAATGTGTGATTCAGAGATGTGCTTCTGAAAGTTGAATGAGCATGGAGAACCCTGTTAAAATGCGCGTCTTCAGATTTGGGGTGTGGCCTGAGATTCTGCATTGCTAACCCCTCCTGGGGAGTGTAGAGGCTACAGGTCTGTGGACCCTGCCTTTGGGTCATAACCATTTAGACTATTTCAGAGTGTTTCACCCATTGAATTAATGTTTTTCTTTACTCCATTCCTTTACATTTTAGGGGGATTTTCGTGGAGGGTCTCTCCTGTGTTCTCGATGGCATTTTTGGTACTGGGAATGGATCTACTTCATCCAGTCCCAACATTGGAGTTTTGGGAATTACTAAGGTACAGATATTTTTATAATTAAATGGTTGGGCCTCTAAATGTTGATCCATTTTGTTGATTGGTCTGGCCACTGTGAGTTCCAAAGGATGGCCTCCAATCCTGAGATTGTCTTCTTCCCCATCTCTTTTTGATTTATTGATGGAGTTTTGGAATGCTGATAGAGGTCTCTTTCCCCTTGACTGGCCTGGGTAGGCAGGCATTCAGGTGCAATTCCTTCATGCATTCTACAATTTTTTATTAAGCACTGACCCTTTGCCAGGCTACTATTCTTGGCACTTGGGATATATCAGTGAATGAAAAAGAAAAATATTTCCATCGTTTATGGAGTTTACATTCTATCAGAGGAAGACAAGCAAAAATAGTAAGCATAATAAGTATGACAGAAATATGGGGCAAAATGGGGGGATCAGGGGGATAAGTTAGGGTGGTCAGGCTAAGCCTCATTGAGAAGGTGACCTTGAGCAAAGCCTGACAGAGCTGAGGGAAGGAACTGTGCAGGTACCTAGGGAAGGGGCATTCAGGCAGGGGGCACTGCCAGTGCAGAGCCCTATCACAGAACCACCCTGGCATGCTGCAGATCAGCAAGGAGGCCAGCGGGACAGGAGCAGAGATGAGAGTGGGGGTCATTGGGTAAGAGCAGATGAGGTTCTTGAGGTAACTGAGGACCAGGTCATGTAAGCCTTAAAGGCTGCGAAAGGCCAAGTGGAAGTAGTCAGGGAGAGAATCCCGCAGGGTGTGAGTCCATCTGTTTTTTTTGTTTTTTTTTAAGAATTACTGTGGCTGCTATGATGAAAGTAGACAACTGGGGTCTGGGAAGAGGGTGGAAACAGGAGACCAGTTAGGAGATGGCACTAATTCTAGATTAGAAATTGCATTCTGTCTGTGTGCTTAGTTGCTCAGTCATGACTGACTCTTTGCGAACCCTTAGACTGCAGCCTACCAGTCTCCTCTGTCCATGGGAATACTCTAGGTAAAAATACTGGAGTGGATTGCCATGCCCTCCTCCAGGGGATATTCTGAACCTAGGGATCGAACCCAGGCAGATTATAGGCAGATTCTTTACTGTCTGAGCCACCAGGGAAGCCCAAGAATACTGGAGAGGGTAGCCTGTCCCTTCTCCAGGGGAACTTCCCGACCCAGGAATCGAACCAGGGTCTCTTGCATTGCCGGCAGATTCTTTACCAGCTGAGCTACAAGGGAAGCCCCAGAAATTACTTTCCTTATTACAAATAAATCAATATACAGTAAAGAATTAATGCAGTTTTCAAACTGTAGCAGCATCATTCTTCTCTTTCAGATGAAATCTGTTGTGGAGTTAGTGAACAGAACAAGCCATAGCAAGTCACTCAGGTTGAAGTGAGTCTGGTCTGAAGTCCTCCCCACTTGTTTTTCCCCCTAACCCCACTCCAAGCATACATACCACAGTCTGGCTTCAGGAACAAGGAGGCTGCTTCTCGGCCTTTCAGATTTACTAGGAAATAAATTTATATCCCAGTTGCTTTGGGCCAATGCTTGCTGTTTGCCCAGGGTGTTGAGGAGTGCAGCCAGGCCCTGGCCATTGTATGCTGCACAGCTAGACACGGTTAGAACTGGTTCACCATCATCCAAGGTGGACTGCACGAGTCAGAGGTCTCCCTCTCCTCAACCTTGTATCTTGAGAACTTGAGGGTGAGTTGGAGCATTCTAGAATCATTTGACCTCTTTAAAATTAGAAATCTTCCTCCAGCTCTTTGCATGATTCTATAACCAGGAAAAAGAAACCAGATACTTAGTTTGGTTAATTTTAACTGCAAATCCAGGTGAGAGGGAGTAGAGCATACATTGTACAAGCCTGACTTGCTGGTTGGTTTTTCTGTAAATTGGCCAGGCCATCACAGAGCTCAACCTTAGGTGTGCCAGTGGCCACACCTGCTGCCTGTCTCTCCTTGCACATGACATGTGAGGGCTGCCTGATGGGCATTTCCTTCCAGGATGCCTGGGTCCTGTTGGTGCAGATACTGAGCACCACAGAGCTCAGGAGAGGGTCAAATGGACACCAAATGGGGTATAAGCCATTAACTCTAGCAAGTTTGCTGCCATGAACCTGTAGACCTATAACTAATCCAGAATAACGTAATGGTAAAATTATTATAGATGGAGGGACTTTTGGGGAAACAGTTTAATAAGCCAGCTCTCTTTCTGCACTACTTTAAAATACATCACAGATAATTTAACAAGTCACTATAGGGAGTAAATAGTGCTATCATCAGGCTTCCTTCTAAAACATTACTGAGATGGTTTGAGGAATAATTACCTTTATTATAATTTAGATCGTGCTGGCTTATTCTGAAAAGGCACCCTGCCAGCATTTTTTAATTGAGCCAATTGATTTTCCCTCTGAATTCCTTTGGAGCTACTTCCCCTAGCAGAGGCCTTATTGATTTGAGGGGCA
This sequence comes from Oreotragus oreotragus, assembly GCA_006410675.1. Classification (NCBI taxonomy): domain Eukaryota; kingdom Metazoa; phylum Chordata; class Mammalia; order Artiodactyla; family Bovidae; genus Oreotragus; species Oreotragus oreotragus. The sequence goes on along the minus strand of SJYX01013962.1, from coordinate 94,709 downwards.
ATATCAGCCCTGGAGTTAGCTCCATTACCCTGACTCACAAGGGGCTATAATTGATCCATCTACACAGATTCCTTGGGGTTGGGAAGTAGGACTAGCACCAGAAGCTTCTCTGTGGCCTAAACCGTGTGGCTAATGGAAGGTCCCTGCTCAGAAAAAAGGAAGCAGAAGTTTCAAGGCTGTATCCTGCCTTTTATCCAGCTGAAGGGCTTGGAACAGTTGCTTTTCTGTTAAGAACTCATATGTGAAATCTAGCAGTTCTAGGTCTAGATCTGTGTTATACACTATGGTAGTCAGTAGCCACATGTGGCTGGTGGATGCCAAAGGAAAGCACAGATACAGAACATTTCCATCATTGTGTGAAATTCTTTTAGACAGCATTAGTCTGGACCATTGTATCAGTCTTCCAGAACATATAGAAAGAGGGCGATCTGTGGCTCTTTCTGAGGATCTGTCTCCATTTCCTGGCACCTCTACTATTTGCTATCCTTTATCCAGTTACGGCATTCCATGTACAGACATGGACATTCTGACTACTTGATTAGAGGTGAGGCTGCCTACCCTGCTGTGTGTTCTGAAGTTCTGCGGGTTGGATGGGCTGGATTCCATGTGCAGGACTGCTATGTTCAGAGTGTTCCACTGTCTGCCCCACAGAAAAGGGCAGCATGACATGGTAGGGAGGTGGTTGCTTTGGATTCAGCCCTGGCGCATGACATGGTAGGGAGGTGGTTGCTTTGGATTCAGCCCTGGCTCCATCATATTCTTCTAACATGACCATGGGCAAGTTACATCTCCTCCCTGAATTTCTATGCCCTTGTCTATTAACAGTAGCTTGGCAAAATTTTGGAATTACTTCATGTAAAGCATTTAGCATGTGGTTAGATAAGCAAACTAGAGATATTGTTACACAATATTTAGACCTAAGTTTATTTCTAGGAAGAATAAATACCATCTTTTTGGCCATGCTATCTTGTTTGATGGTATCCAAAAGGAGATCATTTCTCCTCTGCAGCATACCACCCTGTTGAACACTTTTGGAAAGTCAGAAATGCAGTGTCAATTTTTCAGTGGCCATGGACGCAGAGCTGCAATTCAAGGAGATCAGAAGGGAGCCTAGAAAGTGATTCCAGGGAGTGTGCCGTGAGAAAGATGTGAAGGCTTCACATAAGCACCAGGAGGGGAGGGATTTTAGGGCTGTGTCTCTGGTGTTTAGAATAGAAATGGATAACAGGCACTTGGTTAATGTTTGTTGAACAAAAGAGTGATTAACTTGCTGCTTTTTTTGGACAGCGTCTAAGGGAGATCAGCCCTCCATTCATGGTTTTCATACAAGATTTATCGTTTCAGGCATCCTTAGGGCCAGCCCAGTCCTCCCCACTACACATCTAACAGGACTGACTCTGCTGGGAGATGGATCCCTCTGTCTGGTTGCTCTTTGTCTTACTCATCCCTCAAGACCGTCTCTAGGGAATCCTCCCCAACTTTTCAGTTTTTTCTTCCCGCTGGACAACCCACAACTTAATAATTGCAGCAGTACCATTATTTGATCATAAGCTTATGACTTACTTATATTTGTATCCATCACCTCCCCCTCAGTCTGAAGTGCTGATCCTTGAAAATGTTTGCTGAAAATGCTTGCTTTTTGTAAATGAAAGCCTTCCTTATCATGTAATATAGCCAAGCTTAAGTCATTTTTGCTCCATTGCCAGTTTGCATGACCCTTTTTGCTGCATCCCTGCACTTAGTGGTGGTATAATGGAATGGAGCTGTAAATTGAAATAATGGAAGCTAGGCTCCAGCATCAGCTGTGACTGATTCTAGCTGGGTTTCTTAGTAAAAGATTTGCTTCTTACTCTGAACTTGACCCTTGGGCTCATTGAGAAGCTCTTGGAATGTCTAGCCCAGCATCATCCAGGAGAATGGTGCAGCAGTAGAAATGTTCTGTACTTGCACTATCCCCTGAGGGAACCCCCAGCTGCTTATTCCTGCTGAACACTTGAAATGTAGCTAGTACAACTGAGTCCGTTTTTATATTTCATTTCATTTTAATTATTTAAATAGCCATTCCCTATTCATTGTAACTCACACATAAAGCATTGTGGACACTGTTCCATTTCTGGAAGCTCTTTTATTCAGTTTATGTCCTCAGGATGTTCTCTTGGGAGAAGCAGCACAGAGTAGAGACCAATAGTGCAGGATTCTTGAGCCCATTGCCAGCTCCGTCTCTTGCTACCTGGGTGACAGTGAACTAGATGGAAGCTTCTAGAAGGCAGAGATCAAACTTAACCAATAAAGTTGGGACCACTTGGGAAATGCTGTGTGTGATGCTGCAGAAGTCCAGTGTTGGGAGAGTTGAGCCTTGGAATGAAAGAAGGCTTTGCAGAGCAGGTAGCTTAGGGTAGTATCAGCACTTTGATATGTGTCTGAGAACTGGCCAGGAGGGGGATGAGCACCAGAAGACTTAGGCAGGGACCTGATCATTACAGTGGGGGGGACAGGTGGGCAGAAGAAAGGCCAGAGGAAGCAAGTTCAGGTGGGAGGCTATCAAATAACCTAATGCTTGCCAGGTGTTGTTCAGACTGTTTTACATGGAGCTTATTTAATCCTCAAAGCAGAAGCACGCTGTTCATTGTTACGGAGATGAGGATCCTGCCACCCAGAGAGGCTGATGCCTGTCATGTGGTTAGAGACGGAGCAGAGATAGGAGTCAGGCCTCTCGGCTCTAGAATCCTGCACACGGTGGTCTCTAGGCNTTTACATGGAGCTTATTTAATCCTCAAAGCAGAAGCACGCTGTTCATTGTTACGGAGATGAGGATCCTGCCACCCAGAGAGGCTGATGCCTGTCATGTGGTTAGAGACGGAGCAGAGATAGGAGTCAGGCCTCTCGGCTCTAGAATCCTGCACACGGTGGTCTCTAGGCTGTGCCACCTCTCATGGTTAATATGCCAGGAGGAGATGTTCTGGAACTGTTTTGTCTTATCTGCCAGAACCCAGAAGAAAAGCAGGGGCCACGTGTACTTTTCGAAATTTTGGATTTGAGACACTACAAGATCATCCTGGCTGGTGGCTGTGGGCATTAAGAAACCCAAGACCACAGCTCAGGAGTGAGTGCAGAGTGAGGAGACATTGCCCAGGGCTCAGAGACCCATAGGTCAAGCCCTGGGGTCCCCATAGTCAAATGAAGCAGAGGAGTCAGCTTCCAGCAGGAACCAGATGGGATGGGAAGAAGGAAAGGAAAGAATCTTTTTACCCTGGATGTGTTTTTAGTAGTTATGTATTGATATCAATCCTCATTGTAAGGTTAGACTCTTAACTAAAAGTTTCAAGAGTAATGTAGATTTTTGTCTATGGGTTTTGGTCACATTTGCCTGCTGGGACCTGAGTAGTTCTGCGTGCTCTTGGAAAACCTCAAGGTGAATGCCTGTCTCTGCCCTCTGTGTGTCCCGCAGGTTGGCAGTCGTCGGGTGATACAGTACGGCGCAGCCCTCATGCTCGCGTTGGGCATGATCGGAAAGTTCAGTGCCCTCTTCGCCTCCCTTCCAGATCCTGTGCTTGGTGCCCTCTTCTGTACTCTCTTTGGTAAAATTCCATTTCTTTGTTACTTGGCTTTCTTCTCAAGCTCCTTTTCTTTCTTCACATTGCTAAGGAATTCCTTCAGTGAAACTGAAGGTAATGATAAATTTCTATTTTATAATACAAAAGGAGATACCTTATAAACATATAAATGCATATCACTTTCTGAGTTGAATTGATATTAAAGGTAGAATAACTGAGCTAAGAAAAATCAGATTAAATTTTAGTCGCTAGTTGCCATTTTTTTAAGGTTCTTATCATGCTTTATTGAAACCATGCTGCCTTGAATATCCTCTGCAGATATCTTTGGATATCACATATTTTAATGTGGTATAGAAGCTGTTTCTTTTCTTGTATCTGAGTTATTCCATTACGGATTTAGTTGCAGATAAGACCTTCAGGAGCAATGTTCTTTTCTTTTCTCTTTCGTTTGTCCATACTGTACAGCGTGTGGGATCTCCCATGCCAGTACTAACCAGGCCTGATCCTGCTTAGTTTCTGAGATCAGATGAAATGGGGCGTGTTCAGGATGGTATGGCCATAGACAAGCGTGTGGGATCTTAGTTCCCAGTTCTCTGACCAGGAATCGAACCCCCTGCATTGTAAGCACAGTCTTAACTACTGGACCACCAAGGAAGTCCCTAGTTGCCATTTCTAATTGATTTAAGTTCAGATATCTTCTCCCTGTGGGCCATTTAAAACTGTCAGTTTTTACAGAAGGGAGTCAATTTGATCTCTGTGCCATTCATGTTAGTAATCAGGGACCTGATATTCAAGCCTATATCCTAATGTAATTGAAATGTTTGAGTTGAGTTTTTAAGGGGAACCATTGTCTTTAGTTTTCTGCCTGGTCTAAAGAAAGTGTAATGTTTATGCCCCTGAATAAACCCAGATAGTGCCTGAGTCAAGTGGTCACATTCTGGTTCCATCCTGACACTACACAGGTCTCCCAACTTGTTTCTGATGGGACAGAGAAAGGCCATTGTAGGGAGTCTTCCCTGGACAGCGTACTTGTCATCCATGCCATAGGTGAGATAATGGATCTTGTGGTCTGATGTTTTCTCTCTAGGAATGATCACAGCTGTTGGACTCTCTAACTTGCAGTTCATTGATTTAAATTCTTCCCGGAACCTCTTTGTGCTTGGATTTTCAATCTTCTTTGGGCTCGTCCTTCCAAGTTACCTCAGACAGAACCCTCTTGTCACAGGTAGGAGAAACAGGCCTTGAATCTTGTGGCAAAATTGGAACCACAACCACCAGTCCATGGAACTTCAGGAATCATTTCAGTGAATGTTCGTCTGTGTATTTCATTGCAGCCCCACTTGGCTGAAGTTTACCTTGGATCCCTCTGCACTCCCCATTGAGTTGGCACATGCATCTAACTGATGTACATGGCACAGCCTCCCTTCTCCCTTCTTTCTTCCTTCCTCTCCCTGCTTCCACCTGTTTGTTTTTTCTTTTTTGAAAAAAAGCCAAACAAATCAGCACCCTACCCTTTGGGAGAATGCCTTTGTAAAACCTTTTGATTTTTCAGACTAAGGCTATATTAAAATTTAGAATTTCTTGAAACTCAACTTCATATACTTTGCTATACATGTTTTCCTGTCGGGATTACAACTATTTTGAGTTCAAGATCAACCTTCTTAAAAAAAATTTTATTGGAATATAGTTGCTTTACAATATTGCATACATTTCTATTGTACAGCAAAGTGAATCATTATACAAATATACATACCCCCCTCTTTTGTGGATTTCCTTCCCATTTAGTTCACCACAGAGCACTGAGTAGAATTCTTTGTGCTATACAGTAGGTGCTCGTTAGTTACCTATTTTATATATAGCAGTGTTAATTCCTTTTTTAAAAAGTTCTTTGTGATGTGGACTATTCTTAAAGTCTTTATTGAACTTGGTGACAGCATTANTGAAGTTGAAAGAGATGTGTATAAGAGACAGGTGCTATACAGTAGGTGCTCGTTGGTTACCTATTTTATATATAGCAGTGTTAATTCCTTTTTTAAAAAGTTCTTTGTGATGTGGACTATTTTTAAAGTCTTTATTGAACTTGGTGACAGCATTACTTCTGTTTTATGTTTTGACTTTTTTGGCCACAAAGCATGTCGGATCTTAGCTCCTTGACCAGGGTTCAAACCTGCAACCCCTGCATTGGAAGACAAAGTCTTAACCACTGGACCACCAGGGAAGTCCCTAATTCCTTTTTATGTTAATACCCAAATGTCATAAAGAATGAACAAAGGAAGAACATCTTAAGAAACAACTTTTGCTGCTGACATTTTATGCAGAATTGGGGATCATTTTATATATGTGTGTGTATTTTTTTCTTTTAGCTGATGTTCACATAACATAAAATTAATCATGTTAAAGTGAACAGTTCAGTGGTATTTTAGTACATTTACAATGTTGTATAATCTAATCACCACCTCTCTCTGGCTTCCAAAACATTCTCATCAGCCCAAAATGAAATTTCATACCCATGAAATAGTTAACCCCCATCATTTCCCTTCCTCTCAGCTCCTGGCAACCACCAGTCTGCTTTCTATTTCTATGAATTTACCTATTCTGGATGTTTCATAAATGGAATCCTACATTATGTGACTTTTTATGTCTGGCTTCTTTCACTTGTCAGAATGTTTTCAAGATTTATCCATATATAAGTATTTCAGTTCTTTTTATGGCTAGATAATATTCCATTGTATGTGTGTACCATAATCTGTTTATCCATTTTTCCACTGATGCACATTTGAGTTGTTTCTACTTTTTGACTAGTGTAACTAGTACTGTCATGGACATTGATGTGCAAGTACAGGCAGTCCTCTCTCATGGTGGTTATGTTCTGTAAAATCCCCATGAATATAGACTTAGCAAATCCTGAAACATTGCTCTTGGGAGAACACAGTCAATAACACTAGATCTCATGCCTGAATGACATTCATCTCACATATTTTCTCCATTAGGCACATCATGGCCATCTTGCAGTGGGGCTGTTTTAAATAGCGAGATCACCGATGAAGAAGCACAAAAGTGCAAAAAAAAAGTGTTATTTTACAGACTGCTAAAAGAATATTGTTTACAGTCTGAGAGCTGAAACCAGAAGGCAGAGCATTACCTTGTTTAACCTCAGCTGGGAATACGTGTGTTGGGTGACTCAGAATTTTCACTGCTTTGTACATATCCGTGAGTGACTAAAAGCACCACAAGTATTCATTGTGGGTTTACAAATAAATTTTAGTGTGCAGGCAATTCACAAATAACAGAATCTGCCTGGTAATGAGGACCATTTGAGGACCTGTTTTTAATTCTTCTGGGTATATGCCTAGGAATAGAATTGTTGGGCCATTCTGTTTAACTTTTTGAGAAATACCTGTTTTCCATAGCAGGTGAGCCATAGAACATAGCTCACAACATTCCCATCAGGTATGTTGAACGCAATTTCTTTCTCCACATTCTCACCAAACATGTTATTTTTCTGTTGGAGATCATTATATTTTTAGATATAAAAAGTCTGTGAATTTCTATTTTAATGTGTCTCATTCATATAATGACATTTTTAGAAATAAATTTGCTCTAAATTAAAAGCAGCTAAGCACTAATTAGTAACCCAGAATTCTGAAGCCCTTATTTGATTGCTGATCTCACAAATATTTTTGTCATCTTGTTATTCACTTTGTAAGTTTTTCAACCTTACAGCAGCCATCTTTTATATTGATTTTTTTTTTTAAAATCTGCAAGCAACACTCTCCCACACCCCTGAAGGCTTCATAGTTTATTTTAGAGTGAACTCCACTCTGTTAGATTTGGGGTAGGTCTGTGCTGGGTCTTAGTTGTGGTACACAGGATCTTTCATTGAGCAGTGTGCAGGTTCTCTAGTTGTGGTACACAGGCTTAGTTACTCTGAGGCATGTGGGGTCTTGGTTCCCTAACCAGGGACCGAACCCTCGTCCCCTGCATTGGAATTCTTAACCACTGGACCACCAAGGAAGTCTCCTCTGTTAGATTTACTTTCTGTGAGTCATTGTTAGAAATTTTCCTTATGGAGATAACTTGATTATTGTTGAAGGTAGTTTAAATAATTTATTTACTGTTATTGTCATAGTAGTTTAAGGCATTACTGGCAAAAATTTATACATGCACAATAGAAATTTACACTTTCATGCACTGCATTGACTGGCAATTAGGGTCCACCCCATTGTTCCTTTCTAAGTCAAGGACAAGTCTATTCTGTCTGTGACCTGTTGCTATGTTGTTTTTAGGGATAACAGGAATCGATCAAGTGTTGAATGTTCTTCTCACAACTGCTATGTTTGTAGGAGGCTGTGTGGCTTTTATTTTGGATAACACCATCCCAGGTATGTGGCATATATCAAACATGCTTATTACACATGTGACCTACTTTTTTGCCAAATAAATATGGGAAGCAGGAAGCATGAATCAGTTCAAAGCCATCACTGATTAAACTTTTCTAAAGTGGTTAAGATGATACCTTGAGCCACCTTTCATGAATCACTTTAGTTTTTTTCCTTCTTGCTGAATTATTTCTAAGAGAAAACAGGTGAATTCTTTGTATATGGTGATATGGCAGCAGGATGCCTTACGCATGCTCCAGCTACCTGCCCTCCTGCTCAGCCTTGCCTGGAGCCCTGCATTTTGGGTTTCATTGACCTGTTCACATACTTCTGAGCCAGCTGCTACCAGCGGACAGCACTCCTCCTCCTTCTATGCTAAGTTCTGGGTGACAGACTTAAGATGTGATGTAGGGCCTGCCTTGTGGCTTCCTAGAGAAGGCTACTTTGTATTGTAAAATGCCGCCATGGACACACTGGTAGATTCATCCTGTCAAGGAAGAGTGATGTTTATTTTTGATCTTAAAGGTTCTGTTGAGATTTTGCCCTTAATCTACCTCCAAAAGCCTCAATCAAGAAGAGGTCACTGGGGAAATGAGAGATGAACACATCAGGCAGAAGGAATCACACACATGAGTAGGTGGAAGGTGTTAGATTTGTGGAAGGTCAGTAATATCCTCTTTCTTTCCTAAGTCAGCACTTAATAGAGAGAAAGAGACAAAGGAGTCAGGCAGATGGAAATGGTCAGTTTCATTACTGAAATGCCCATGGGAGGGCATAGCTTATATGTGTGAAAATAATGAGTTCTTAAGCCCCACACCATAGGATAGACCTCATCACCCAGGCTCAGGCAGAGAAATATACTGTTAGGGCTCCCATGGAACTAAAAGGAGGTACCAGTGCTATCTGCACTGTAAAGAGTTTTGAAAAGGAATCCATGAGTGCTGAACCATGAGGATCCAGATCTTTCTTGCTGACTCATCTGTCAGGGTACAGAATTGCCAGGAGTGTTACACCAGTGGAAGTTCATCCTCATAGGACCACAAGTGGGGAATTTGTGACAAATGCACCCCACCCCCCAATAAAATGGAGCAAAGCAATACAAAAAGTGGTATGTCTAGATAAAGAAAGCTGAGTGTCGAAGAATTGATGCTTTTGAACTGTGGTGTTGGAGAAGACTCTTGAGAGTCCCTTGGACTGCAAGGAGATCCAACCAGTCCATCCTCAAGGAAATCAGTCCTGAATGTTCATTGGATGGACTGATATTGAAGCTGAAACTCCAATACTTTGGCCACCTGATGTGAAGAACTGACTCATTTGAAAAGACCCCGATGCTGGGAAAGATTGAAGGTGGGAGAAGAGGATGACAGAGGATAAGATGGTTGGATGGCATCACCGACTCAATGGACATGGTTTGAGTCATCTCCAGGAGTTGGTGATGGACACGGAGGCCTGGCATGCTGCAGTCCATGGGGTTTCAAAGAGTTGGACACAACTGAGCAACTGAACTGAACTGCTGTCTAGATGTGGGGGGGTGGTGGTGCATTGACCGAGTAGTCAAGTCATTGTGAGATGTAGTAAGGATTCTAATCCTGTTTTGCAAGATCAGATCTGTGTTTTAGAAATATTTGTTTTGAGTGGTTAGTGATTCTTAGATTTCTGGCTTGAGCATCAACTACTTCCTCAGGTGCTCTTTTCTGTCATCCTATTCCATTCAATCTATGCGACAACAGAGGCAGAGAATCTCAATTCTTGGTAGAACTGTTTAACTAAACATTCCATTGTTCTGTTTTTGTTTTGCTGTGTGTGTTCCACAGGTACTCCAGAGGAAAGAGGAATCAGAAAATGGAAGAAGGGCGTGGGCAAAGGGAGCAAGTCTCTCGATGGCATGGAATCCTATGATTTGCCATTTGGCATGAACATTATTAAAAAATACAGATGTTTCAGCTACTTACCCATCAGCCCAACCTTTGCAGGCTACACATGGAAAGGCCTCGGGAAGAGCGCTAGTAGCCGGAGTTCAGATGAAGACTCGCAGGCCACAGTATAGCCGTAGCTCATCCTGTGGCCTGGCCACAGCGAGGCATGAGCCTGTAGTTCCTTGCTGAGTAACAGGAAGTAACATATGTGTTTGTAGATCTGCATTTACATTCTCCACCCCAGAGCTAAGACAGATTACAGGTAGCTTTTTCTTGTGGGTTGTGATCATGTCTAATACGATGTCTCATCTGTCTTTTTGTTAAAGCCCTTGAGCACATCTGTTGATGGTCATGGTCACTGAATTTGAGGTTCCTGCTCTCCTGTGGGAGTGGATGCTTGAAGTCTACAGTGACTCCTTGTTTTCAGTCCCTTCTAACACCCTGTGCTAGCTTACTTACAGGCCACCTGCAGGGCTCAGGGGCTTTCTGTCCTTGAAAGCACCAGGACCTGCACCTACAGAGACCTCCTCTGGTCAGGGGGTACCAATATCCTTGCATTGTCACAACTGACTGGTCAAATGTGATTTTATGATGCTTGATGCTGTGTGTAGGTGGCTGCTGGCCAGTTGAAAACCGTGAGATGCTTTACACTGTGCCCAAATCTGTGCATGGGTAAAGTCTGTACAGATAGAATGGAAATTGGAGGATCAGACAGGAAGGGAAAGTACCTTGAAATCAGTATCTGATTCTCAATTACACTTTCTTGGTGTCACCCTGGCCCAAGTTAGGCCAACCCATCTCTTATTGGTCTCCTTTTTACTAGTAGCTGAGGCACTATTTGGTATTTATCACTCCTGGCTGATGTGACGGGTATAGAGTGCCACACAAAGGCACCAAGCAGATGTTTATGAGGATCTTGGCTCTGCTGACATGTGGGTGTCAGTTATTGTTGTGTGTATTTGTAATTACAAGATTTTATTCCTATTTAATGTTACTGATTATGGATTTTTAAAATCAGTGTTTTTCCATGTGACCCTCTTACCTTACATCCCTATTACTTGTCCCTTATCTCCTATCCCCCATTAAGAAAGGATATGTTTTCTCTCTAGGAATGATCACAGCTGTTGGACTCTCTAACTTGCAGTTCATTGATTTAAATTCTTCCCGGAACCTCTTTGTGCTTGGATTTTCAATCTTCTTTGGACTCGTCCTTCCAAGTTACCTCAGACAGAACCCTCTTGTCACAGGTAGGAGAAACAGGCCTTGAATCTTGTGGCAAAATTGGAACCACAACCACCAGTCCATGGAACTTCAGGAATCATTTCAGTGAATGTTCGTCTGTGTATTTCATTGCAGCCCCACTTGGCTGAAGTTTACCTTGGATCCCTCTGCACTCCCCATTGAGTTGGCACATGCATCTAACTGATGTACATGGCACAGCCTCCCTTCTCCCTTCTTTCTTCCTTCCTCTCCCTGCTTCCACCTGTTTGTTTTTTCTTTTTTGAAAAAAAGCCAAACAAATCAGCACCCTACCCTTTGGGAGAATGCCTTTGTAAAACCTTTTGATTTTTCAGACTAAGGCTATATTAAAATTTAGAATTTCTTGAAACTCAACTTCATATACTTTGCTATACATGTTTTCCTGTCGGGATTACAACTATTTTGAGTTCAAGATCAACCTTCTTAAAAAAAATTTTATTGGAATATAGTTGCTTTACAATATTGCATACATTTCTATTGTACAGCAAAGTGAATCATTATACAAATATACATACCCCCCTCTTTTGTGGATTTCCTTCCCATTTAGTTCACCACAGAGCACTGAGTAGAATTCTTTGTGCTATACAGTAGGTGCTCGTTAGTTACCTATTTTATATATAGCAGTGTTAATTCCTTTTTTAAAAAGTTCTTTGTGATGTGGACTATTTTTAAAGTCTTTATTGAACTTGGTGACAGCATTACTTCTGTTTTATGTTTTGACTTTTTTGGCCACAAAGCATGTCGGATCTTAGCTCCTTGACCAGGGTTCAAACCTGCAACCCCTGCATTGGAAGACAAAGTCTTAACCACTGGACCACCAGGGAAGTCCCTAATTCCTTTTTATGTTAATACCCAAATGTCATAAAGAATGAACAAAGGAAGAACATCTTAAGAAACAACTTTTGCTGCTGACATTTTATGCAGAATTGGGGATCATTTTATATATGTGTGTGTATTTTTTTCTTTTAGCTGATGTTCACATAACATAAAATTAATCATGTTAAAGTGAACAGTTCAGTGGTATTTTAGTACATTTACAATGTTGTATAATCTAATCACCACCTCTCTCTGGCTTCCAAAACATTCTCATCAGCCCAAAATGAAATTTCATACCCATGAAATAGTTAACCCCCATCATTTCCCTTCCTCTCAGCTCCTGGCAACCACCAGTCTGCTTTCTATTTCTATGAATTTACCTATTCTGGATGTTTCATAAATGGAATCCTACATTATGTGACTTTTTATGTCTGGCTTCTTTCACTTGTCAGAATGTTTTCAAGATTTATCCATATATAAGTATTTCAGTTCTTTTTATGGCTAGATAATATTCCATTGTATGTGTGTACCATAATCTGTTTATCCATTTTTCCACTGATGCACATTTGAGTTGTTTCTACTTTTTGACTAGTGTAACTAGTACTGTCATGGACATTGATGTGCAAGTACAGGCAGTCCTCTCTCATGGTGGTTATGTTCTGTAAAATCCCCATGAATATAGACTTAGCAAATCCTGAAACATTGCTCTTGGGAGAACACAGTCAATAACACTAGATCTCATGCCTGAATGACATTCATCTCACATATTTTCTCCATTAGGCACATCATGGCCATCTTGCAGTGGGGCTGTTTTAAATAGCGAGATCACCGATGAAGAAGCACAAAAGTGCAAAAAAAAAGTGTTATTTTACAGACTGCTAAAAGAATATTGTTTACAGTCTGAGAGCTGAAACCAGAAGGCAGAGCATTACCTTGTTTAACCTCAGCTGGGAATACGTGTGTTGGGTGACTCAGAATTTTCACTGCTTTGTACATATCCGTGAGTGACTAAAAGCACCACAAGTATTCATTGTGGGTTTACAAATAAATTTTAGTGTGCAGGCAATTCACAAATAACAGAATCTGCCTGGTAATGAGGACCATTTGAGGACCTGTTTTTAATTCTTCTGGGTATATGCCTAGGAATAGAATTGTTGGGCCATTCTGTTTAACTTTTTGAGAAATACCTGTTTTCCATAGCAGGTGAGCCATAGAACATAGCTCACAACATTCCCATCAGGTATGTTGAACGCAATTTCTTTCTCCACATTCTCACCAAACATGTTATTTTTCTGTTGGAGATCATTATATTTTTAGATATAAAAAGTCTGTGAATTTCTATTTTAATGTGTCTCATTCATATAATGACATTTTTAGAAATAAATTTGCTCTAAATTAAAAGCAGCTAAGCACTAATTAGTAACCCAGAATTCTGAAGCCCTTATTTGATTGCTGATCTCACAAATATTTTTGTCATCTTGTTATTCACTTTGTAAGTTTTTCAACCTTACAGCAGCCATCTTTTATATTGATTTTTTTTTTTAAAATCTGCAAGCAACACTCTCCCACACCCCTGAAGGCTTCATAGTTTATTTTAGAGTGAACTCCACTCTGTTAGATTTGGGGTAGGTCTGTGCTGGGTCTTAGTTGTGGTACACAGGATCTTTCATTGAGCAGTGTGCAGGTTCTCTAGTTGTGGTACACAGGCTTAGTTACTCTGAGGCATGTGGGGTCTTGGTTCCCTAACCAGGGACCGAACCCTCGTCCCCTGCATTGGAATTCTTAACCACTGGACCACCAAGGAAGTCTCCTCTGTTAGATTTACTTTCTGTGAGTCATTGTTAGAAATTTTCCTTATGGAGATAACTTGATTATTGTTGAAGGTAGTTTAAATAATTTATTTACTGTTATTGTCATAGTAGTTTAAGGCATTACTGGCAAAAATTTATACATGCACAATAGAAATTTACACTTTCATGCACTGCATTGACTGGCAATTAGGGTCCACCCCATTGTTCCTTTCTAAGTCAAGGACAAGTCTATTCTGTCTGTGACCTGTTGCTATGTTGTTTTTAGGGATAACAGGAATCGATCAAGTGTTGAATGTTCTTCTCACAACTGCTATGTTTGTAGGAGGCTGTGTGGCTTTTATTTTGGATAACACCATCCCAGGTATGTGGCATATATCAAACATGCTTATTACACATGTGACCTACTTTTTTGCCAAATAAATATGGGAAGCAGGAAGCATGAATCAGTTCAAAGCCATCACTGATTAAACTTTTCTAAAGTGGTTAAGATGATACCTTGAGCCACCTTTCATGAATCACTTTAGTTTTTTTCCTTCTTGCTGAATTATTTCTAAGAGAAAACAGGTGAATTCTTTGTATATGGTGATATGGCAGCAGGATGCCTTACGCATGCTCCAGCTACCTGCCCTCCTGCTCAGCCTTGCCTGGAGCCCTGCATTTTGGGTTTCATTGACCTGTTCACATACTTCTGAGCCAGCTGCTACCAGCGGACAGCACTCCTCCTCCTTCTATGCTAAGTTCTGGGTGACAGACTTAAGATGTGATGTAGGGCCTGCCTTGTGGCTTCCTAGAGAAGGCTACTTTGTATTGTAAAATGCCGCCATGGACACACTGGTAGATTCATCCTGTCAAGGAAGAGTGATGTTTATTTTTGATCTTAAAGGTTCTGTTGAGATTTTGCCCTTAATCTACCTCCAAAAGCCTCAATCAAGAAGAGGTCACTGGGGAAATGAGAGATGAACACATCAGGCAGAAGGAATCACACACATGAGTAGGTGGAAGGTGTTAGATTTGTGGAAGGTCAGTAATATCCTCTTTCTTTCCTAAGTCAGCACTTAATAGAGAGAAAGAGACAAAGGAGTCAGGCAGATGGAAATGGTCAGTTTCATTACTGAAATGCCCATGGGAGGGCATAGCTTATATGTGTGAAAATAATGAGTTCTTAAGCCCCACACCATAGGATAGACCTCATCACCCAGGCTCAGGCAGAGAAATATACTGTTAGGGCTCCCATGGAACTAAAAGGAGGTACCAGTGCTATCTGCACTGTAAAGAGTTTTGAAAAGGAATCCATGAGTGCTGAACCATGAGGATCCAGATCTTTCTTGCTGACTCATCTGTCAGGGTACAGAATTGCCAGGAGTGTTACACCAGTGGAAGTTCATCCTCATAGGACCACAAGTGGGGAATTTGTGACAAATGCTCCCCACCCCCCAATAAAATGGAGCAAAGCAATACAAAAAGTGGTATGTCTAGATAAAGAAAGCTGAGTGTCGAAGAATTGATGCTTTTGAACTGTGGTGTTGGAGAAGACTCTTGAGAGTCCCTTGGACTGCAAGGAGATCCAACCAGTCCATCCTCAAGGAAATCAGTCCTGAATGTTCATTGGATGGACTGATATTGAAGCTGAAACTCCAATACTTTGGCCACCTGATGTGAAGAACTGACTCATTTGAAAAGACCCCGATGCTGGGAAAGATTGAAGGTGGGAGAAGAGGATGACAGAGGATAAGATGGTTGGATGGCATCACCGACTCAATGGACATGGTTTGAGTCATCTCCAGGAGTTGGTGATGGACACGGAGGCCTGGCATGCTGCAGTCCATGGGGTTTCAAAGAGTTGGACACAACTGAGCAACTGAACTGAACTGCTGTCTAGATGTGGGGGGGTGGTGGTGCATTGACCGAGTAGTCAAGTCATTGTGAGATGTAGTAAGGATTCTAATCCTGTTTTGCAAGATCAGATCTGTGTTTTAGAAATATTTGTTTTGAGTGGTTAGTGATTCTTAGATTTCTGGCTTGAGCATCAACTACTTCCTCAGGTGCTCTTTTCTGTCATCCTATTCCATTCAATCTATGCGACAACAGAGGCAGAGAATCTCAATTCTTGGTAGAACTGTTTAACTAAACATTCCATTGTTCTGTTTTTGTTTTGCTGTGTGTGTTCCACAGGTACTCCAGAGGAAAGAGGAATCAGAAAATGGAAGAAGGGCGTGGGCAAAGGGAGCAAGTCTCTCGATGGCATGGAATCCTATGATTTGCCATTTGGCATGAACATTATTAAAAAATACAGATGTTTCAGCTACTTACCCATCAGCCCAACCTTTGCAGGCTACACATGGAAAGGCCTCGGGAAGAGCGCTAGTAGCCGGAGTTCAGATGAAGACTCGCAGGCCACAGTATAGCCGTAGCTCATCCTGTGGCCTGGCCACAGCGAGGCATGAGCCTGTAGTTCCTTGCTGAGTAACAGGAAGTAACATATGTGTTTGTAGATCTGCATTTACATTCTCCACCCCAGAGCTAAGACAGATTACAGGTAGCTTTTTCTTGTGGGTTGTGATCATGTCTAATACGATGTCTCATCTGTCTTTTTGTTAAAGCCCTTGAGCACATCTGTTGATGGTCATGGTCACTGAATTTGAGGTTCCTGCTCTCCTGTGGGAGTGGATGCTTGAAGTCTACAGTGACTCCTTGTTTTCAGTCCCTTCTAACACCCTGTGCTAGCTTACTTACAGGCCACCTGCAGGGCTCAGGGGCTTTCTGTCCTTGAAAGCACCAGGACCTGCACCTACAGAGACCTCCTCTGGTCAGGGGGTACCAATATCCTTGCATTGTCACAACTGACTGGTCAAATGTGATTTTATGATGCTTGATGCTGTGTGTAGGTGGCTGCTGGCCAGTTGAAAACCGTGAGATGCTTTACACTGTGCCCAAATCTGTGCATGGGTAAAGTCTGTACAGATAGAATGGAAATTGGAGGATCAGACAGGAAGGGAAAGTACCTTGAAATCAGTATCTGATTCTCAATTACACTTTCTTGGTGTCACCCTGGCCCAAGTTAGGCCAACCCATCTCTTATTGGTCTCCTTTTTACTAGTAGCTGAGGCACTATTTGGTATTTATCACTCCTGGCTGATGTGACGGGTATAGAGTGCCACACAAAGGCACCAAGCAGATGTTTATGAGGATCTTGGCTCTGCTGACATGTGGGTGTCAGTTATTGTTGTGTGTATTTGTAATTACAAGATTTTATTCCTATTTAATGTTACTGATTATGGATTTTTAAAATCAGTGTTTTTCCATGTGACCCTCTTACCTTACATCCCTATTACTTGTCCCTTATCTCCTATCCCCCATTAAGAAAGGAGCCAGCATTTGTTAAAGCTGTGGACACCAACAGGGAAGTTTGTTGTCATGGCTCGAGAAGGCCAGTAACCATTATTGTGGTTGTGTTTTGTACTGCTTGATACCATGAAAGTGTAAATACATAATGCTTAATCTGTTTATCAAACTGACTGCTGGACCAGAGCCCAGAAACCGTGAGTTAAGTTATACATTGCTTTGTTTTCTGAAGAAGGGAAGCCAGGGCAGATGACAAAACAGCTGCCGTATTGAATGGTTCCACATCCTAGTAAGCTAATCACTGCAGTTAAGTTGCCGTTCACCTCTGGCAGTTAAGGCTTAAGGAGACTCTCTGTGGGTTGTCATGTTGAATGTCTGCTGGATTTTGATTTTCCAGAGGGGAGGACTGTATCCCCTGACCAAATGCTTCCTTTCTTGTTGAAGGGGTAAGAAAAGCAGCTAGCAGTCCCCCTCTGTTAAATTCTTAGTAATAACATTATTTCTGACTAATGACTTACTGAATTTGGTTTGAAATTTTCAATCAAAGGAAAAGCCTGAGTGACCTTGTTTCATGAGATAGTGCTTCTTAAGTGTTTATTTACCTGATTGTTTACAGGCAGTGGGCACATGGCTCTTGGCAGCCTTGAATCCACATGGTGAATTTCTGGCCCCCACAACTGGCCTCCTTGACTCCTGTAAAGTTTGGGGCTTTAAGGCCTATTCTGGCAAGAACACTCCAGAGGTACTGCATTGTTTTGCCAAAACCTTATTGCAAATTAAGTAAAGAAAGACTCTAAATTTACATTTGTATGGGTTTTTTTTGTGGGGGGAGCATATTTAGAAGCACACTGGTTAGTGATTTTCATCCTGTTGACTTGGTAAGCCCTGAAGACTGACAGCCCTAGTTGTCACCTTAGTTGCCTAGTTTATTCTGTTTGTATTTTGCTTAGCATCTCCAATTTCTCTGCTCTGAACAGTGGGGAAAACTGTTAAACATCCCAGAGATTTGCAGTAGTCTTGGTCTCTCGATGAGCAGAATGACCAGATACCCAAATGAAAGCCTCAACCATTGGTAATTCAGGAACAAGCTCCCTTCAGCTTAACTTGACCCAGGCATCTTCTCTCCCAATGGGTAACATTCAGGACATGTGCAAGTCTTCAGAATGCGCAAAGAAGCCCTGTGCCCACACCTCCTATTGGAAAAAGAGGGTTTTCCCCCTTCTCGTTCCGTTGGGGCCAACTTAGATTCTCTGTCCATGGTGGGGGAAGACACAGGAGGTTAGGAATTGTCCTCTTGCTTGCAGATACACTGAAGAATGAGTCTGTAGTTGAAAAAAAAAAACTATATTCATCTGCTTCTTGGTTTGAGCACATACTTGAAAAGGAGGTTTCGGGGGATACTGTGCCTGTGCACCTGCTATGTGCGTTATGGGGCCACACACACCCCATGCTTTGGCCAGTTGAACGTTGTAGGATGTTTTGAATGTGAATGTCCTTGGACAGAGCATTCATTCTCCAGTTCGCACTTGAACACCTACCCCGCCTCCCCCCCCCCC
>SJYX01013962.1:64229-75899 GCA_006410675.1 Oreotragus oreotragus | reverse complement strand
AATACCTAACCCCCCCCCCGTTTTCACATTTATATTGGTGATCATGATGTGAAAAGTAGAAACTTACAAATAGGACAAAAGACACTACAGTATCACTGGTGGGGGGCAAGGGAGAACCCACACTGGTTTTGATAAAATATCTAACATGGATCATAGAAAAATGGGAAATGGCTCCAGTCTTCGTAGGCAATGCTCATTCTTATTCTCACTAGCAAATTTCACATAGATTTATTAATACAGAATCTTTCGTAAGAGGGCTTCAGTGTTGGATTGTAGTTTCTTGTGATTTGATCAAGGCAAGGGTCCTGATGGTTTCCCGTTTTCATGGTAGCAAATTCATACACAGGATTTGCTTCATTCTGTAGAATACTGACTTTCATGATGATAACCTGGTTTATGCATGAATATTGCAGTATTTCCGTATAGTAAAACAATATTTCTACCCAGGATAATAGTCACAGTTTTCCAGGGAGGGAATGATAATTTTCATGACAATGTCATGTGATGATAGAATTTCTCCATTGATGAATCTCTAGTATGTGTTTATACTTTATTTACCCATGCATATATTTTATGACCATGAGCTAAGTTGTTATTTCTTTAATTCATGTCCCTGCTGAAATATTAGTACTAGCAACTAAGACTTGAAGTTGACAACTATAATCTTCCATAATAATCAATGCCTCAAGAATGGTCAGGCCAGATAGGAGATGAATAAGGAACTGTGGCAGAAGCCTCATCCCAGAACCTGTCTGGTGCACAGAAAGGCAGCATCCTGCATACTCACCCCCACAGCTAGGGGTGGACACACAGCTGCGGGCAGCATGCCTGGCATGGCTGTTGCTGCCTCCTGGTTTGCTCACCCGGCTATGCCCCCTGAATGCCCTGGCAGCCTGAGCTCTCACAGGGCCCACTTCTCCAGGGAGCCACCCCTTGGTCTTAGGGAAACACTTGGGGCCTCACTTGTTACTTGTACTGTGCTCTGTCCCCTTACAGTTTTGACACAGAGAATAGGACCTCTACCCTCCATTCCCCCTGCAGTCGCAAATGGAGTAGTGCAAGACGGTTACCCATTGTTTGCCAGCATTCGGCTTCTGCCCTTGGACCCCTGAAGCATGTTAACGCTGAAGATCCCTTTTCAGCTGCCTTTCACACATTCCTGTCCTTTTAGGCTATTCTTGACCTCCTTGTCCTCACCCTACACTGGTGACATCCAGCCTCCTTAGAATTGCTCTGTGTGTTTCCTGGCACTTAGGACGCCCTCCCCTGTGGTGCCATCTTACTGACAGTCAAGTTAACACTCTCTTTGTTCATTCATAGCAACCTTTGTCATGTTAGTCAATTTCTGACTGTTCTTAAACAGTAGGGATGCCTCTATTTTCCTTAAGTTTTTGTGACTGACTTTGGCTATATACCTTTCTGGGATTTTGTTTGGTTTTTATTTTTATTTTGCATATTGAGGGTATTTGGGGTGGGGTTGTTTTTTATGTCTAATTCTTTTATGGCGTTTTTAAAAAGAATTTTCATATTGTTTTTCTAACATACCTTCATTAAACGTTTAAGTATTTTAATATGTAATATTTGGACCAGATGTTGTGAATAATAGTAGAGATAAAGCTATTTTATTCTGTATTTTTAAAACTGTTCCGTACAAATAAAAGCTCTCCTGGATGCATTTCTGCTGTTCATGTACTTTGGCTGGTCTTTAAGAAACTTGTCATTAATTAAAAGGCATCACTTAGGGGAGGGAAATCAACTAATAAAAATTTCAGTTCAACAGTTTTCGATACATTAAAAACTCAAAGGATAGCAGTTGCGGAAGTATCATTGGCCCCCATGGCTAGAGAACCTTTGTCTCCTTGGGAGAATGCCTAACAGGGAAAGGAGACCTTGGTTGGAGGATGCACTCATGCTGGGCTTTGGGGTGAAATTATGAGTCTCTTAGTAAGTTAGTGACATCTGGAGGCTGGAGACCTTGTATTGGTGACCAGAAAGACTGTCGTGTCCACACAGTGGAATCTAAGGTTCCCAGAGCAATCTTGGCCCCTTTAGGATTGAGACTGGTACAGGAATTGCTGAGGTGTGGGTGCCAGAAAAGCTCAAAGCCAAGCTTAAGAGCTGCTCATTCAGTCAGAGGCATGGTTCCCAGTGGAATATGAAGACAAATCCAAAGGTGCTTTGGGGGGGGTGTTTCTTAATTTAGAGCAGACTTAGAGCTCCTCCACCCCCATCTTTTCTCCAACTGCCTTCAGTCTTTCCCAGCATCGGGGTCTTTTCCAATGAGGCAAAAGAAGAGGGTGGCAGAGGAAGAGATGGTTGGATGGCATCACTGATTCAATGGACATAAACTTGGGCAAACTCCAGGAGATGGTGAAAGACAGGGAGGCCTGGTGTTCTGTTGTAGTCCATGGGGTCTCAGAGGCAGACACAGTGACTGAACAATAATAAATCCACATATTTATCCCTCGTTTGTATCTGGCTGTTTGAGCCATAGTGAACACGACAGCTACTTCCATAGGAATTCAACCTGTTGCCTCCAGTTCCCGATATCCTGACCTATGAGTCACTGCTAAGCATCCAGTTACAAGATGAACTGTTGCACCTTACACCACTGTATACATGAGGAAAATACATGTGAGATACTTCATACCCATGTTCTCACCCCCAGTTGGGACAACAGCACATTACAGTATTAAAGCCCCACCCTCTACCCCATGGACCTCTCACCTGGTACACCCCCATTCCTCCCCAACAGAGGCCCACTCCCTGGATTTTGGGTTTATCCTTTACTTGCTTTTCTTCAAAATTTTCCATAAATATACATTTCTATACCACTTACTGTTTAGTTTCGCATGTTTTCAGACATTTAAAAGGTGTATGTGCTGTCGCATTTTACTATTGTGAGATTATTTCATGTTGGTACATAAGCTTCCAGAGAGAATGAGCAAAAAACGAAGCCCTGTAGAGCTAGGATCATCCCATGAATGCCAAATTTTCCATCAGCCCTGTTAGTGGAGTTACATTTTTCAGTTCAGTTCAGTCACTCAGTCACGTCCTACTCTGCAACCCCATGGACTGCACCCCATGCCAGGCTTCCCTATCCATCACCAACTCCTGGAGCTTGCTCAAACTCATGTCCATCAAGTCAGTGATGCCATCCAACCATCTCATCCTCTGTCATCCCCTTCTCCTGCCTTCAATCTTTTCCAGCATCAGGGTCTTTTCCAATCAGTCAGTTCTTTGCATTAGGTGGACAAAGTATTGGAGTTTGAGCTTCAACATCAGTCCTTCCAACGACTACTCAGGATTAATTTCCTTTGGGATTAACTGATTTTTATCTCCTTGCAGTCCAAGGGACTCTCAAGAGTCTTCACTAACACCATAGTTCACAGTCATTAATTCTTCGGCACTCAGCTTTCTTTACAGTTCAACTCACATCCATACATGATTACTGGAAAAACCATAGCTTTGACTAGATGGAACTTTGTCAGCAAAGTAATGTCTCTGCTTTTTAATATGTTGTCTAAGTTGGTCATAGCTTTTCTTCCAAGGAGCAAGCGTCTTTTAATTTCATGGCTGCAGTCACCATCTGCAGTGATTTTGGAGCCCAAAAACATAAAATTCTGTTTTCCATTGTTTCCCCATCTGTTTGCCATGAAATGATGGGACTGGATGCTATAATTTTAGTTTTTTAAATGTTGAGTTTTAAGCCAACTTTTTCACTCTCCTCTTTGACTTTCATCAAGAGGCCCTTTAGTTCTTCTCTTTCTGCCGTAAGGGTGATGTCATCTGTGTATCTGATGTTATTGATATTTCTCCTGGCAATCTTGGTTCCAGCTTGTGCTTCATCCAGCCTGGCATTTCGCATGATGTACTCTGTATATAAGTTAAATAAGCAGGGTGACAATATACAGCCTTGACCTACTCCTTTTCCAATTTGGAACCAGTCTGTAGTTCCATGTCTAACAGATTGTAACTGTTGCTTCTTGACCTACATACGAATTTCTCAGGGCAAGAAAGGTGGTCTGATATTGCCATCTCTAAGAATTTTCCACAGTTTGTTGTGATCCACACAGTCAAAGGCTTTGGCGTAGTCAGTAAAGCAGAAGTATGTTTTTCTGGAACTCTTGCATTTTTGATGATCCAATGGATGTTGGCAATGTGATCTCCTTGCATTTTTAAGGACTGGAAGATAAAAAACATTGAACTTGGAATTTTATGTCTAGCCACTCAAAAGCCCCCATTTAAATACTTTGGGTGAAGTACTTAAATACAGGGGAAAACAAATCTAGGAAATACTGTAGAAGATAACTGAAGGAAAGGTAAGCAGTAAGGATCTGGGTAAACTTGGTGTCTTGGTTCGTTATGACTATGAGAAAACCGTAGAGTGAGTGGCTCAGAAACAAAAACATTTCTTACAGTTTTGGAGGCTAGAAATCATGGCATGGCAGATTCGTNCCGATATCCTGACCTATGAGTCACTGCTAAGCATCCAGTTACAAGATGAACTGTTGCACCTTACACCACTGTATACATGAGGAAAATACATGTGAGATACTTCATACCCATGTTCTCACCCCCAGTTGGGACAACAGCACATTACAGTATTAAAGCCCCACCCTCTACCCCATGGACCTCTCACCTGGTACACCCCCATTCCTCCCCAACAGAGGCCCACTCCCTGGATTTTGGGTTTATCCTTTACTTGCTTTTCTTCAAAATTTTCCATAAATATACATTTCTATACCACTTACTGTTTAGTTTCGCATGTTTTCAGACATTTAAAAGGTGTATGTGCTGTCGCATTTTACTATTGTGAGATTATTTCATGTTGGTACATAAGCTTCCAGAGAGAATGAGCAAAAAACGAAGCCCTGTAGAGCTAGGATCATCCCATGAATGCCAAATTTTCCATCAGCCCTGTTAGTGGAGTTACATTTTTCAGTTCAGTTCAGTCACTCAGTCACGTCCTACTCTGCAACCCCATGGACTGCACCCCATGCCAGGCTTCCCTATCCATCACCAACTCCTGGAGCTTGCTCAAACTCATGTCCATCAAGTCAGTGATGCCATCCAACCATCTCATCCTCTGTCATCCCCTTCTCCTGCCTTCAATCTTTTCCAGCATCAGGGTCTTTTCCAATGAGTCAGTTCTTTGCATTAGGTGGACAAAGTATTGGAGTTTGAGCTTCAACATCAGTCCTTCCAACGACTACTCAGGATTAATTTCCTTTGGGATTAACTGATTTTTATCTCCTTGCAGTCCAAGGGACTCTCAAGAGTCTTCACTAACACCATAGTTCACAGTCATTAATTCTTCGGCACTCAGCTTTCTTTACAGTTCAACTCACATCCATACATGATTACTGGAAAAACCATAGCTTTGACTAGATGGAACTTTGTCAGCAAAGTAATGTCTCTGCTTTTTAATATGTTGTCTAAGTTGGTCATAGCTTTTCTTCCAAGGAGCAAGCGTCTTTTAATTTCATGGCTGCAGTCACCATCTGCAGTGATTTTGGAGCCCAAAAACATAAAATTCTGTTTTCCATTGTTTCCCCATCTGTTTGCCATGAAATGATGGGACTGGATGCTATAATTTTAGTTTTTTAAATGTTGAGTTTTAAGCCAACTTTTTCACTCTCCTCTTTGACTTTCATCAAGAGGCCCTTTAGTTCTTCTCTTTCTGCCGTAAGGGTGATGTCATCTGTGTATCTGATGTTATTGATATTTCTCCTGGCAATCTTGGTTCCAGCTTGTGCTTCATCCAGCCTGGCATTTCGCATGATGTACTCTGTATATAAGTTAAATAAGCAGGGTGACAATATACAGCCTTGACCTACTCCTTTTCCAATTTGGAACCAGTCTGTAGTTCCATGTCTAACAGATTGTAACTGTTGCTTCTTGACCTACATACGAATTTCTCAGGGCAAGAAAGGTGGTCTGATATTGCCATCTCTAAGAATTTTCCACAGTTTGTTGTGATCCACACAGTCAAAGGCTTTGGCGTAGTCAGTAAAGCAGAAGTATGTTTTTCTGGAACTCTTGCATTTTTGATGATCCAATGGATGTTGGCAATGTGATCTCCTTGCATTTTTAAGGACTGGAAGATAAAAAACATTGAACTTGGAATTTTATGTCTAGCCACTCAAAAGCCCCCATTTAAATACTTTGGGTGAAGTACTTAAATACAGGGGAAAACAAATCTAGGAAATACTGTAGAAGATAACTGAAGGAAAGGTAAGCAGTAAGGATCTGGGTAAACTTGGTGTCTTGGTTCGTTATGACTATGAGAAAACCGTAGAGTGAGTGGCTCAGAAACAAAAACATTTCTTACAGTTTTGGAGGCTAGAAATCATGGCATGGCAGATTCGTTATCTGGTGAGGTATCTTCTGCTTCTTGGTTCAGAAATAGCCATCTTCTTACTGTGTCTTTACATGGTGGAAAGGGCAAAAGATCGAGCTCTTATGAGGGCACAACTCCCATTCATGAGGGCTTCAGCCTCATGACCGAAGAAGATCAGTTCAGTCGCTCAGTCGTGACCCCATGGTCTGCAGCACACCAGGCTTCCCTGTCCATCACCAACTCCCAGAGCTTACTCAAACTCATGTCCATAGCGTTGGTAATGCCATCCAACCATCATTCTCTGTCATCCCCTTCTCCTCCTGACCTAACTACCCCCCAAAAGCCCCACCTCTTAGTACCAACACACTGGAGATTAGGTTTCAATATATGAATTTGGGTGGACGCAGTATAGCACTTGGTTGTTAAAATGTAATGAAGGCCAAAAAAAAAAAAAATGTAGCAAAGGGCAAAGGAAAGAAAAAACTGCCAATAATATGCTCAAGTTATAATTTCAGGCCATATCAACTTGGTGATGGAAGAAGAGATATTTAAATAGATGAGAGAAACAAGCCCAGTGTACCAATAACAATAAATGGACTAAACTTGTCAATTAAAAAGTAGATTGTTAGACCAGGTAGCTGAATAAAATCCTGATCATATACTGTTTGCAACACTGAGTTCATCGGTGTGGCTGTGATTGTTGAAGACTGCAACAACTTATGTCCAGAAGTTGATAAAGCTATTTGACAGTCATTTTTATATGTGTTGAATCCAGTACTAAAATATCTGGCCTGTAGTTTGCATGTCTTTAATTCTAGAAATTTATTTTTTGGTATATTTTACGCAAGTCTTAACCTATAATGGACTGGGGAAAACAAAAAAACTATCCTTCATCACAGATGTGTCTAGAAGTACTATTTACAGACTGGTTTACATGCTAAGTCACTTCAGTCGTGTCCGACTCTGTGCAACCCCATAGACGGCAGCCCACCAGGCTCACCCGTCCCTGGGATTCTCCAGACAAGAACACTGGAGTGGGTAGCCATTTCCTTCTCCAATGCATGAAAGTGAAAAGTGAAAGCGAAGTTGCTCAGTCATGTCTGACTCTTAGCAACCCCATGGACTGCAGCCCACCAGGCTCCTCCGTCCATGGGATTTTCCAGGCAAAAGTACTGGAATGGGGTGCCATTGCCTTCTCCCTGCTGCTACTGCTAAGTCACTTCAGTCGTGTCCGACTCTGTGTGACCCCATAGATGGCAGCCCACCAGGCTCCTCTGTCCCTGGGATTCTCCAGCCAAAAACGCTGGAGTGGGTTGCCATTTCCTTCTCCAATGCGTGAAAGTGAAAAGTGAAAGTGAAGTTACTCAGTCATGTCCGACTTAGCAACCCCATGGACTGCAGCCCACCAGGCTCCTCCGTCCATGGGATTCTCCAGGCAAGAGTACTGGAGTAGGGTGCCATTGCCTTCTCCGTAGGTTTACATAACAGTTTACAAAATTGAAAGTAAAAGCATGGATGAAAGAATCTCATGGGGCAAATACTAACCATCTATTATATTATGTGCAGACACAATAAATCATAAGACAAAAGTTGCTAAGGATAGGGAGGTTCTGGGAGTTCTTTGGTGGTCCAGTGTTAGGACTAGAGCTTTCACTGCCATGGCCTGGGTTCAATCCCTGGTTGGGGAAATAAGATCCCACAAGCTGTGTGGTGCCACTGAAAAAAAGGATGGGAAAGTTCAGTTGACAGAGGAGTATTTTAAACATATTCACCTAATCAGACAACCTCAAAATTGATGCAGTATAAATGGATATAACTAGAGGAATAAATTGGTAAGTCCACCAGCCAGTGGGAGAGTCCAGTACTTCTATTTTGATATGTCAGGCAGATAAAAACTAAGCAAGGCTAAGTGACCAAAGAGCATATTTAGAATCAGTACACAGTCTGAGAGTAGCCATTCCTCACAAGCACTCAGAGATGTTCCTAAAAGTGGTTTATGTTCTAAGCCCTAAAGCAAACCTCAGTTTTTTTTTTTTTTCAAAAATAAATATCATAGGAAACATGTTCCCTAACTATATACACAATTAGAAGTTAGTAATAAAATAATTAAGAGTTTCTATGTATTTGGATATATAAAATACTGCTTGATAACTTGTTGGTAGAGAAGAAACCAATCATGGAAATGCTCTTTAGTGAAGCTTATTGCTTGTTTTCTCTGTTCATGCATTCTTCTGGAATTCTGATGTTGTACTCACACTGCATCTCCTTTGTCTCTCTTAAGTTTCATAGTTTCATTCATACTATACTATCCTTTCCCATTTTCCCTAAGTTCTGGGACCATGTCCTGTAACAATGATCTAAGTCACTGATAGGATTTTCTGGACTAATCAACCTACCTCTTACTCATGTTTCTAGTGCAGTTTTGGAACAATTTGTTTTTAGTAATTTTCAAACATACACAAAAGTAGAGAGAATTGCATAATAGCCCTTGATGTGCCCATCATCTAGCTTAAGGGTATTAACTGCTAGCCACTCTAATTTTATGTCCATCCCTCAATTTCCTGTTCCCCATTTTTTGATCAAGTCCTAGGTGTTTTACTTCATCTATAAGCAACTCAGTAGTTAACCTCTAAAAGATATTTTTTTAAAAACCAAACAATTATCTTAAAAATTAAGTGTTTAATAGGATACATTTTTAGTGTTCAAGTTTCCAGTTTTTTTCATAAATATTAGAAACAGGAGCCACATCACGTCCTGGCTGCCACACATCATGTCCTGAATGTCCACACATTGCCACTGGTGTGGATTGATACACCTCTCTTGCTTTCTCACTTTTTTTCTTTTTCTTTTTATTAAAATAAAAGTTTATTTACTTTCTGTTGCACTGGGTCTTTGGTTGCATTTATACTGCATAAATTTTGGTCGCATAGGCTTTCTCTAGTTGCGGCAAGTGGGGGCTCCTTGTTGCGCTGCATGGGCCTCTCATTGTGCTGGCTTTTCTTGTTTCAGAGCCCAGACTGTAGGAGTGGAGGCTTCAGTGGCTGCAGCACGTGGACTCTGGAGCCTGGGCTCACTAACTGTGACACCGGCTTTGTTGTTCCAAAGCATGTGGGATCTTCCTCAGCTGCAGATTGAACCCGTATGCCCTGTTGGTAGATGGATTCTTAACCCCTGTATCATCAGAGAAGTCCCTCCTCGAAGTTTACTTGTTGAGCAATTTATTTGTCCTCTAGTTTCCTACAGGAGGTGCTGAGTGCATCCCCCTCAAACATATTCCTATGCCCAGATGGTCAACACCGAAATCAGATTGATTATATTCTTTGCAGCCAAAGATGAAGAAGCTCTATACAGTCAGCAAAAACAAGACCGGGAGCTGAGATTATGAATCTGAGATAAGCAGCTCAGATTATGAACTCCTTATCGCCAAATTCAGACTTAAGAAAATGGGGAAAACTACTACACCATTCAGGTATGACCTAAATCAAATCCCTTATGATTATACAGTGGAAGTGAGAAATAGATTTAAGGGCCTAGATCTGATAGATAGAGTGCCTGATGAACTATGGAATGAGGTTCGTGACATTGTACAGGAGACAGGGATCAAGACCATCNTTGATGAATCTGTGAGGGAGAAAGTGGTGTCCCCGTCCTATTCTTCCGCCATCTTGACCGGAACTCCCCGTATCTTTACTTTTAAACTTCTAAGAGTTGTCTAATATGTTAATGTGCCTTGTGAAACTCTAAGAAGGGGGCATACTGCCTGCCATTTACCAAAGTCATTTGTCCATCAAACTCTTGATGGAATATCTTGTGAGGCTGATGACTTAACAACAGTTTGGGAAATACTAATCTATTTTGTGAGAATTGGAAGTAAATAAACAATTCCTGTTTTCCTCATTTCCTTCCTTGACCGTAAAACCCACCATAAACCAGGTGAGATACTAACATCCTTACTTCAATGTTTCCATTTAAATAGTCATGACACCAACCATGTCTGTGGTTGGGAATTTCATGATGGGAAGCAAGTATTATCAGCCAGTTGCTATTAAAAAAGTATTGTGGACATGACTAAGGTTGGAGTGTGCTGTACAAAAATTTAGGGAGCAGTGATGCCAGAACATAGATGAAATTTAGCAGTTTTGAATTCAATAGTATAGCGTTTGGGAAGAGCTGACTTGAGTGGGCTTTCCAGGTGGTGCTAGTGGTAAAGAATCCCCCTGCCAGTGCAGGAGAGAAAAGAGACACAGATTCGATCCCTGGGTCAGGTAGATCCTCTGGAGTAGGGAATAGCAACTTGCTCCAGTATTCTGCTATTCTACCTGGAAAATTCCATGAACAGAGGAGCCTGGCAGATTCCATGTGTGTCTATGGAATCACAGAGAGTCAGACACGACTGAGAGAGAGAATGTTTTAACAACTCGAATGTAGTTTTCCACCTTTCCCTTTCTGTCAGTGGTAAGTCAACATTTGTATTCATGCCAAGACTCCTTTTAACTTACTTATGTACTAGCTTCAGTTTTATGTAAAAATATTTAAACCAGTGGCACATTCAGTGATGAGAAGTTTTTTGGTAACATGTCACATTTTATGCATTTTTCAGTCAGATTATGTAGGAAACTTTAATCCCTATCTAAGCATGAAATCAGCTGTTTCAAAATATTTAAGAATGAGTTTATTTTAAATTTAAATGAAAACTGTTTATTTTATCTTGTTAGATTTGTTTCAACTATCAGCATCCTCTGGGAAAATACCTAAAACAAATTTAGTAGAGGCCTAAGGGAAAACCTTGTGAAGTCAGTAAATCGTATGGCCAAAAGAACACTAGAAAATTCTGAAACTTGCTTACAAAATATATACCCATTAACTCTGTATTCTATTTCTTATATATCCTAAAGATTGAGAGCCACTGGCATCCGGTCCCATCACTTCATGGGAAATAGATGGGGAAACAGTGGAAACAGTGTCAGACTTTATTTTTTTGGGCTCCAAAATCACTGCAGATGGTGACTGCAGCCAGGAAATTAGAAGACGCTTACTCCTTGGAAGAAAAGTTATGACCAACCTGGATAGTATATTCAAAAGCAGAGACATTACTTAGATGACTAAGGTCCGTCTAGTCAAGGCTATGGTTTTTCCTGTGGTCATGTATGGATATGAGAGTTGGACTGGGAAGAAGGCTGAGTGCCGAAGAATTGATGCTTTTGAACTGTGGTGTTGGAGAAGACTCTTGAGAGTCCCTTGGACTGCAAGGAGATCCAACCAGTCCATTCTGAAGGAGATCAGCCCTGGGATTTCTTTGGAAGGAATGATGCTAAAGAAGAAACTCC
>SJYX01013962.1:32227-58739 GCA_006410675.1 Oreotragus oreotragus | reverse complement strand
TTCTGTCATTTTTGAGATTGCATCCAAGTACTGCATTTCGGACTCTTTTGTTGACCATGATGGCTACTCCATTTCTTCTGAGGGATTCCTGCCTGCAGTAGTAGATATAATGGTCATCTGAGTTGAATTCACCCATTCCAGTCCATTTTAGTTCGCTGATTCCTAGAATGTTGATGTTCACCCTTGCCATCTCTTGTTTGACCACTTCCAATTTGCCTTTATTCATGGACCTGACATTCCAGGTTCCTGTGCAATATTGTTCTTTACAGCATCGAATCTTGCTTCTATCACCAGTCACATGCACAACTGGGTATTGTTTTTGCTTTGGCTCCATCCCTTCATTCTTTCTGGAGTTATTTCTCCACTGATCTCCACTAGCATATTGGGCACCTAACAACCTGGGGAGATTCTCTTTTGATATCCTATCATTTTGCCTTTTCATACTGTTCATGGGGTTCTCAAGGCAAGAATACTGAAGTGGCTTGCCATTCCCTTCTCCAGTGGACCAGGTTCTGTCAAGAAAGATCTTAATGACTCAGATAACCATGATGTTGTGGTCACTCACCAGGAGCTGGAAAACCTGGAATGTGAAGTCAGGTGGGCCTTAAGAAACATTACTACAAACAAAGCTAGTGGAAGTGATGGAATTCCAGCAGAGTTATTTAAAATCCTAAAAGATGATGCTGTTAAAGTGCTGCACTGAATATGTCAGCAAAATTGGAAAACTGAACAATGGCCACAGGATGGGGAAAGATCAGTTTTCACTCCAGTCCCTAAGAAGGACAGTGCCAAAGAATGTTCAACCTACTGCACAATTGTACTCATTTCAGATGCTAGTAAGGTTATTCTCAAAATCCTTCAAGCTAGGCTTTAGCAGTATATGACCTTAGAACTTCCAGATGTACAAGATGGGTTTTAAAGAGGCAAGGGAAACAGAGATCAAATTGCCAGCATTTGTTAGATCATGGAGAAAGCAAGGGAATTCCAGAAAAACATCTACTTTTGCTTCATTGACTAGGCTAAAGACTTTGGCTGTGTGGATCACAACAAATGTGGAAAATCCTTAAAGAGATGGGAGTACCTAACCACCTTACCTGTCTCCTGAGAAACCTGTATGCGGGTCAAGAAGCAACAGTTAAAATCAGACCTGGAGCAATGGACTGGTTCAAAATTGGCAAAGCAAGACAAGGCTGTGTAATTTAACTTATATGCAGAGTACATCATGCAAAATGCCAGGCAGGATGAATTGCAAGCTGGAGTCAGGATTGCTGGGAGAAATAACAACCACCTCAGTTAGGCAGATGATACCACTCTAATGGCAGAATGTGAAGAGGAACTAAGGAGCCTTTTGAGGGTGAAAGAGGAGAGTGAAAAAATAGGCTTGAAACTCAGCATTCATAAAACTAATATCATGGCATCCAGTCTCATTCAGTTCAGTTCAGTCGCTCAGTCGTGTCCAATTCTTTGCGACCCCATGAATCGCAGCACGCCAGGCCTCCCTGTTCATCACCATCCCCTGGAGTTCACTCAGACTCATGTCCATTGAGTCCGTGATGCCATCCAGCCATCTCATCCTCTGTCGTCCCCTTCTTCTCCTGCCCCCAATCCCTCCCAGCATCAGAGTCTTTCCAATGAGTCAACTCTTCTCATGGGGTGGCCAAAGTACTGGAGTTTCAGCTTTAACATCATTCCTTCCAAAGAAATCCCAGGGTTGATCTCCTTCAGAATGGACTGGTTGGATCTGCTTGCATTCCAAGGGACTCTCAAGAGTCTTCTCCAACACCACAGTTCAAAAACATCAATTCTTTGGCACTCAGCCTTCTTCCCAGTCCAACTCTCACATCCATACATGACCACAGGAAAAACCATAGCCTTGACTTAGATGGACCTTAGTCGGCAAAGTAATGTCTCTGCTTTTGGATATGCTATCTAGGTTGGTCATAACTTTTCTTCCAAGNATTCTTCAGCACTCAGCCTTCTTCACAGTCCAACTCTCACATACATGACCACTGGAAAAACCATAGCCTTGACTAGATGGACCTTTGTTGGCAAAGTAATATCTCTGCTTTTCAGCATGCTATCTAGGTTGGTTATAACTTTTCTTCCAAGGAGTAAGTGTCTTTTAATTTCATGGCTGCAGTCACCATCTGCAGTGATTTTGGAGCCCAAAAAAAGGTTTAAATCTCAACATTCAGAAAATGAAGATCATGGCATCTGGTCCCATCACTTAATGGGAAATAGATGGGGAAACAGTGGAAACAGTGGCATTAACATAGGCTTAGTCAAATATATCTCAGTAAAATAATGAAAGTACTAAAGCTAATGCATGTATATTTACCACCTTTTATCCTGATTAGGAAGATAGCACCTAATATATGACATGGCTTGTTGGATGAAGTCTTCCAGAATATTCTAATAGTCTTTTTTGATATTTTACATGGGCTATATATCCAATATCTATTTCTCTGCATGTGTTGTACAGACTAGATATTTGTTTTTATATATTTGTCTTATATCTAGTCAGATACGATTAAATTTTTTTCTTAATCACTTTAGTGTTTTTTAATTAGTCAGATTTTCTTTTTTTTCTGACCATACTGCAATTACTAGAGTTCCAAGGTGATACTGCATAATAATAATGAAATTGGGCATCCTCTGAAGTTGCTGATTAGGTTAAGTGATTGTTCTTAGAATATTTGTCACTGAATCTTGGTAAATTGAATTAAATTGCCAGATTTGCTGATTTTGAACTGGCCTTGCGTTCTTGAAATATATCACACATTGTCATAGTGTCACATTCTGTTGTTCCATGTCTAGTTCTAACTCTTGCTTCCTGACCTGCATACAGATTTCTCAAGAGGCAGGTTTACTTCATGGCAAATAGAAGGGGAAATAGTGGAAGCAGTGATAGATTTTCTTGGGCTCTAAAAATCACTGTGGACAGTGATTGCAGTCGTGCAATTAAAAGATGCTTGCTCCTTGGAAGGAAAGCTATGACAATCAAGACAACTTACTAAAAAAGCAGACATCACTTGGATGACAAAGATCTGTATAGTCATTTCCAGTACTTGTGTACGGATGTGAGAGTTGAATCATAAAGAAGACTGGTGTGGAAGAACTGATACTTTTGAATTGTGGTGCTGGAGAAGACTCCTGAGAGTCTCTTGGACTGCAAGGAAATCAATCAATTCTAAAGAAAATCAACCCTGAATATTCCCTGGAATGATTGATACTGAAGCTCCAATACTTTGGCCACCTGATTGGAAGAGCCAACTCATTGGTAAAGACCCTGATGCTGGGAAAGTTCAGTTCAGTCACTCAGTCATGTCTCACTCTTTGCGACCCCATGGACCCCCTGTCCATCACCATCTCCTTGAGCTTGCTCAAACTCATGTCCATCTAGTCAGTGGTGCCATCCAACCATCTCATCCTCTATCATCCCCTGCTCCTCCTGCCTTCAATCTTCCAAGCATTAGTTGTCTTTTCCAGTGAGTCAGCTCTTCCCATCAGGTGGAAGTGGAAAAACCATCAATGCAGATGACACCACCCCTATGGCAGAAAGTGAAAAGGAACTAAAGAGCCTATTGATGAAAGTGAAAGGGGAGAGTGAAAAAGCTGGCTTAAAACTCAGCATTCAAAAAATGAAGATCATGGCATCTGGTCCCATCACTACCAGGCTTCCCTGTCCATCACCAACTCCTGGAGCTTGCTCACACTCATGTCAGTGATGCCATCCAATCATCTCATCCTCTGTCGTTGATGTCGTTGATATTTCTCCAGGCAATCTTGATTCCAGATGCCATCTAACCATCTCATCCTCTGTCACCCTCTTCTCCTCTTGTCTTCAATCTTGCCCAGCCTTAGGGTCTTTTCTAGTGAGTCAGCTCTTCACATCAGTGGCCAGAGTGTTANTCCTCTGTCGTTGATGTCGTTGATATTTCTCCAGGCAATCTTGATTCCAGATGCCATCTAACCATCTCATCCTCTGTCACCCTCTTCTCCTCTTGTCTTCAATCTTGCCCAGCCTTAGGGTCTTTTCTAGTGAGTCAGCTCTTCACATCAGTGGCCAGAGTGTTAGAGTTTCAGCTTCAGCATCAGTCCTTCCAATGAATATTCAAGACTGATTTCCTTTAGAATGGACTGGTTGGATCTCCTTGCAGTCCAAGGGACTCTCAAGAGCCTTCTCCAACACCCCAGTTCAAAAGCATCAATTCTTTGGTGCTCAGCTTTCTTTATAGTCCAACTCTCACATCCATACATGACTACTGAAAAAACCATAGCTTTGTCTAAACAGACTTTTGTTGGCAAAGTAATGTCTCTGTTTTTTAATATGCTGACTAGATTGGTCATAGCTTTTCTTCCAAGGAGCAAGCATCTTTTAATTTTATGGCTTCAGTCACCATCTGCAGTGATTTTGGAGCTCCAAAATATAAAGTCTCTCACAGTTTCCATTCTTTCCTCATCTATTTGCCATGAAATGATGGGATCAGATGCCATGATCTTAGTTTCTTGAATGTTGAGTTTTAAACCAACTTTTTCACTCTCCTCTTTCACTTTCATCAAGAGGCTCTTTAGTTCTTCATTTTCTACCACAAAGGTGGTATCATCTGCATATCTGAAGTTATATGTTTCTCCTGGCAATCTTGATTCCAGCTTGTGCTTCATCCAGCCTGGCATTTCGCATGATGTACTCTGCATATGAGTTAAATAAGCAGGGTAACAATATACCCTTCCTAATAAAAGAAATTATGAAGCTTTAAATCACTCGTCCATGATCTAAAATAAATAACATTAAAGATTTTCTTTCTTTAGATATAAATAAACATGGCTGTGAGTCCATTTAGTTCTGATCCCTTTACCCCCCACCAAGTGGTAGAGCTTTAATTACTACTTTTATTATAATTATTATAATAATTTGTCTTTTATTATAATTAATTTGTCTATTCAAATTTCTTCTTTGGGGGTCAATTTTGCTAGAAAATTCTGTTTTCTCTTAACTTCAAATAGATAGAATTGGGTAAATATTCTTTGATAATTTTTATTTTACACTTTTCTGTATCTCCTTTATTAATCAACTTTTCTTTATTAATTTCTTCTTCCTATTTCCTTTTGCTTTAAATTTTTTGCTCTTTTCTAATTTTTAAAAACTGATCACTATATTCCTTTATATTTCTAAGTTAATAATGAAATTTTAAGGCTACACAGTCTATTTTCCTGTGGACACAGTTTTTTACTACTGGGTTTTGATATGAATTATTTTCCTTTTTGTTGATTTCTAGATAGTTTCTAATTGCTCTATTAATATCCTTGGATATCTAAAAATCTATTAATTTCCAAGTAGTAAAATTTTGATTCCTTAATTATTTACAGTTTTATTGAATTATGATTAGAAAATGTAGTCAAATACATGTTCAATTTTTACAAATGATCCATGAATATATAATCTATTCTTTATTCAAAAGATTTCAGTATGTTGATTGTATTATATAGTTACTCTGTCACCTTCAATTTACTTGATTTGGTTACTTTCCCCCCTAAAGTTGAAATTAAAATCCTTTATGTGTTTTGAATTGGCCTCTTCTTGGATTTTCTTCAAAGTTTGGCTCCCCCTGCATCCATTTACCAGATTCTTGTTTATTTAGCAATAGATATTCATTAGATATTCTCACAATTAAGTTTTGTTACAAATACATTTATATTTATGTAGATGTATGCTTAAAGTAATGAAAATGTGCTCCACACCTTTGATCATCATCTTTGGGAAATGGGGTTACAGGATACATTTATTCATTTGTTTTCTTTTTATTTTTCTCTATTTGAAACACTAATTACTCATATAAATACTTTTTCCAATGGAGATGAAAATTGTTTTAGAATTGTTTCTCACTGAAGTGTAATTCATGTACAATATTATATGTTACAAGAATACAATATAGTGAATCACAGTTTTAAAGGATATACTCCATTTATAGTTATTATAAAATATTGCCTATATTCTCTGAATTATACAACATATCCTTGTAGCTTAGTTTGTAGCTAATAGTTTGTACCTCTTAACCCCCTACCCCTATTTTGCCGCTCCCCCGCTCCCTCTGTCTACCAGTAACCACTAGTTTGTTCTCTGTGAATCATATTTTTTTGTTATATTCACTAGTTTGTTGTAGTTTTCAGATTCCACATATAAATTATACAGTATTTGTCCTTCTGTCTGACTTATTTTGCTTAGGATAATACTCTTCAAGTCTATCCATGTTGTGCCAAATGGCAAAATTTCATTCTTTTTTTTATGCATGAGCAGTGAAAAATATAGTTATATTCAGCAATATCTCAGTTTAAGAAATGGGAAAGTCCCTGTACTCCTCTAATGCTAATATAAAATATTCAGTTCAGTTCAATTGCTCAGTCATGTCCGACTCTGCAACCCTATGGACTGCAGCACGCTAGGCCTCCCTGTCCATCACTAACTCCCAGAGTTGACTCAAACTCATGTCCATTGAGTCAATGATACCATCCAACCATCTCATCCTCTGTCGTCCCCTTCTCCTCCCACCTTCAATCTTTCCCAGCATCAGGGTCTTTTCAGATGAGTCAGTTCTTCACACCAGGTGGCCAAAGTATTAGAGTTTCAGCTTCAGCATCAGTCCTTCCAATGAATATTCAGGACTGATTTCCTTTAGGATGGACTGGTTGGAGTTCCTTGCAGTCCAAGGGACTCTCAAGAGTCTTCTCCAACACCACAGTCCAAAAGCATCAATTCTTTGGTGCTCACCTTTCTTTATAGTCCAACTCTCACATCTATACATGAGTACTAGAAAAACCACAGGTTTGACTAGACAGAACTTTGTTGGCAAAGTAATGTCTCTGGTTTTTAATATGCTATCTAGGTTGGTCATAACTTTTCTTCCAAGAAGTAAGCGTCTTTTAATTTCATGGCTGCAGTCACCATCTGCAGTGATTTTAGAGCCCAGAAAAATAAAGTCTGACACACTGTTTCCACTGTTTCCCCATCTATTTCCCATGAAGTGATGGGACTGGATGCCATGATCTTGGTTTCCTGAATGTTGAGTTTTAAGCCAACTTTTTCACTCTCCTCTTTCACTTTAATCAAGAGGCTCTTTAGTTCTTTGCTTTCTGCCATAAGGGTGGTGTCATCTGCAGATCTGAGGTTATTGATATTTCTCCTGGCAATCTTGATTCCAGCTTGTGCTTCATCCAGCCCAGAGTTTCTCATGATTTACTCTACATAAAAGTTAAATAAGCATGGTGACATAATACAGCCTTGATGTACTCCTTTCCTGATTTGGAATCAGTCTGCTGTTCCATGTCCAGTTCTGACTGTTGCTTCCTGACCTGCATACAGATTTCTCAAGAGGCAGGTCAGGTAGTCCAGTGTTCCCATCTCTTTAAGAATTTTCCACAGTTTGTTGTGACCCACACAGTCAAAGACTTTGGCATATAAAATAGTACACTTCCTCCAATTGTACTTGGCATTAAAATCAGTTCAGTTCAGTCGCTCAGTTGTGTCCAACTCTTTGCAACCCCATGAATCGCAGCATGCCAGGCCTCCCTGTCCATCACCAACTCCCAGAGTTCACTCAGATTCACGTCCATTGTGTCAGTGATGCCATCCAGCCATCTCATCCTTGGTCGTCCCCTTCTCCTCCTGCCCCCAACCCCTCACAGCACCAGAGTCTTTTCCANATCAGGTGGAAGTGGAAAAACCATCAATGCAGATGACACCACCCCTATGGCAGAAAGTGAAAAGGAACTAAAGAGCCTATTGATGAAAGTGAAAGGGGAGAGTGAAAAAGCTGGCTTAAAACTCAGCATTCAAAAAATGAAGATCATGGCATCTGGTCCCATCACTTCATGGCATATAGATGGGGAAACAGTTGAAGGAGAGACAGACTTATTTTCTTGGGCTCCAGCATCACTGAAGATGGTGACTGTAGCCATGAAATTAAAAGACACTTTCTCCTTGGAATCAAGCTCTTCATATCAGGTGGCCAAAGTATTGGAGTTTCAGCTTCAGCATCAATCCTTCCAATGAACATTCAGGACTGATTTCCTTTAGGATGGACTGGATCTCCTTGCAGTCCAAGGGATTCTCAAGAATTCTCCAACACCACAGTTTAAAAACATCAATTCTTTGGTGCTCAGGTTTCTTTTTAGTCAAAATCTCACATCCATACATACTGGAAAAACAATAGCCTTGACTAGACGGACCTTTGTTGGCAAAGTAATGTCTCTACTCTTTAATATGCTATCTAGGTTCGTCATAACTTTTCTTCCAAGGAGTAAGCATCTTTTTATTTCATGGTTTCAGTCACCATCTGCAGTGATTTTGGAGGCCCCCAAAATAAAATCTGCCACTCTTTCCACTGTTTCTCTGTCTGTTTGCTATGAAGGGATGGGACTGGATGCCATGATCTTTGTTTTTTGAGTGTTGAGCTTCAAGCCAACTGTTTCACTCTCTTCTTTCACTTTCATCAAGAGAGTCTTTAGTTCATCTTCAATTTCTGCCATAAGGTTGGTGTCATCTGCATATCTGAGGTTATTGTTATTTATTGTGCCTATGTTTCCATGCAATGTTTTCTTGGTATCTCTGATTTTCTCAAAGAGATCTCTAGTCTTTTCCATTCTTTTGTTTTCCTGTGTTTCTTTGCATTGATCACTTAGGAAGGCTGTCTTATCTCTCCTTGCTATTCTTTGAAACTCTGCGTTCAGATGGCTATATCTTTCCTTTTCTCCTTTGCCTTTTGTTTCTCTTCTTTTCTCAGCTATGTGTAAGGCCTTGTCAGACAACCATTTTGCCGTATTGTATTTCTTTTTCTTGGGGATGGTCTTCATCACTGCCTCTTGTACAATGTCATGAACCTCCATCCATAGTTCTTCAGGCATTCTATCAGATCTAATCCCTTGACTCTATTTGTCACTTCCACTGCAAGTGGAATCATAAGAGATTTGATTTAGGTCATACTGAGTGGCCTAGGGGTTTTCTCCTAATTTCTTCAAGTTAAGTCTGAATTTTGCCACAAGGAGCTCATGATCTGAGCCACAGTGAGCTCCTTGTCTTCTTTTTGCCCATGTTGTAGAGCTTCTCCATCTTCAGCTGCAAAGAATCGAATCAATCCGATTTCGGTACTGACCATCTGGTGATGTCCATGTTTAGAGCTGTCTCTTTTGTTGTTGGAAGAGGGTGTTTGCTATGAGTAGTGCTCTCTCTTGGCAAAACCCTGTTAGCCTTTGCCATGCTTCATTTTGTACTTCAAGGCCAAATTTGCCTGTTACTCCAGGTATCTCTTGACTTCCTACTTTTGCGTTCCAGTCCCCTATGATGAAAAGGACATCTTCGTTTTGGTGTTAGTTCTAGAAGGTCTTTAGGTCATCATAGAACTGTTCAACTTCATCTTCTTCATCATTAGTGGTTGAGGCATAGNTTTGCCTGTTACTCCAGGTATCTCTTGACTTCCTACTTTTGCGTTCCAGTCCCCTATGATGAAAAGGACATCTTCGTTTTGGTGTTAGTTCTAGAAGGTCTTTAGGTCATCATAGAACTGTTCAACTTCATCTTCTTCATCATTAGTGGTTGAGGCATAGACTTGGATTACTATGTTATCGAATGGTTTGCCTTGGAAAAAACCAGAGATCATTCTGTATTTTTTTGAGTTTGTGCCCAAGTACTGCATTTTGAACTTTTTTTTTTTTTTTTGGTCTATGAGGGCTACTCCGTTTCTTCAAAGGGATTCTTGCCCTCAGTATATTGGTCATCTGAATTAAATCCACCCATTCCAGTCCACTGATTCCTAAAATGTCTGTGTTCACTCTTGCCATCTGTTTGACCACTTCCAATTTACCTTGATTCATGGACCTAACATTCCAGGTTCCTAAGCGATATTGTTCTTTGTATCATTGGAGTTTACTTACATCACCACTCACATCCACAACTGGGCATTGTTTTCACTTTGGCTCAGCCTCTTCATTCTTTCTGG
The DNA here is from genome assembly GCA_006410675.1 of Oreotragus oreotragus. Lineage (NCBI taxonomy): Eukaryota > Metazoa > Chordata > Mammalia > Artiodactyla > Bovidae > Oreotragus > Oreotragus oreotragus. The sequence continues at coordinate 48,747 of SJYX01013962.1, read as the reverse complement.
CATTATTTCTCCACTCTTCCTCAGTAGCATTTTGCACATCTACTGACCTGGGGAGTTCATCTTTCAGTGTTTTATATTTTTGCCTTTTCATACTGTTCATGGGGTTCTCAAGGCAAGAATGCTGAAGTGGTTTGCCATTCCTTTCTCCAGTGAACCACATTTTGTCAGAACTCTCCACCATAATCTGTCTGTCTTTGGTGGCCCTACACGGCATGGCTCATAGTTTCAATGAGNTATATTTTTGCCTTTTCATACTGTTCATGGGGTTCTCAAGGCAAGAATGCTGAAGTGGTTTGCCATTCCTTTCTCCAGTGAACCACATTTTGTCAGAACTCTCCACCATAATCTGTCTGTCTTTGGTGGCCCTACACGGCATGGCTCATAGTTTCAATGAGTTAGACAAGACTGTCATCCATGTGACCAGTTTGGTTGGCTTTCTCTGATTGTGGTTTTCATTCTGTCTGCCCTCTGATGGATAAGGATAAGAGATTTGCGGAAGCTTCCTGATGGGAGGGACTGGCTGCAGGGGAATCTGGGTCTTGTTTTGATGGGTGGGCCTGTGCTCAGTAAATCTTTATTCCAACTTTCTATCCGTGGGCAGGGCTGTGTTCCCTCTCTGTTTTTTGGCAAGGACAGACAGGTAGGGGTAATGGCGGTGATGGTGACTTCCTCCAAAAGGAAGGAGCTGTTGCATTGTTGCAATCAGTGCCTGTGACCCTGCAGCGGGTCCCTGTTGATCCTTGCCTCCACCAGAGACTCATGGTCACTCACAGGCAAGTCTGGCTCAGTCTCTTGTGGGGTCACTGCTCCTTTGTCCTGGGTCCTGGTGCACACAAGGTTTTGTTTGTGCTCTCCAAAAGTCTATTTCCCCAGTCCTGTGGAAGTTCTGTAATCAGATCCTACTGGCCTCCAAACTCAAGTTCACTGGGGGTTCTCAGCCCCTTTGCGAGATCTCCAGGTTGGGAAATCTGTTCTGGGTCCTAGAGCTTTTGTAACAGTGCGAGAACTTCTTGGGTAATATGGTTCACCAGTTTGTGGGTTGTCTGCTTGGTGGCTCTGTGGTGTGGCTAATGGTGACCTCCCCCAAGAGGACTTAGGTCACATGCGGTGCCTCCCAGGTGTGCTGGAGCCAGAGCCCCTGTCCCCACGGCATGCCACTGCTGGCCTGTGCCTCTGCAGGAGACACTCAAACACTCAAAGGCAGGTCTGGCTCTGTCTCTTGTGGGGTCTCTCGGTTCTGTGCACACAAGGCTTTGTTTGAGCCCTCCAAGTCTCGGGGGGGTATGGAGTCTGATTCTAAACATAATCTTACCCTTCCTACCATCTTGTTGGGACTTCTCCTTTGCCTTTGGATATGAAGTATCTTTTCCTGGTGGGATCCAACACTTTCCGGTTGATGGTTGTTCATCAGCAAGTTGCAATTTGGAATTCTTGCAGGATAAGATGAGTGCATGTTCTTCTATTCCACCATCTTCCCTGGTAGCTGGGGAAAAATTGAAGGCAAAAAGAGAAGTGAGCAGCAGAGGATGAGCTGTTTAGATGGCATCGCCAACTCAATGGACTTAATTTGAGCAAACTCAGGGAGATAGTGGAGGACAGAGGAGTCTGGCATGATCCAATTCATGGGGTTGCCAAGAGTCAGACACAACTTAGCAACAGAAAAACGGTACAACCCTGCATTCCTCGAAAGGCAACAACCTAGGTGGAGAGTATTAAAGTACTGACTTATCTTTTTTTTTTTTTTTCTATTTTATATTACTGTGAAGCCTCTGTAAATTTTGTACAAATTAACCTATTCATTTGTAGTAGTGATACCTCATCTTCATAGATGGTAGTCTTCATAGTTCATCAGATAAATGTCGAAATTCTGGTATATTTCCGTACTCTGCATTCTATCTTACTTTGTACATATCTTCATTATAGAACTTCTCATGTGATTATATCATCACCCTATTAGGTAGGATCTAGGTCTCATTTGTTTTATATTCCTAGTACCTCAGAGAGTGCTTCCTATTTGGGAGATGCTCATTTTTTTGTTAATAAATCTGTATTCTAGTCTCTATGGAGGATGTATGCCTGCCTGAAAAATTTAATTGTGCTTGTATTATTATTCATTTTAAAATTAGTAAACTATTTTACAGCAGTTTTGGGTTCACAGCAAAACTGAGTGCAGAGAGTTCCCAATACTCCCTATCCTGACACAGGCACAACATCCTTGTAAATAGATGGAAGTAAATGCATTTACTTCCATCTATTTACCTACAGTGGTATATCATGCCACTCATCTGTCTACTCCCTAGCCTCTGGCAACCACTGTTACTTGTACTGTTTCTAAAGTTTCACCTTTTTCAGAATATCACATAGTTGGAATCATACAGTATGTAGCCTTTTAGGATTGGCTTCTTTCACTTAATAACAAGCATTTCCGTTTTTCCATTGCTCTTCATGGCTTCTTAGTTCATTACTTTTCAGTATGGAATAATATCCTTTTGTCCAGATGTACCACTGTTTATTTATTCTTTCACCTACTAAAGAGCATTTTGATTGCTTCCAAGTTTTAGCATTTGTGAACAAAGCTTCCATAAACATCTGTGTTCAAGTTTTCATGTGGACTGCTTTCAGCTCCTATGGGCAAATATCAAGGAGTGTGATTGCCAGATTGTATAGCTGGATTGTGTTTAGTTTAGTAACAAACTGTCAAACTGTCTTTTAAATTGGGTGTACCATTTTGCGCTTTCATCAGCAATGTTGCTCCACACCCTCACCAGCATTTGGTATTGTCCATGTTTTGGATTGGGAACATTGTAATAGGTGTGTATTGATGTCTTGCTGTTTTAACTTGTATTTCCCTGATGACTTATTATGTTGAACATCTTTTCACATTTTTACTTGCCATCTGGATGTCTTCTTCGTTGAGATGTCTCTAGATCTTTGGCCTCTTTTAAATTGAGTTGTTTTCTTTCTTTCTTTTTTTTTTTTACAAAGAAAGCTGGATCCATCAAACAGATAAACATGTTCAGAGTCTTTGATCTATTTTTTGTGCGTGCTCTGTGTGTGTTATCAATCATAACATCTATTGATAACTCCCTTCTTTGCTGGAGCAGAAGGGGCAAGAAGAGAATGTCTTTTGGAAGCACAGAAGATGAACTTTAGTGTTGGTCCTTAAGGGCTTTGCCTAGACTCCTTTGACCCTTCAATGCATCTAAGAGGTAGCAGTCAAGAGAAAGATAAGTGAGCAGATAAACAAACAAGGTTAAGGATGATTCTTCTGCTGGGCCTTGAACATGTACCAGCAGAGAAATTATGCTGGAATATTTCCAAATCATTAGAGAGTGCATTTCGAAAGATGTAGCTATAGAGCACAAATACATAACCTCCACTCACATTAAACCCTGTGCTAGAGAAGGCAGGCCATCACTTGCAGAGAGATTAATTTGAAAGTCTCCATCAAGGTATTTACTCCAAGAAAAGAAAAGAAAAATCCACCTTACCCCTATCCTCCCGCCTGGAACAGATGTCAAACCTTTTAAGAGAATTGAGTTGTTTTCTTATTGCCAGGTTTTAAGAGTTCTGTGTATATTTTGCATATGTATTCTTTGCAAATACTTTCCCCCAGGTCTTCTCATTCTCTTGGCAGTGTCTTTCACAGAGCCGAAGTTTAACATTTTAATGAAGTCTACTTTATCAGTTATTTCTTTCTTGGATTGTACCTTTGGTGGTGTATGTAAAATATCATTGCCATACCCAAGGTCAAGAGAAGGCAATGGCAACCCACTCCAGTACTCTTGCCTGGCAAATCCCATGGATAGAGGAGCCTTGTAGGCTGCAGTCCATGGGGTCGCTAGGAGTTGGGCACGACTGAGCGACTTCACTTTTCACTTTTCACTTTCATGCATTGGAGAAGGAAATGGCAACCCACTCCAGTGTTCTTGCCTGGAGACCCTCAGGGACAGGGGAGCCTGGTGGGCCGCCATCTATGGGGTCACACAGTGTCAGACACAACTGAAGTGACTTAGCAGAAGTANCTTCACTTTTCACTTTTCACTTTCATGCATTGGAGAAGGAAATGGCAACCCACTCCAGTGTTCTTGCCTGGAGACCCTCAGGGACAGGGGAGCCTGGTGGGCCGCCATCTATGGGGTCACACAGTGTCAGACACAACTGAAGTGACTTAGCAGAAGTAGCAGCAACAGCAGCATACCCAAGGTCATTTAGATTTTGTCCTCGGTTGTCTTCTAAGTGTCTCATAGTTTTGTGTTTTATATGTTGTTTTATGATCTACTGTTTTGTTGCATCCCACAGTTTTGATAAGTTGTGTTTTCTTTTTCTTGTAGTTAAAAACATTTTTAAACTTCTAAGATAACTTCTTTGATTCATGTATTATTTAGAAATGTGTTGCTTAATATTCACATACTCTGGGATTTCCTTGTTATCTTTCTGTTACTGATTTCTAGTTTAACTTTATTGTGGTCTGAGGTCAGCCTTTGTATGAACTGAAATATTTTGTTGCAAGTGGACATGCTGTACTGGGTAAAATGTATTTGATGAGTATGCCTTTAGCAATGCTGTGGTGCAGTGCTGGGGTGGGGGAGGGAGCACTCTATAGTCCTATCGTTAGGTCTCAGTCTGCTAGTGAGCCTTTGCTTTGGACTGTGAACTTCACTGGTCCCTCTCAGTTTACATCCAGCTCTTACTGGGACAGTGCTGGAGTTGGGTACTTCTCCTCTCTCATGTGGAAGGCAAGATACTTATGGAGTTGAACACTTTCTTTGTTCCAGGAAGATTGGACTCTGATAAAATCACAGGAGGTTAAAATGATAATTTTTCATTTTTTCTGGTAAAATTGTTTCTCCTGAGGGCAGGCCTTTTTATGAAGAACAGAATACTCTGGTGTATCTCAAAGTGGTTCCTTTTCCCCTCTTCCTGACAGAAGAAAAAGGATTATTTTTCTTTAATATTCACTGTGCACACCTGGAGGTAAAACTCACAAAAGCTTCACCCCATTGACTGAGTCCCCCCAGAGATTTTAACTCAGAGATTGCTCCACACTGAGCCTTCAGCAATTGTGAATTACAGCTCAAGTTTTCCTACCTTGGCACTGGTTCCCATCACATTTTCTACTGGTGGATTTCTGTTATATAAATTGTAATTCTCTGTATTCTTCATCAATCTTTCCAGTTTTAGGGACAGTGGTTTTCCTTATGATATCACTTCTCTGACAGATCTAAGAAGAACTGCTGATTTTTCAGTGTTTTTAGCTTTTTACTTGTTAAGGTGGCTGGTGACTTTAAGTTAAGGTGGACTGAATGGTTTCTTTTTTTCTTCCTGCTCATTATTCAAGGCATGTGCTACCTTTGGGTTCAATTCCTCCTAAGTTTCTCATTGTTGCCATAGTATAGCTGTTGAAAAGTTATGAATGAATTCATACATATGTCTTACAATACAGAGCTTTTCCTGAAGTTTATTTCTGTGCTTTCACAGTGTTATGCTTAACCTATAAAATTTTAGATAACTTGATTTCCTTTATATTAGATATTATCTGCCTGTGATAAGGAGAGAAACAGATAGCTTGCAAACTTTGAATCTGACCTTTTTAAAGCCAAATTCAGAAAATGAACTGATCAGAATGTTTGCCACTGTTACTTGTATTTTCTGAAGTCTGAAACTCACATTTCTTTCTAATGTCTTTTTTCCCCCCAAAAACTCAAGAAATCACTTATTTATTTATTTTACATTTAAACGGTAGCTGGATTGCCTCTAATAATGTCAATTCTTTGACAAAGCACATTCTTTTTCTCCTTAAAAGAAGGTAACCTTTTAAAGAAAGGCATAGATATAGAGTCAGTCAAGGTTCTATGAGCACATTGTGGTTCCTTTCTTAGCTTTGACTGGGAAATTGAGCATAAAATTATGGATAAAACTTTTCAGAAAAATTCTTTAGGAAAATGACTCTGCAAAAGCCACATTATAAATTGTTTTGTCTTCTTGGAGAATTGACTTCTTTACCATTATGTAAAGCCCTTCTGCTTCCCTGATAATTTTCCTTGCTCTGAAGTCAGCTCTGTGTGAAATTAATATAGTTACTCCTTCTTTCCTTTGATTAGTATTAGCATGGTATATTTTCTCTACCCCTTTATGTTTTAGAAGATATTTTTGCTTTTATTAAAAAAATTTTAAAGAATTATATATATATATATATATTTTTCACTATTCCCTTAAATCTTTATTTTATTTTACTTTACAGTACTCTACTGGTTTTGGCATACATTGACATGAATCCGCCATGGGTGTACACGAACTCCCAAACATGAACCCCCCTCCCTCCTCCCATCCCCCATCATCCCTCCAGTATTTAAACTAAAAATTCCACCCATTTCCCACTCCTCACCCTTTTACTGTATATGTCTGTTTATAGTTAGAGTAGATTTCTTATAGACAAATACAGTTGGGTTTTGTTCTTTGATTCACTGTGGCCTCTTCTTTTTTCTCTTAAAAACATGTATTTGTTTACTTGGCTGTGTCAGGTCTTAGCTGCAGGGAGTGGGGTCTTTTGTTGCAGTGCAGGCTCTCCATTGCAGCTCAGGCTCCAGAGCATGGGGGCTCAGTAGTTGCAGGGGATTTTGAGACTTTTCTGTTGTCCTGAGCTCTAGCATATCCAAGCTTTCTGGAAATTCTGTTCTTGTATAATTTTGACCTTTCTTAATAGAAGTAATGCATTGTGAAGTGAAAGTTACTCAGTCATGTCTGACTCTTTGCAACTCCATGGACTATAGTTTGCCAGGCTCCTCTGTCTATGGAATTTTCCAGGCTGGAATACTAGAATGGGTAGCTGTTCCCTTCTTCAGGAAATCTTCCCAACCCAGGGGTCAAAGCCAGGTCTCCCACATTGCAGGTGGATTCTTTACCTCTGAGCCACCAGAGAAGCCCAAGAATGCTGGAGTGGGTAGCCTATCTTTTCTCCAGGGGAACTTCCTGAGCCAGTAATTGAACCAGGGTCTCCTGCATTGCAGGCAGATTCTTTAATAGCTGAACTAACAGGGAAGCCTGTAATGCATTGTATGACAATGTAAAAATGATCAAATTTTATACCATTGCATAATTTAAATATAAATTATTAAGGATAAAATATATTGAACTATCTTTTCTCCAGGGGAACTTCCTGAGCCAGTAATTGAACCAGGGTCTCCTGCATTGCAGGCAGATTCTTTAATAGCTGAACTAACAGGGAAGCCTGTAATGCATTGTATGACAATGTAAAAATGATCAAATTTTATACCATTGCATAATTTAAATATAAATTATTAAGGATAAAATATATTGATAGTCTGATTTTTTTCCTTTAAAAAGTAAAAGTGGTAATTTTTTTACATGAAATGTGAGAAGTATTTATTACTCTTCTTCTCTCCTTTCCTCCTTCCCTTCCTCCCTCTTTCCTTCTTTTATTTTTCCATCAATGATTGTTTACTAAATACCTAAGCCAGAGACCTATAAGTGTGAATTTTGTTCTTTTAGTTTTAAGATTTAATTTTTGTCATAAAGGGGCTTCCTTGGTGTCTCAGATGGTTAAGAATCTGCCTGCAATGCTGGGTTAGGAAGATCCCCTGGAAAAGAGAATGACTACCCACTCCAATATTCTTGCCTGGGAAATTCCATGGACAGAGGGGTCTGGAAGGTCCATGGGATCAAAAAGAGTCGTACATGACTGAGCAAGTAACACTTTCACTAACACTTCTGTTGTGCAAAAAGGGGAAATAGGGGAGGATTAAGATGTAGAGATAAAAAAGAAAAAAGAAGGGAGCAAAGTCACTCAATAAACCAGGTAAGCAGAGCTTCTCTGGTTGATTTTCTCCATGTTTACCTCAAAGAGAGAAGTCTGAACTCTTTGTGACTTCAACACATGTAGATCTTTCTGGTACTCTCTGGGAAGAATCTGTACCATAGGTCATAGTGAGGGCTAGTTAATCTTTATGAATTAAAACCTGGATTTTGTATTTAGCCCCATCAAATACCTAATCTAGCTCTGGTTAGAGTTCCTGATCTTTAATTTTTATTTTCAAAGAATCTCCATTTCTAATTGCAAAATATATTACTTCTCAGCCACCAAAGATTTGCTGCATTATTCTTGTTTGCCAAGTTTCCCAGGTGAATTCTGACAAGGCACTGTGGATGAAACATTAAATAACTAAGTAACTCAGTAGCAAACATTTCATTAGAACGTTGTCAGCTAGTATTGGCTTGGGTCTCAGCTGGTATTCCTAGATGTCTGGCAAAGTTTAGTCATCTGGTAAGAGAATGGATGGAGGGTGGATCTGTTTGAATAAACTTGCTTCCATAGTTTTTCTTGAAGAGGATGATTTTCTTCTACAGCTTTAAGGTAGGAGGGAGGGCAATGTACCATTTACCTCAGCTATTGTCCTCCTGCTAGCTTTAAGGACTTGATTTTGAAGAGAGAGAGAGGTGCTGTAGGTGGAAGGGAAGCAGAAGAGCTGTTTCTAGACTTACTGAGACCTGAAATCCTCCAATCACTGCGTTAGTTGGGGAGGGGTGTGCACTGAGACTCTAGGAACCTCCTGGGTCTATGCTGCAGATGTGGGAAATCCAGGAGACAGTTTCCTTGACCCTGACAGTTGGAGTAACATAGCCAATACCCACAGGCCAGTGAGATCTCAAACCCTTGCCTTAGACAGTTTGCCTTTGTTGGTGCAAAGAAAGGTAATAGGGTTAGAAGTCAAGGTGAGACAAAGATTGTATAGAGTGGAAAGGAAGCAACAAGCTGTCTAATGACTTCACGAGAATGTGAACACCTCAAGAATTCACAGTAACTGTGGGGTAGGAGTTGACCTCACAGTTTGGGGCACAGAGCTTAAAGTCTCCTTTTCTTTAGAACTTAAGGTGATTTCAGTCTCTCTCTCATCCCAGGCCCTCCTTCCACCATCCTCCCTTTTCCTTCCATGCTATTCAAAATGAAACAGACTGTATTATTTTCCCTTTCCTGTATCCTAAGTTTATTTGTTGCTACATTTAGACGTTACTGAATGGGCCTCAGGGATTGACTAGACATTGCCTGAGACCCTTCAGTGTCAGCAGCGTCCGAAATCATTCATCCTGGAAGTGGGCATATATATTGATTTTTTTTCTTGTGTGTCCATTCCCTGCGTTCATTACCTGATTTTTCTTTGTACGTTTAGTCCTTCATCTCTGTCAGTCCCAGTGGTACTGGTAAGGCTAGAATGGAGGCATATGAGGAGTTCAGACCCTGGCTCCTCTGATGGTTCAGGATTTGGCCACAAGGGACACATTCCTCTGTACTGTTGTCTGAGCTGTTGGAAAGAGGTGTGCTCTCTTCTTCTGGGACTCTTAACCTGGCAGAATGGAGCTGAAGCTGCTGATGGCTAGCTACCACCTTGGAAGAAGAGCCTGCCTGAACATGAAGAGAGGAGAAGAGGTCCAAGAGGAGCAGAGGCAGCTTTCTGAACTCACTGTAGAAACTTTGGGTCCAGTCAGACATGCCAGATGCACTTGTAGGTTTGTGAGTCAAAGTGGACTTTTTCTGCACATGCAGTTTGAAATGGGTCTCTGCCACCTGAAGTTTCCAGAGTCTGGCTAAATACAGCACCTAAGCCACACCTGCTGATGCTGTGTGAGGAAGAGGATTAGTTGAAAAGTGATGATGCTATGGAACAAATACCTCTAAAATAGTCATCCAAAAAGAAACCCACAGCCTAAAGAGATCTGGCTTTACTAAGGGTGGAGTTGGGATGCCAGGGAGTGATGGGTCCCTTTGATCATTACATCCCCTCCTGCATAACGTCTTATTTCAAGTCTATATGGAGGCTCAGGACAGGATTTGAGGGTTTAACACTCTGAGCTTGAGAGAGGGCCACTTTGAGGTGTTTTGACACACCATGACTACCTGACTGCTCGTTAGCAGGTCCTATTCTAACAAACATCGTTGCTCGAGCTCGACCTTGGATCATCCAGACTGTCTTATTGTCTGTATGCTAGCTAAAATGCAGAGGGAGCAGGACAGTAGCTCCCATGATTAGAAAAATGGAAGCCTTTATACATTTTTTTTCTTCTGCCTCTTCTAAGAGATTTATTTTTAGAAGTGTGAAATTGGCAGGTATGTACTAGCTTTCATTCTGTGTACCTGACTGCCTCAAGGATACAGGCCAACCTGAAAAGTGTTTGGAGAAGATAAATGCAAATCTGTGCTTCAAAAAGTTAATCACACAGCCGAGAGATTTGGAGATTCAAATGTGTGACTTGTCTCATTAAAGATAAAGGTGAAACAGGATTACTGGACATAACCAATTAGAAGAGTGTGGCCTCTTGGAGGTTCAAGAAGCAGCTCATGGCCACAGCTGGGGGAAATGAGGTAGGCATGTCACCCAGGGAGGCTGGATGATCCACCACCTGGTAACCTCTGCTGAGCAGTAGAAATTGGCACTTGAAATTAAGCCGGTTTGAATTGTTGGCTTGATTCAGCCTCATTTATTGCAGCCCTGTCAAGGGGAGCAACATGGGGACTCAGATTTTTCCATGTCAAAGGTAATCCTTCTTGTATTATTACATTGTTTTCCTTAAATATGATAAAATGTTTTTAAAATTATTAATATATTCTTCCTTTAATGCTGCAGTCTAGGGCACAAAATTTTAAAGGTAATGTGAAGTTATGCAATCTGAGTCATTGACTCTCTTGGAAACTGCATTTGTCTCACCGTGGCTCCCACAAAACACTGAGATGTAGCATGATGAGGTATTTAAAGTGTGCGCATATATATAAAGTATATGTGTTTATATACATGTGTGTGTGTGTACTTCAGGTGCCTAGAATTGTATTTATTGTAATTCTTGGTTTATGACACCTTCTCATTACTAGTTCCTTGAATGGGCCACTTTTATTAATTTTCTTGGCCTTTGGGGCATATAGTGGATTTCACATCCCATACTCTCTGCTCTGAAATTTGGTATGGTTATGTGAAAAGGTCAGTTTTCATTCCAATCCCAAAGAAAGGCAATGCCAAAGAATGCTCAAACTATCGCACAATTGCACTCATCTCATATGCTAGTAAAGTGATGCTTAAAATTCTCCAAGCCAGGCTTCAGCAATACATGAACCGTGAACTTCCAGATATTCAAGCTCGTTTTAGAAAAGGCAGAGGAGCCAGAGATCAAATTGCCAACATCTGCTGGATCATCAAAAAAGCAAGAGACTTCCAGAAAAACATCTATTTCTGCTTTATTGACTATGCCAAAGCCTTTGACTGTGTGGATCACAATAAACTGTGGAAAATTCTGAGAGAGATGGGAATACCAGACCATCTAATCTGCCTCTTGAGAAACCTGTATGCAAGTCAGGAAGCAACAGTTAGAACTGGACATGGAACAGACTGGTTCCAAAAGGGAAAAGGAGTACGTCAAGGCTGTATATTGTCACCCTGCTTATTTAACTTCTATGCAGAGTACATCATGAGAAACGCTGGACTGGAAGAAACACAAGCTGGAATCAAGATTGCCGGGAGAAATATCAATAACCTCAGATATGCAGATGACACCACCCTTATGGCAGAAAGTGAAGAGGAACTAAAAAGCCTCTTGATGAAAGTGAAAGAGGAGAGTGAAAAAGTTGGCTTAAAGCTCAACATTCAGAAAACGAAGATCATGGCATCCGGTCCCATCACTTCATGGGAAATAGATGGGGAAACAGTGGAAACAGTGTCAGACTTTATTTTTGGGGGCTCCAAAATCACTGCAGATGGTGACTGCAGCCATGAAATTAAAAGATGCATACTCCTTGGAAGCAAAGTTATGACCAACTTAGACAGCATATTAAAAAGCAGATACATTACTTTGTCAACAAAGGTCTATCTAGTCAAGGCTATGGTTTTTCCAGTGATCATGTATGGATGTGAGAGTTGGACTATAAAGAAAGCTGAGTGCTGAAGAATTGATGCTTTTGAACTGTGGTGTTGGAGAAGACTCTTAAGAATCTCATGGACATCAAGGAGATCCAACCAGTCCATCCTAAAGGAGATCAGTCCTGAGTGTTCATTGGAAGGACTGATGCTGAAGCTGAAACTCCAATACTTTGGCCACCTGATGCAAAGAGCTGACTCATTTGAAAAGACCCTGATGTTCAGAAAGATTGAGGGCAGGAGGAGAAGGGGATGACAGAGGATGAGATGGTTGCATGGCGAGGCTGACTCAATGGACATGTGTTTGGGTGGACTCCTGGAGTTGGTGAGGGACAGGGAGGCCTGGTGTGATGTGGTTCATGGAATCACAAAGAATTGCACACAACTGAGTGACTGAACTGAACTGAACTGATGTGACCTGCTTTGGCCAACAAAACATGGTTGCAAAAGTGACATGTAATATTTCAGAGCAGAAGCATTAACAGCAAATGAATGATCCATACACCTTTCCCGTTGCACTGATGGTTGTGGAAACTTCCCTAAGCATGGTCCTTGACTGACTGTGATGAACAGAGCCCCTTGCTGACCTGCACTGGGCAAAGAGAATGGCAGAAAGTATACTTTTATTCTATTAGAGATTTTAGGTTGTTAGGACAGCATAACCTAGCTTACATGTCTGCACGGGTAACCAGTCATTGTTTCTCTACCTCATTTCTTGGGTTGGGATTTTGCTAATCATTCTCCTCCCTGTCAGCTGACTTCCTGTCTGTTAGGTCCCACAAACAGAGGTCTCCAGAGGGCGGGAGGAGGGGATCTTCCTGACCCAGTGATCAAACACAGGTCTCCTGCATTGTAGGCAGACTCTTAACTGCCTGAGCCATCAGAAAAGCCCTTGATGTGTGTGTGTGTGTGTGTGTGTGTGTATTCATTTCTAGCATTTATAATTTTATCATACCAAATTGTTTTTATTTTACATCTATCTATTTTTGTGCCATAAGCTACCCCCCTCTTTTTGCAATGGAAACATTTTCTTCTTTTATCAGTTTGAAAATATTAATATGCTCATTTAAAAAAATTGTCATATGCTTTACTGTTTCCATTTCTTTGAGGTTCAGTTCTCCCTTTTGTTGAATTTGTGGGCTTTCATTTGCTGGGTGGGGTTTCTTTGTCAGGTTTTAAATTCTGGCTTTCAAGTTTCATCTTAAGCAAGAGGTTTCCTTCTCTCTTCAGACAACGTCCTTGTACTTGGCAATTTAGCAGTTGCTTTCCTTTGGATTGTTGTCCAGTCCAAAATTATGTCTTATATTGACTTGGGGATACTGTACATCTAGTCCTAGAAACTTTCATTTGTTTTCTCGTGTTTCAAGGCTGACAGCTTTCCATTCCAGTCTCTGTTCCCAGACAGGAATAGTCATTTTTTCAGCTTGTAGTTTCAACATTTGAGCCTGAATGTGGGCTCTGACACACACGGAGTGTTCGGTCCTTATTCTCCTGAAGCAGAGCTGCCAGAGACCAACACTTGTTAATTTTGATCCCAGTGCCTCACATGCTTAGAGCTGGCTGCAACTAGTTTTCACTATTATGGACTTCTTTCTATATCTGAACCACGAAGATACTTATATTGTTCTGAATTATACTAATGTCTTTAAAAAACATTGAAAAATTTAAACTATTATTTTGTTTGAAGTAAAGGAGAAATAAGGATGTGCAAGGGGACTTACTGTACCAGCTCAATAAGCTTACTCTTTTGCTTTTTTTTTTTTTCAAGGTAACATAAGAGAGATGTTTTTTAAAAAGTTTTTTTTTTAAAATATGGACCATTTTTACAGTCTCTATTGAATTTGTTATAATTGCTTTTATTTTATATTTCAGTTTTTTGGCCACAAGGCATGTGGTATGTTAGCTCCCCAATCTGGACTGAACCCATACCCACTGCCTTAAAAGGCGAAGTCTTCACCACTGGACCACCAGGAAAGTCCCCTAAGAGAGAATTAAGCATAATTATTTCTACATAGATATTCTGGGCAATGAGAGGCAGGTTTAGAAATGTATAGACTTATTTGCTGCCAGATGTGGAGATGAGGTAATTTTAATAGAAAAAAATGTATAAACTTTCATGTTATGTATTTGTTTCCTAACCAGTTTCCTAAAAACTTGATTGAGGAATGTAGTATTGGTAAAAAGGATGGTTTTGAGCAATGGTGATCAAGAAGTTTTGTGTTTATTTAGAACTTTGTGTTTCCCACTTCTCAAAGTGGCTGTCTTGCAGGAGGTGAGAAAACTCAACAGTGGTGACAGTGTGGCTGGTAGAGTTACTAGGGGAAGGGTAGGATTGGAGAGAAAGCAGAGGAAAGAGGAAGACGGATCAAGCTTTCTTTATCTGCAGTGATTTGTTGTATTTCTTCTTTTGGCAAGATTTTCTTCTAATAGAAAAATTACTTTATTTCTTATTTCCTGTATTGAAGACTTATTTCCTCTGAACTTAAGAAAGATCTTTCTCTGAGCTTTCTTTTGTAGTATAGTGATATCATAATCTGAATGCAATCTTCTGGAGTGCTTCCATTAATCTTTAGGGAGGTATTCTAGTCCCCTTGATTGTAACAGCATGCCTTTTATGTGCAACCTAAAACAGTAGTGTTCTTTTTGTGAACACTAAATTACATTGTAGGCCTTTTCTTAATGTTTATTGCTAATAGGAGTTTCTTGCTAATCTTTAATGGATACTTCATGCACATTCATTTTTTACTTTTTAAACTGTTTGTTGCAGTATAATGTACACAGGGAAAAGTGCATGAAACCTAAGCTTGATAATTTTTTAGGAAGTAAATACACTTGTGTAACTANCACTTCATGCACATTCATTTTTTACTTTTTAAACTGTTTGTTGCAGTATAATGTACACAGGGAAAAGTGCATGAAACCTAAGCTTGATAATTTTTTAGGAAGTAAATACACTTGTGTAACTACTCCCCAGATCATGAGGTAGAAAATTACCAGCACCTCAGAAACACTTCTTGTGCTTTCCTCAGTTATAATTCTTCTTTTTCAAAGGTATGTAATATCCTGGTTTCTGTGAACATCTTTAAGTTCTATCTGTTTTGAATTTTGTACGAAAGGAATTGTACTATATGTCCTCCTTTTGTCTGACTTCTTTCACTCAACATGTTTGCAAAATTCTTCTATATTGTTGTCACGTCAGGAATTCATTCATTTGGACTGCTGTTTAATATTCTATTGTATGAATATAACACAATTTATCATACTTGTTTATTTATTAGGAATGTTTGGATTGTTTCCAACTTTTAACTATCATAAATAGTGCTGGTATGAACACTCATGTATGTCCATACAAGATATTCTTGTATATCTTTTGTTGAGTATACATGTACACATATGTATCTATCTAGGGCTGGAATTTCTAAGTCATAGGGAATGCATATATTCAGTTGTTGTTCGATTGTTGTAGATATCACTGAATGGTTTTCCAAAATGGTTGTACCAATTTACTCCATCTCCATTAGTGTAGAGTTTCGGGTGCTTCCATCCTTGCCAACATGTGGTATTGTTAGTCATTTAATGTTAGCTATTCTAGCCTTATAGAACAAAACCTCATTGTGGATCTAAGTGACATATTTTAGGTGACCAATGAAGTTGAACAACTTTTCATATGCTTATTAGCCATTTGGAGAACCTCTTCTGTGCAGTGTCCATTATCTTGCTGCTGCTGCTGCTAAGTCGCTTCAGTCGTGTCCGACTCTGTGCGACCCCATAGGTGGCAGCCCACCAGGCTCCTCTGTCCCTGGGATTCTCCAGGCAAGAACACTGGAGTGGGTTGCCATTTCCTTCTGCAGTTCATTATCCTAAGTAATTGTTTTTTCTTCTTACTGATTTGCATCAATAGTTCTTTGATATTCTTCATATGAGTTGTCTGATTGATGTACACTTGTCAATTTCTCCTTTCACTTGCTTCATGATCTTCTGTTATAATAGCGTCTTTGGACGCACAGGATTCCACACTTACTACAAAACAAGAATAATTTCAAGATCTGTATGGAAATACAAAAAACCTCGAATAGCCAAAGCAATTTTGAGAAAGAAGAATGGAACTGGAGGAATCAACTTACCTGACTTCAGGCTCTACTACAAAGCCACAGTCATCAAGACAGTATGGTACTGGCACAAAGACAGAAATATAGATCAATGGAACAAAATAGAAAGCCCAGAGATAAATCCACACACATATGGACACCTTATCTTTGACAAAGGAGGCAAGAATATACAATGGAGTAAAGACAATCTCTTTAACGAGTGGTGCTGGGAAAACTGGTCAACCACTTGTAAAAGAATGAAACTAGATCACTTTCTAACACCACACACAAAAATAAACTCAAAATGGATTAAAGATCTAAATGTAAGACCAGAAACTATAAAACTCCTAGAGGAGAACATAGGCAAAACACTCTCCGACATAAATCACAGCAGGATCCTCAATGATCCGCCTCCCAGAATACTGGAAATAAAAGCAAATATAAACAAATGGGATCTAATTAAAATTAAAAGCTTCTGCACAACAAAGGAAACTATAAGCAAGGTGAAAAGACA
>SJYX01013960.1:582591-675096 GCA_006410675.1 Oreotragus oreotragus | reverse complement strand
GTGGTCATGTATGGATGTGAGAGTTGGACTGTGAAGAAAGCTGAGCGCCGAAGAACTGATGCTTTTGAACTGTGGTGTTGGAGAAGACTCTTGAGAGTCCCTTGGACTGCAAGGAGATCCAACCAGTCCATTCTAAAGGAGATCAGCCCTGGGATTTCTTTGGAAGGAATGATGCTAAAGCTGAAACTCCAGTACTCTGGCCACCTCATGAGAAGAGTTGACTCATTGGGAAAGACTCTAATGCTGGGAGGGATTGGGGGCAGGAGGAGAAGGGGATGACAGAGGATGAGATGGCTGGATGGCATCACTGACTTGATGGTCGTGAGTTTGAGTGAACTCTGGGAGTTGGTGATGGACAGGGAGGTTTGGCATGCTGCAGTTCATGGGGTCACAAAAAGTCGGACACAACTGAGGGACTGAACTGTTTTTATTTTAAAAGCAGTTTATTGAGATATAATGCATATAAACATTCATTTTATGACACACAGTTCAGTGTTTTTAATATATTTAGAGTTATGAAAAGTTCAGTATTATCTATTTTAGAAGAATTTTATTACCCTCCATAAAAAAATTATACCTATAAGTAGTCACTCCCCATTCCCTTAGCACTGGGAACCACTAATCTGTTTTCTATCTCCTAGAATTGACCATATTAACCACTTCATATAAATCAAATCCTAAAATATGCAGCTTTTTGTGATAGTATTTTTTTCTTTCAGCGTAATATTTTCATTGTTCTTTATGCTGTATAATGTAATTTATTCCTTTCTAATGGGTAAGAGGAAAAGGGGACGACAGAGGATGAGATGGCCGGATGGCATCACAGACTCAATGAACGTGAGTTTGAGTGAACTCCGGGAAATGGTGATGGATATGGAGGCCTGGTGTGCTGCGATTCATGGGGTCGCAAATAGTCAGACACGACTGAGCAACTGAACTGAACTGAACTGAATGTCAAATAATATTCTATTATACAGATATACTACATCTGACTTCTCCATCTATCATTGGTTAATTATTTGGGTTGTCTCCACTTTTAACCTATTACAAATAATGCTGCTCTGAACATTCATGCGCAAGTTTCTATGTGGCATATGTTTTTCATTCTCTTGGGTATATACCTACAAGTCTATCAAATGTTAATTCTGTGTTTAACTTTTTGAGAGATTGTCAACTTTACATTATCTCCATATCTTTATCAGCACTTGTTTTGTTTCATTTTATTTTAGCCATCTCAGTGGGTAAGAAGTGCTACCTCACGGGAAACCTAACTTGTATTTCCCAAATGACTAGTGAGGTTGAGCATCTTGTGCTTGTTAGCCATTCGTTAATCATTTTTGGATTAACATCTATTAACATCTATTCAAATCTTTACCTGTTTTTAACTGGGCTATTTGTCTTTTTATGGTTGAGTTGTAATTCTTTTTTTATATTCCAGATGCAAACCACTTATCAAACATGATTTACAAAGACTTTCTTCTATTCTATGAGTTATGGCTTCACTTTTTTTTTATGATATTGCTTTTTTGATAGCAGAAAGTATTGCATAATTCAAGTTCATCAATATTTACTCCTAGGATTTTTTTCTAAGAAGTTGATAGTTATATATCTTACATATAGGTCTCTGATACTTTCTAAATGGATTTTTTGTATATGATGTGAAGTATAGGTCCAGATTCATTCATATGCATGTGAATGTCCTGTTGTTTTAGGACCATTTGTTGAAAACACTGTTCTCCCCACTGAATTTTTTGGTATCATTGTATAACTTATTTGAACATGAATGAATACATATATTTCTGGGCTCAGATATGTTCATTGATTTATGGGTCTAGCCTAAATCATAATCACACTGGCTTGATTAGTGTAGCTTTGTAGTAACTTCTGAAATAAGAAAGTAGAAGACCTCTCATTTTCTTCTCCTTTTTCAAAATTGTTTTAGGTTCAGAGTCCCATGCATTTCCATAAGAATGTTAGAAAGAACTAACCAATTTCTGAATAAGAGCTAGCTGAGATTTAGAGAGATTGCAATGAATCTGCAGATCAATTTTGAGAATGTCGTTGTCAACAAGCTTTCTGATTTATAAACATGGGATGTCTTTATTTCCTTTTAACAGTATTACATAGTATTCAGTAAATACTTGGTCTTCCTTTATTATTCTTTCAGCAATTTTAATGCACCGTCCCATTACTTTCTGACATCCATAATTTCTGATGAGATGCCAACTGTTAATCTTAAGATCACTTTTACATAATGAGTCATTTTTATTTCGCTGCTTTCAGTAATTTATCCTTGAGATTTGGCATTTTGACTATGATATGCTCAGGTGTGGATCTCTTAGATTTAATTCTGCTTGACAAGTGTTGAAATGCTTGGATATATATGATAGATTGTTGTATTTTTATTTTTATAAAACTGAAGTTAGACCATTATTTCCTCAAATAGTCCGACCTTTTTCTCTTTCTTAATTTTTAGATACTTCCCATGTGATTATGTTCACATACTATATTGTGTCTAGTAAATCTCTGAGAGTGTGTATTCACTGTTTAATTTTGTTCTTTTTTTTTTTCTTTTTGTTACTTACCCTGGATAATCTTAATTATTTTGCCACTATAGTGATTTTTTAAAATTTTATTTCATGTACCTTTGAACTCCAGTACTTTTGTTTTTCTCTTTCTCACAGTTTCTATGTCTTTATTGATATTTTCTATTTAGTAAGACATCATTCTCATACTTTCCTTTGGTTCTATAAACATGATTCCTTTAGTTATTTGAATATGTTTTTAATGACCGTTTTTATGTCTTTATCTAATAAATCCAGTGCCTAAAGCTTCCTTAGGAATAGTTTATAGTTCAGTTCAGTCGCTCAGTCGTGTCTGACTCTTTGCGATCCCATGAATCGCAGCACGCCAGGCCTCCCTGTCCATCACCAACTCCTGGAGTTCACTCAGACTCGCATCCATCAAGTCCGTGATGCCATCCAGCCATCTCATTCTCGGTCGACCCCTTCTCCTCCTGCCCCCAATCCCTCCCAGCATCAGAGTTTTTTCCAGTGAGTCAACGCTTCTCATGAAGTGGCCAAAGTACTGGAGTTTCTAGTTACTGTTTGGTTTTATTTTGTTTCGCTTTTTGGTGTATGGGCTATAGCTGTTTGGTATGTCTTGTAGATTTGTTTTTTAATGAGACCTGGAAATTTAATAATATAGGCAACCCACTCCAGTATTCCTGCTAGAGAATACCATGGAAAGACTATGGGATGGCAAAGCATCAGACACAACTGAGGAACTAAGACTTTCCCTTCCATGTTCTTTAGATGCCATGGAAGCAGAAGGAAATACTTATAACTCATTGTCAACCTATTAGCCTGGAGAATCCCAGGGACGGGGAAGCCTGGTGGGCTGCCGTCTATGGGATCGCAGAGTCGGACACAACTGAAGTGACTTAACAGCAGCAGCAGCAGGAATATATTTGATTTTTTGTTAATCATTGTTGGCTCTGGTATTGAGTAATAAGAAAAGGAAGGAGGTAGGTCAGAAGTCCTGGGAATAAATAAATTTTTGACCATCCCTTTGTACCATGTATTTGCAGGTGTTGCTTCTGGTGTGCAAGTAATCAGATATTATTTTAGTGAAATAGTTTAATGTCTTAATTAGTTGAAGTTGCTTTCTGTTGTTTACATTTACGTGTAACAGAATGAAATTTTCAGAAGCATACAGTGCAAAAATTCAGTTCAGATCCATAAGTAGCTTTTCAAGTATTCTAGTTAATGTTCTCTCTGTCTCTCAGTAATGCACATAAAAATGTACAACATGATAAATAAGAGATAAAAAATAATAAATGTGCTTAATAAAAAAATTGTAACCCAGCCAAAAGAGCAGCATAATACATTTAATTTCATAGATTTAAGAACTAAAAATTAGAATTAAAAAAACTTATGGTATTATTTTTATTTAATGTGCAAAATGTATTAATTTCAGTATTTTTAAAGAGTTTTATAGACAATTCCAGACAAATAGCTTGTATATACACAAGGGAGAATGCTTTTTGAATGACTTGAGAAATTTTTAAAGTGACTTTTTAATGCTTTTCCTGTCTCCTTTTGGAGCACTTCTCTGAAATACATAATGCAGTTAGTGCAAATCTATGGTAAATAGAAGTCAGCTATAATGATTTTCATTTTCTTTTTCATTGAATTGGAAAAGTCTTAGGCAAAAATATGTACATATTATTATAATGCTAAGTCAGTAAGAAGAAACCTGGGTGTGGTCCCATTTGATCATATCTTAGACACTTCCTGTAGTGAAGAATTTTCTGTAGAAATAATGCATGCATTTTCAAAGGCCACGTGCTCTTCTTTGCTTTTTCATATTATATATGTGATTAATTTCGAACATGCAAATATCCCTTTCATAACTCAATGTGCTACAATAAACTGAAGAACAATTTTTGGAGAAAGGAGGTGGTTTGGACTGAACAGATTCCATGCATTTCTGTGCTAATTTGGGTTGACAGCTCCGTGATTGTTCTGTACACAAAGTTAAAACAGCAGAAACAAAGACAGCTGGGTAGCAACCACCAGGAGAAGTCCTCTGCTGCCCTCTGCTGGTGACGTGTGATATGCATGCATTCTGTAGGCTTTTATCCATGGGGAAAGAAACAAACGCTGGGGAAAATATTTGGTTTCTACTCATAATTCCTATACGTGTTTTAGCTGATGGAATAATACCAGGAATAAATTAATTTCATTACAGAACATTTTTTAATGTGCACTGTGGATTATTTTTAGATTTCTGAGTTTCCAAAGACAATAATTTAAGAAATGCTCCTTATTTAGTGTGATGTTTTGGGGGGAATAGGAATAATTTTTTCCGTTTTATAATTTTGCTTGCATGATATTTGAAAGTAAGCCCATTTATTTCTAAGTAGCTAGTAACATTTCTGGACTTTTATCCTTTTTCATTGTTTTTCATTAAACAACTAGAGGTGTACTTTTGGTCATCTTCATGTGCTTTTGGGAACATTCCTAACAGGAGGAAAGAAAAAAAGATAAAGGATGAGAAGTGGGCTTGCCACAAAATATGCTATGATTTCTTGGCAAGGTGAAACCAGAAATGTGAGCTCTATCAGTAAGAGAAAATCCAATCAAATCAATAAGTATTTACTGAATTCTATGTAGATAAAGTTTCTTTAGTGTGTAATCAGAAGTTAGCATCTAAGCATAGAAGCAACAGAACCAGACATGGAACAACTGATTAAAGGAGTACAGCAAGGCTATATGTTGTCACCTCGCTTATGCAGAGTACATCATGCGGAACGTAGGGCTGAATGAATCACAAACTGAAATCAAGACTGCTGGGAGAAATATCAATAACCTCAGATATGCAGATAATACCAGTCTAATGGAAGAAGGTGAAGAGGAACTAAAAAGCCTCTTGATGAAAGTGAAAGAGGAAAATGAACAAGCTGGCTTGAAACCCAACATTCAGAAAACGAAAATCATGGCATCTGGTCCCATCACTTCACGGGAAGTAGATGGGGAAACAGTGGAAACAGTGTCAGACTTCATTTGTGGGGGGCTCCAAAATCACTGCAGATGGCGACTGCAGCCATGAAATTAAGAGATGCTTACTCCTTGGAAGGAAAGTTATAACCAACCTAGATAGCATATTCAAAAACAGAGACATTACTTTGCCAACAAAGATCCATCTAGTCAAGGCTATGGTTTTTCCTGTGGTCATGTATGGATGTGAAAGTTGGACTGTGAACAAAGCTGAGCACCAAAGAATTGATGCTTTTGAATTGTGGTGTTGGAGAAGATTCTTGTGAGTCCCTTGGACTGCAAGGAGATCCAACCAGTCCATCCTAAAGGAGACCAGTCCTGGGTGTTCATTGAAAGGACTGATGCTGAGACTGAAACTCCAGTACTTTGGCCACCTCATGTGAAGAGTTGACTCACTGGAAAAGACCCTGATGCTGGGAGGGATTGGGGGGCAGGAGGAGAGGGGACGACAGAGTAAGAGATGGCTGGATGACAATACCGACTCGATGCACATGAGTTTGGGTGAACTCCGGGAGTTGGTGATGGACAGGGAGGCCTGGCGTGCTGCAATTCATGGGGTCGCAAAGAGTTGGACACAACTGAGTGACTGAACAGAGCTGAACTGAACTCAAGGCCTATAAAGTTGCTGTGAAAGAGAGTAGGATAAATACTAGCCCCAGTCTGTCATCAGAGAGATCTCATATCCACCAGGTAAATAGAAGCTACCTTTAGTAGTAGAAGGAAATAATTTGATGGAGAGAGTTAAAGTCTTGCAAAACCATTAGAACGGTACAGCACAGATCTCTAAAGCCAAAATGTTTAGGAAACAAGAAAGACCTGGGCTCACCAGAAATTACTACCGGTGTTCTTAGGTGATCCCCAAGTGGATCAGCAGTGCTGATCAGTGGGACCAGCTCTTTATATATTATGTAGCAAGCACTTCGACTCCACAAAGTCTTTGTTCCTGTAGAAGTTTCATAGTTTTATGTAATCATGGTGATGGTGGTTTAGTTGCTAAGTCATGTCCAGTTCTTGTGACTCCATGGACTGTAGCTGACCAGGCTCCTCTGTCCATGCAGTTTTCCAGGCAAGAATACTGGAGTGAGTTGCCATTTCCTTCTCCATGGGGCTTTCCTGACCCAGGGATCGAACCTGCGTCTCCTAAAAATGTTTACAACTCTGTTAAACAGTTTCTGATAGGAGCATATATTTGCTTTACAATTTTTCTTGATACAAAAAAAAATGTTCTCTACTGTATGTATTTTCTATATTATTTTTTCACTTAGCAAGAGATTTTGAACATGCATAATATCCACAAGTGCATTTGCATAATATGAATTTTAAATGGTTGTGTTTTATATCAGGCCAAGCAGAGTCAGTATTGCCTGTTGTCTGAGTTTGAAAATGTGGGATGATTCCTCTAGAGATTAAACAACCTTGTGACTTTGGGTGTCATTTCGCTTTCCTTAAATTTAGCCACCCTCTTTGCAAATGTGAATAATAATAATATATCCACCAAATAGCATATGATGAGACTGAATAACATAATAACTGAAAATATAAGAGCTATAATTTCACCTTCACATAGTCATTCAATACATTAGCATTGAGGCTTTTTGACTTCTTCATGTAGTATACAATAGTACAATTAAAATTCTATTTAAAAACTTTGAACCATATATCTAATTGTTGAAAACTAATAGATAAAAGTGGAATTTCTGCATTAAAGAATGTATGTAACTTTAAGTAGCATACTACAAAAATGCTTGCCAGAAAATAAATGCCAATTTCCAGTCCTACCTTCATTGGATCAAAATAGCTTTTACCCCAGTTCTCATCAGTGTTGAACATAATCATTTTCAAAAAGAAAAAAATATAAACCAAAACATAGCCCCACATTACTATAAACCGGGTGTTTGCTTTTATTGTGCTACCCATTTCCCTTTCATTTTAAGAATTATATTTTTTTTAGCATTTCTGCCTGGGCTGCTGAATTTTTTTGGTGTATTAAAAATATATTAATTCCTTGATTCTCAAATATGTTCCAAGTTTCCTCCAGTTTGACTTCTAAATCTTGACTTTAGAATTTTTAAATGTCAAATCTATAACTGTGCATTTTGTTATTGGATTTAATTTTTTTCTTTTTGAAATAATATAGTCACCTATTTTTTTTCATATTTTGAAAAAATTTTTTAATTGATCTAGCAGTTATGTTGACATCTGTCTTAAGATAGATTCTCTGGAAGAAAAGTCTGGGGAAGAGTTGTATTTGGGTTTTAGTAGTTGCTGGTTTTAGTTTTTTTGTTTGTTTGTTTTTTTGCTAGGCTTTTCTTCTGGAAGGATTGTTTGTGAGTGGTTTACAGAGGGAATGCTATCAGGAGAAACGTGTAAGGGGTTCAGGAAAGTGGGGTAAAGAAAATGGAGAATATAAGCAGGAATGAGGTTCCAAAAGTTTACTTCAGTGTCCTTGTGATTCTCTGTAACTGAAATAGAACTGCAGAGCCTCTCCCACCCTGTGGCCAGGAAGTGGGATTTTGCACAGCCCTCCCCCCTTCAGTATGCAGTTTCTGGAGACTCAAGTAGGACTCAGTCATACCTCTGAGGGGAGAGGTGCCCCAGATCACCCGAAAGCAGTCCTCTGGAGAGGTTTGCAGAGAGATTCTTTGGGAACAGAACCCACAACTTATGACGGGTGGGTATACTTAAACCAGTTAGAGTGTCCTGTGGTAATGACCTCATGAAAACATTTTTTAAATATGACAATAATATTTAAACAGTGACCACCATATCCTTTGCTGGGTTTTAGCTCCTCCCACTTCTGCTCAGTGATTTTTTGCAGCTTTCCTTAAGTTCATCATGAGCCCATATTGGCTGAGCAGAGATAACTTAAGTGACAGATAACATGGTTTTCTTTGTTTCTCTTCTTCTCAGACACTGGCCGGATTCTCCTCAGTTCTCTCTTCCTTCCAAATTACTTCCCAGAGCATTTTCCAGTGTTCATGTAACTAGACTCCTCTTAAATACAACCACTGTCCAGGAAATGTGCCCTAGTCCAAGAGAAATCTTAAGCTCATACCTAGATTCCCATGATATATGGGAGGGGTTTTCTTTGTTTTTAATAGTAGACATTTTTTTTTTAATCTGGTGAATATGAAGAGAAAAATCACAAGATGGTGTATTAAACATCAACATTTCTCTTACTTTGTTTTCCTGTGTGTGAGAATTTACTTAAATATCTTAATTTGAGTATAATTTCATTTTTCGGTGAAAGTTTTCACAGATAAACTCTTCATAAGGGGTAGCAGTAAGGACCAAAACCCAGAATTCTAAACAGGAAAGCAAGGGAATGAGAAATCTTGCCTATATGAAGAATAGCAGAAATGAGCTGTAAGTTATGTAAGAAGAGATTCTGAGTGTTAAATTTAGCCAAAGAAAATACTTTATAATGTATTTTCTACCTGAGTCCAGCACCTCTTACCCAGACTTTGTTCTGGCCATGTTAAGCTGATAGCAGTTCCTCAGCAGCCTGCTGTTCCCTTCACAAATCATGCTTTACCCTGTCAAACTTTTTTTGTTTGTTTCTCCAAATATTTTTTATGTCAGTTCTGCCCAGAAGCCTAGCCTCCAATCCAATTTCATTTTCTGTTCTCAGTGTTTTCATGACATCACAGGCTGTGCCACTCACCACATTCTGTTATAATTTTTGAGTTCTTGCTACATTCTTATTGGAGGATAAGTTTCTTGAGGATAGAGATTGTGTATAACTATCCTTGTCCCCCAAATGACTAGCACAGCATCTGCACCTATTAAGTTACATTCAGTCATTCAATTTTGGGACCTTTTTCTTTATTTTTCTTTATTTATTTTTAGAACACTGAAAAGTTTCTTAGAAGAATGCTAATTTTATTGAAATGTATTTTGAGGCAAATGCTTTTTATTTTTTTATTTTTATTTTATTTATTTATTGATTGATTCTTTAAACGGTGATGTTTCAGTATTAATCTTTCGACTGTGTTAGTGATAAAGTAAGAAGAGACCTTTGCTTGGCTCCAGTTTCTTATGGATGTGAGCTTCCCAAAAGCTCATGTTATATTCCTGAAGAGCAGCCTTTTCATATTTGAAGACATTATTTCTCTTTTTCCACATGTTCTTCTGCCTTAGTTATGTTTGGTCTTTGACACTGGTTTCTATGACCAGCCCAATCTGAAGGTGGCCCTTTGTCCTTCAGACCTTTATACTCCAGTGGAATGCTCCACTGCATGTGTTAGCTTAGTCAGCCAGTACTCCTCAGGTGACCATTCCAACAGCAATCTAGGTCCTGTTGTGAAGATATTTTGTAGATGTGATTCATATACAACCAGTTTATTTTTAAATAAGGAGACATAATCCTTGCTAATCTGATCCAGTAAGCTGAAAGCTTTCATTACAAAACTGAGGCTTCTGTGAGGTGGAAGAAATTTCACCTGTGGACAGCATTTCTTTCCTAAGAGTTTCCAGCCTATCCTTTCTGACAGCCTGTCTTATGGATTTTGGGTGTACCCAACTAACCTTCACAATCATGAAAGTCAATTTTTTCCCCCAATATCTGTCTGTCCAACTATTCACCTGTCTCTTTATCTATGCCAGCCTGTCCTATGGATTTTGGATGTACCCAGCTAACCTTCACAATCATGGAAGTCCATTTTTTTCCCCAGTATCTGCCTGTCCATCTATCCATCTGTCTCTCTATCTATCCACCTTATTATATCTCTTTCTCTGCTGGACCACGGACTGATAAGTTGAGTCTTGAGGTGAGAGGAACTGTCGAGTTCACACGAGTCTGGAGACATGAGTGCTGGCTTTTCCTCATGTGCCCTCCAGATGCCATTTCCACCTCCCTTCACCTGGCCCGACCTGGGGCGCTTGTCTCTGTGGCCTGCATCAGTGAGGCTCCATTCTCCTCTGTGCTCAGGGGCACCCAGTACTCTGGCAGCAGACTGGAGGGCCAAAGGAGAATGAAGCTCAGGTAACTCCTTCCCCAGCTTCGTGGCTGCTGGATGTTTCTCCATGTGAGGCAACCTTTGACAGCCCCTCTTCCCTCCACTTGTACCTCCGTGTTTAGGTAGCATCACAGCTCCCTGATATTACTACAGCAGAGCAACGCACCATCTAAAACTGGTTGCCTTAAACCCTGCCCCACACCCTTGCAAATCAATTTTCAGTATGGTCCCTCCAATTATCATTTTTGAGCAGTCTTCCCGCTGCCTTCCGGGCTTTGTACTGATACATCAGAGATGCAGAGGAGATTTGTACATTATTCCTGATCTCCCAGCCTCTGCTAATACAACTACCTAGACAAATATCAAGAACAGATGAGATGGAGTGACTTGAAAGTGTGAGCCTGACTGCAAATTGAGAGAATATGCAGAAGCCCCATCATCATGTAAATCTGTGCACTGTTGCTGTGTTAGCAATACAGAAAAAGGTAGCAAGTGATACAAGTAGGCTTATTTGATATTCTACGTATTTTAAGAGGACAAGGGAAAACATGCAACTAAAATACAAATTATCTTGGTGACTTTAAAGGACCATTGCGAAAATAAATACAATGTATAGTTCCTCAGATGTGAAATATTCTAAATTTATAACGTGAACATTTTCATCTAAGAATTTCAAAGCAGCTTTCCACTCCAAACGACAAGAGCATCAGATAGATCTAGGCATCCAGGCTCACAGCACACTGCTTATATAACCGAAGAGAATACCCTGTGTTTTAACAGAACTTTTAAATAATTCTTCTAATGTTCATTATGTTAAATATCAGAGTTGTCAGCTCACTTCATCATCACTAGTCTTCCTTAATAACACAGATAAAAAATGATCAAGTTTCTCAGTTCCTTATTAAAATTGCATCAATTGCATCTAGTTTATCCCATCTTCTTGCAGCAACCAAAGTAAGGAAAAGCAGTTAATATATCATGATGTATCCTAAACGCTTTATTTCTGGGCCAGCTGTCAGTATTTAAGAACTCAGCTCATTACAAAGATTTCTCAATGGGGAGATATAATAATAAATAATGATCTAAGTTATGGTACTAACAGCATGTAGAGTTATTGAAAACATTGCTTGAGATCGCCTTAATGGCTCACAATAAACTGAATGTAAAAGGTCAAGCAAGCAAATACAATTGTTGTACATAAAATTTTTCATTAAACATTTAAGAACCTCTGATTTCCTTTAACCATTTAGAAGTCTAAGGACTTTAGGCCCTACTGACTTTAAAGCAAAACGTTTTACACCGGAATTGTGGTACCGTACAAGTTCATGCACCAACGTCTAGAATATGGACTTTATTTTTTACAGTGTTATATTTTGAACTAATAAAGATTTGAAAATTATTTAGAGTTTTTGTTCAGGAAGACTAGTTCTGATATATTTCTGAACATCCATTGAGTGTGTGCATGATCAGCCATGTCTGACTCTGTGACCCTTTGGACTGTAACCCACCAGGCTCCTCTGTCCATGGGATTTTCCAGGCAAGAATACTGGAGTGGGTCACCATTTCCTCCTCCAAGGGATCTTCCCAAGCCAAGGATCAAACTTGCTTCTCCCAGGTCGCCTGAATTGACAGGCAGATTCTTTACCACTGAGCCACCTGGGATGCTAAACTTGAGAAGACTTGGAAATAAAAATATAAAAACTTCAACACCCAGACATGCACACAGTTTCAAGTTGACGTCCGCTCTGATGAGCAAATCAAATTAATGAATGCCATGTACTTTCAGGTACTTTTAGACTTGTGTCTGCCCAAAAGATACAGGGAAGTCTTTACAGAAAAGAGAGCAACAAAGCCAAGACTTAGAGAATGATCAGATGTTTTCCAGGAAGATGAGTGGGAAAAGCTATTCAAATAGAATTTATCTGCTCTTATTATGTCAACTATAATCTATATGCTAACATCTCTAAGGTGTTTATCTTTAGCTCAAATTTGTTTTCTGCCTCAGCATCCTAATCTCAAATTGCTAATAGGATATCTCCATTCAGATAACCTAGTGGAAACTTAGGTTAACTATACCTAGTCTCATCTCTATCTGGTCCGTCTCTAAGGTGTTCTTTTTCTTGTATTCTCCATATCAGAAAATGCCATTACCTCCTGCCTAGTTGATCAAGTAGAACTCTTTGGCATCATCTTTGAATCCAATTTTCTTTCATATCCTATATTGAATGAGTCACCAAGCTTAGCCAATCCTACTTGTTTCATCTCTCCTAACACACTTAGATTCCCTCCTATATGTCTGTTTTTGGATGGTCCATCAGGATATTGTCATAATCCTTGAAATATTATAACAATATCCTGATGTACCGTCTTGCCTTCATCAATTTCCTTCAATTTTGTTCTCCAAACCACCACTAAAGCTGCCTTTCTGAAAAATACATTTGATTACATTTCTCCCCTGTTTGAAGTCTTCAAACGGATTCTCTTTATGGCTGAAATCAGAGCAGAAAAATCCCTCCCTGACCTGGATTCTACTGCATTTCCATCCTCACTTCTATCTCTATACCTCATGATAACCTGCTCTCTGATAGGCACTGTGCTTCAGCTATCCTTGAGTCTTCATAAAGGTTCTGAGTAGCCTTGAAGTCTCTTTTAATCCTTTAAATTCTATTGGTCCTTCTGTCTAGGTGCCACTTTTTCCAGGAAGATTTTCCCAATTCATATCCTATAATTCCCACTCTCTTTCCCACTTAGGCCTTCCCTCTCTATACTTTGCACATAATTGGAGGTTGACTCCTGCATTTTAGTTGAAGGTTGGCCTACTGCATTTTACTATCTGTCTTCCAATCTCTTTCTTTGCACTAAGGTACATCTTGAGTATTTCAGAAGTCAATATATTGGCTATCAGTTCAGTTCAGTTCAAATCAGTCGCTCAGTCGTGTCCAACTCTTTGCGACCCTATGAATCACAGCACGCCAGGCCTCCCTATCCATCACCAACTCCCGGAGTTCATTCAGACTCACGTCCATCAAGTCAGTGATGCCATCCAGCCATCTCATCCTGTCATCCCCTTCTCCTCCTGCCCCCAATCCCTCCCAGCATCAGAGTCTTTTCCAATGAGTCAACTCTTCGCATGAGGTGGCCAAAGTACTGGAGTTTCATTTTGGCATCATTCCTTTCAAAGATAACAACTGATAAATTGTCTTCTTTTTTGCAATAAACTTTTTTCACATTCAAAAGTCTATTTTTGTTTTCTCAGTGAATTAAAATGTGAGAGACACCTTTTTGAAATTTTTCATATAAGGCAGACATACTTTTCTTCACCCACTGCCAGATATTTCTTATAAGAGTATTGTGAGAAATAAGAGAGATGAAAAGTGGATAAATGACAGCATTCTCCAAATTGAATTTTTTAATAAAACAAAATATATATTCTAAAAATAGGCATTGAATGTGTATTATATTTTGATTAATGTACCATGACTTAAATGCAGTTCAGTTCAGTAGCTCAGTTGTGTCCAACTCTTTGTGACCCCATGAATCGCAGCACGCCAGGCCTCCCTGTTTATCACAGTCTCCTGGAGTTCACTCAGACTCACATCCATTGAGTCCATGATGTCATCCAGCCATCTCTTCCTCTGTCGTCCCCTCTCCTCCTGCCCCCAATCCCTCCCAGCATCAGAGTCTTTTCCAATGAGTCAACTCTTCGCATGAGGTGGCCAAAGTACTGGAGTTTCATTTTGGCATCATTCCTTTCAAAGATAACAACTGATAAATTGTCTTCTTTTTTGCAATAAACTTTTTTCACATTCAAAAGTCTATTTTTGTTTTCTCAGTGAATTAAAATGTGAGAGACACCTTTTTGAAATTTTTCATATAAGGCAGACATACTTTTCTTCACCCACTGCCAGATATTTCTTATAAGAGTATTGTGAGAAATAAGAGAGATGAAAAGTGGATAAATGACAGCATTCTCCAAATTGAATTTTTTAATAAAACAAAATATATATTAATTCTAAAAACAGGTATTGAATGTGTATTATATTTTGATTAATGTACCACGACTTAAATGCAGTTCAGTTCAGTAGCTCAGTTGTGTCCAACTCTTTGTGACCCCATGAATCGCAGCACGCCAGGCCTCCCTGTTTATCACAGTCTCCTGGAGTTCACTCAGACTCACATCCATTGAGTCCATGATGTCATCCAGCCATCTCTTCCTCTGTCGTCCCCTCTCCTCCTGCCCCCAATCCCTCCCAGCATCAGAGTCTTTTCCAATGAGTCAACTCTTCGCATGAGGTGGCCAAAGTACTGGAGTTTCATTTTGGCATCATTCCTTTCAAAGATAACAACTGATAAATTGTCTTCTTTTTTGCAATAAACTTTTTTCACATTCAAAAGTCTATTTTTGTTTTCTCAGTGAATTAAAATGTGAGAGACACCTTTTTGAAATTTTTCATATAAGGCAGACATACTTTTCTTCACCCACTGCCAGATATTTCTTATAAGAGTATTGTGAGAAATAAGAGAGATGAAAAGTGGATAAATGACAGCATTCTCCAAATTGAATTTTTTAATAAAACAAAATATATATTAATTCTAAAAACAGGTATTGAATGTGTATTATATTTTGATTAATGTACCACGACTTAAATGCAGTTCAGTTCAGTAGCTCAGTTGT
Organism: Oreotragus oreotragus; assembly: GCA_006410675.1. Lineage (NCBI taxonomy): Eukaryota > Metazoa > Chordata > Mammalia > Artiodactyla > Bovidae > Oreotragus > Oreotragus oreotragus. The sequence continues at coordinate 659,902 of SJYX01013960.1, read as the reverse complement.
GTCCAACTCTTTGTGACCCCATGAATCGCAGCACGCCAGGCCTCCCTGTTTATCACAGTCTCCTGGAGTTCACTCAGACTCACATCCATTGAGTCCATGATGTCATCCAGCCATCTCTTCCTCTGTCGTCCCCTCTCCTCCTGCCCCCAATCCCTCCCAGCATCAGAGTCTTTTCCAATGAGTCAACTCTTCGCATGAGGTGGCCAAAGTACTGGAGTTTCATTTTGGCATCATTCCTTTCAAAGATAACAACTGATAAATTGTCTTCTTTTTTGCAATAAACTTTTTTCACATTCAAAAGTCTATTTTTGTTTTCTCAGTGAATTAAAATGTGAGAGACACCTTTTTGAAATTTTTCATATAAGGCAGACATACTTTTCTTCACCCACTGCCAGATATTTCTTATAAGAGTATTGTGAGAAATAAGAGAGATGAAAAGTGGATAAATGACAGCATTCTCCAAATTGAATTTTTTAATAAAACAAAATATATATTAATTCTAAAAACAGGTATTGAATGTGTATTATATTTTGATTAATGTACCACGACTTAAATGCAGTTCAGTTCAGTAGCTCAGTTGTGTCCAACTCTTTGTGACCCCATGAATCGCAGCACGCCAGGCCTCCCTGTTTATCACAGTCTCCTGGAGTTCACTCAGACTCACATCCATTGAGTCCATGATGTCATCCAGCCATCTCTTCCTCTGTCGTCCCCTCTCCTCCTGCCCCCAATCCCTCCCAGCATCAGAGTCTTTTCCAATGAGTCAACTCTTCGCATGAGGTGGCCAAAGTACTGGAGTTTCATTTTGGCATCATTCCTTTCAAAGATAACAACTGATAAATTGTCTTCTTTTTTGCAATAAACTTTTTTCACATTCAAAAGTCTATTTTTGTTTTCTCAGTGAATTAAAATGTGAGAGACACCTTTTTGAAATTTTTCATATAAGGCAGACATACTTTTCTTCACCCACTGCCAGATATTTCTTATAAGAGTATTGTGAGAAATAAGAGAGATGAAAAGTGGATAAATGACAGCATTCTCCAAATTGAATTTTTTAATAAAACAAAATATATATTAATTCTAAAAACAGGTATTGAATGTGTATTATATTTTGATTAATGTACCACGACTTAAATGCAGTTCAGTTCAGTAGCTCAGTTGTGTCCAACTCTTTGTGACCCCATGAATCGCAGCACGCCAGGCCTCCCTGTTTATCACAGTCTCCTGGAGTTCACTCAGACTCACATCCATTGAGTCCATGATGTCATCCAGCCATCTCTTCCTCTGTCGTCCCCTCTCCTCCTGCCCCCAATCCCTCCCAGCATCAGAGTCTTTTCCAATGAGTCAACTCTTCGCATGAGGTGGCCAAAGTACTGGAGTTTCATTTTGGCATCATTCCTTTCAAAGATAACAACTGATAAATTGTCTTCTTTTTTGCAATAAACTTTTTTCACATTCAAAAGTCTATTTTTGTTTTCTCAGTGAATTAAAATGTGAGAGACACCTTTTTGAAATTTTTCATATAAGGCAGACATACTTTTCTTCACCCACTGCCAGATATTTCTTATAAGAGTATTGTGAGAAATAAGAGAGATGAAAAGTGGATAAATGACAGCATTCTCCAAATTGAATTTTTTAATAAAACAAAATATATATTAATTCTAAAAACAGGTATTGAATGTGTATTATATTTTGATTAATGTACCACGACTTAAATGCAGTTCAGTTNTATATATATATATATATATATATATATATAACCAATTTGTATACTGTTACTAGAAATGTACTAAATTAGTGCATTTGAGAGAATAAGATCATAAAGGTCCCCGTAGCCACAGATAGGGTAAGGAGGAGGTGATTGTGGATGGTTGTTTTATGTTCTGGCTTCACCAGTGAGGTAAAGCAAGAACACAGTTGGTACTCAAGCAAGTAGAGCAGAGGGTCCACCCCAAACTCTGTAACAGAATCTTCACTTAGTTCAGGTATATTATAATGTCCTTATAAGATACATATTATGTGTATATACACATAATATGTATATATATATATACAGTATATATATATAAAGAGGTATAATATGCTTTTTTAAAAGCATTTGCAAATGAAGAACAGTGATAACTAGTCATGGAGCAATCGTGGACTAGCTAATTCTACCCAGGAGGAAAGTCTAATGGAGTTTGTGGTGGTGGTGGAGTCAGGGTGGGGTGTGTTGAAGGCAGAGCAGTGGAGAAGGATTAGAGAAGGGTTAGGAGCCACACTGGGAAGGCATACTGGGGGAGATTGAGCATGCTACCTTTCTTCCCTTTCGTGGGACAGATCAGGCTGACTATACCTGGTAAATTGCCTCTTCCATCTCATCTCTTGGGATAAATATAAACTAATCACGTGTTGTGTTAATTGCTCAGTCGTGTCCGACTCTTTGTGACCTCATGAACTGTAGCCCAGCAGACTCCTCTGTCCATGGGATTCTCCAAGCAAAATAGAGGCTTTTCCTTTTTAATATGTGATTTAGTGCTTTTTGTTTGTTTTGTTGGAGTATAGTTGATTTACAATGTTTTAGTTTCAGGTGTACAACGAAGTGATTTAGTTATGTACATACATATATCTGTTCTTTTTTAGATTCTCTTCCCATATAGGTTATTACAGATTATTGAGTAGTTCCTTGTGCTATATAATAGGTCCTTGTTGATTATCTATTTTATTCATTATAGTGTTTTTTTAATTACAAAAGGAAAATAGTCTCATCTTAATCTATCTGAGAAGTAAAAGAGAAGCATAAATAATGCCTAATCCCATCACCCTGAGTTAGTTACTGGTAACAGTTGGCATATTTGCACAATTGAGATAATATATTAATAACTTTATACTCCTGTTTTTTCACCTGGCTTTCTCATAAGCATTTTCCTAAATCATTTAAACCTTTCATAAATATAATTTTGATTTCTATGAAATATGTGAATGTAAAAAAAAGATTTTTTTAAAAATTTTGTGTTAAATCAGAATAAACTATAACAATTTGTGTTAAATAATTCAGAATAAACTACAACAAAGCTGCTTTGCTTTTAAGGAATGGAAGCTAATCGTTTGTCCTGAGACATAACTAATAACATAAATCCATAAATATATAAAGACTGTGACACTGTCGTGGATTTTTTTTTTAATCTGTCAGCAATTTGATATTAGATTTGGAAACAGATTTGATTTTACATGTAAACCATTCTTGATGTGTAGTGGTCAACCCAGTACCTTTGTAAGTAGATTCAGTTTAACAATATTTTGCTGCTGCTGCTGCTAAGTCGCTTCAGTCGTGTCCGACTCTGTGCAACCCCATAGACGGCAGCCNCAGTGAGTATAGTGAACACAGAATGCTGCCTTTCTGGTCATGAGGGTCAGTCTATGACCCCGAATGTCTTGACCCACTTGCGTTGTGTAACAAACAAGAACAGTAGCTCCTGGGCAAGGCTTGTGACCCAAACCGACCTTGAGGGCAAGCTCCTTGGAGACTTTCAAATGTGGATAATCAAAAGAAGGTGCTCTTTCTCTTTGATCATGAGCTGTATGTATATGTCAGTACAGAGCGATCCAAGAACATGTGTCCTTTCATACAGTAAAGCTAAAGTCAGAGAATAAAATCTCCCTGCAGAGAGTATCTGAGCAAAGAGATACAGAGTACAAGCACTCACAAAGTCCAGTTTGGGGATCTTGTAGCTCTCTTCTGCCCTCTTAATAGAAGTGCTGTATATTAGGTTCCTGGGCCAATACATTGTTTCCTTAATGTTCAACAAGCTGGATTTCCGTGGCTTACAATCAAACAGTTCCTTCAAATACAAGTAAACAAAACAGTGGCTTGTGTAACTTGGCACATTAATGAGTGAGATTTGAAGGTGAAGGCTGCACACAGCTCCTCTGATGACGAGTAGCTTTAAAATAAAATATACGATTGCTGCCTCCTGCTAAACAAAAACCTGAGGAAAATAGAGTTTATGTTTGTTGAGCTCTTCATCTGTACCATGAGAGACCAAGATCTTTATGTTCCAGCATCCTTAGAATGTTGGATTACATCCTCTGCTGCTGGCACTTCCTTTTTTTCCCTTTAAATTATTTTTGGCTGTGCTGGATCTTCATTGCTCTGATTGGGCTTACTCTAGCTGTGGCGAGCAGGCTATCACCTAGTTTCGGTGTGCAGCCTTCTCACTGTGGTGGCTTCTGTTTTTGTGGAGCACAGGCTCTCGCGTGCCAACTCAGGAGTTGTGGCACATGGGCTTGGTTGCCACAAGGCATGTGGGATCTTAGTTCCTGGACCGGGGATCAAAACTATATCTCTTGCATTGGCAGATGGATTCTTAACCAGTGGACCACCAGGAAAGCCTCCCATGCTTTTACCTGTAATGATTGCCAGATGATAGGAGAAAGAAAGAAAATGCAATGGAGGAAGGGGGCAGAAAATGTAAGAGGCTTTCAGCCAACCCTCCCCACCCAAGATTTCTGCTTACATCTCACTGTCCAGAACTAAGTCACAGAGCCACTGCACAGGAGACACAATTCTCTCATTTCTAGATCATGTAACTTCATTAATGGAAAATGAGAGAGGATAAGGAGGTTGTCATTGAAAGTTGGTTCAACTAGTCCTGCTTGGTCCAATTCTGCCAAACTTTCTCTTCAACATAGTTGACTAAGCATAACTGTCTACTTCACCTTTGAAGATTCTCATTAAAGTATACATATATATCATAAGACATGTAAATCAATAATGGAACTGTAAGAAGAAGAAGATCCATTCACACATCCTAAGACGGGCGATGGAAAGCAGATGAGATAGACCTGAGGGAGAAACGAGAGTCGTATAAACAACAGACTCACACGGAGAAAAGGGCTGCTGTAACGGAAGCAAGTACCAGGAATCAGACTGGTCATTGGGTAGTTATGGGGCAATTAATGAAAAGCCTATTAGCCAGGGCTGTAGAGTTTGTCCTCAGACAAAAAAGCAATGAATATTAACTCTGATCAGAATAGGAGACCTGTAGGACGGTGGAGACCTGTAGGAGGGTGAAGCCCGGGAAAGTAGGGCTGGGCATGGGAGATAAAAAGAGATAATTCTAAAACTCTGAAACAGTAAAGAGAGGGGGAAAAGTGAAGACAACCCTTAATATTAATGAAATACACTAAAAATCTCCACAATGAATGTGAAGTTTCTTTATACTGGCAATTATGCACTTCCCAAATTCAATTTTTGCCTCTCACAGAAACACCATCTAGGAGAAACAGTCAAGATACCCAGCCCAAGAGCTGCAGAGGAAGTAGTCAGCTCTCTGTCGAAGGGCACAGCTAAAGAAGGAAGAAGACAGAATTAGCATTCTGCAAGGTAGCATCCCTTATGGCAGAAAGTGAAGAGGATCTGAAGGGCCTCTTGATGAAAGTGAGAGGAGAGTGAAGAAGTTGGGTTAAAGCTCAATATTCAAAAAACTAAGATCATGGCATCTAGTCCCATCACTTCATGGCAAATAGATGGAGAAACAATAGAAACAGTGACAGATTTTATTTTCTTGGGCTCCAAAATCACTGCAGATGGTGACTGCAGCCAAAGTGAAGACAACCCTTAATATTAATGAAATACACTAAAAATCTCCACAATGAATGTGAAGTTTCTTTATACTGGCAATTATGCACTTCCCAAATTCAATTTTTGCCTCTCACAGAAACACCATCTAGGAGAAACAGTCAAGATACCCAGCCCAAGAGCTGCAGAGGAAGTAGTCAGCTCTCTGTCGAAGGGCACAGCTAAAGAAGGAAGAAGACAGAATTAGCATTCTGCAAGGTAGCATCCCTTATGGCAGAAAGTGAAGAGGATCTGAAGGGCCTCTTGATGAAAGTGAGAGGAGAGTGAAGAAGTTGGGTTAAAGCTCAATATTCAAAAAACTAAGATCATGGCATCTAGTCCCATCACTTCATGGCAAATAGATGGAGAAACAATAGAAACAGTGACAGATTTTATTTTCTTGGGCTCCAAAATCACTGCAGATGGTGACTGCAGCCATGAAACTAAAAGACGCTTACTCCTTGGAAGAAAAGTTATGACCAACCTAGATAGTATATTCAAAAGCAGAGACATTACTTTGCAGACTAAGGTCGGTCTAGTCAAGGCTATGGTTTTTCCTGTGGTCATGTATGGATGTGAGAGTTGGACTGTGAAGAAGGCTGAGTGCCGAAGAATTGATGGTTTTGAATTGTGGTCTTAGGGAAGACTTTTGAGCGTCCCTCAGACTGCAAGGAGATCCAACCTGTCAATCCTATAGGAAATCAGTCCTGAATACTCATTAGAAGGACCAATGCTGAAGCTGAAACTCCAATACTTTGGCCACCTGATGGGAAGAGTTGACTCACTGGAAAAGACCCTGATGCTGGGAAAGATTGAGGGCAGGAGGAGAAGGGGATGACAGAGGATGAGATGGTTGGATGGCATCACCAACTCAATGGACATGAGTTTGAGTAAGCTCTGGGAGTTGGTGATAGATAGGGAGGCCTGGCGTGCTGCAGTCCATGGGGCTGAAAAGAGTCACACAACTGAGTGACTGTACTGAACTGAAGGTAGCATCAAAGAAATTGCCCAGAACACAGGAAACAAATAGAGAGAGAGAGAAGCAACTAATGCGTGAAAAGAGTTTGAAGAGAAAGGTAGAGCAGTTTCAACATCTGTGTAGCAAAACTGCCGGGAAAAGAAGAATAATAAGAGATTGTATGGGGGATATGGAGTTGTGGGGAGAGAAGTAATAATTCTGACCAAATCAATAATTCATTGAAAAAGAATTTCTACAAACTGTAAAACAGAAAAACCTTGAGATTACAGTGGCCTTTTGAGCAGCAATGAAGAAGTAAGTGAAAAGGCACTGACCTAAGCATGTATTACTGTAGCTTATGAACTCAGAACAGGGGGGAAAAAATCAGAACAGGCAGCAGAAAATTTCTCATTGAGAATCAAGCTGACAAAATGTTATTCAATTTTTTTTAATTTGAAGGAAACATTATTTGAAGTTAGAAATCTCTCTCCCAATCATCAAGGAAACATGAGGATGAAGATATCATAGAACATGTAAAGATTTTAAAATGACACCAAAAAAGCTATCTTAGGGAAATAAAAGTATCAAAGAGCCACAACAGCAAAATAAAATATAAGAAAGGAGAAGAGTTAGGGTTTAAGAAACATGAGAGTCAATACATAGTAAAGTTAATCATTAAATCTTAAAATGTATTTGTAACGCAAAAGTGAAAATTACTGATAGCGTTCAGAAAGAATTGCCTTCTAATTCAAATATTAGCCTGCCACTAGAATTTCATGTATTTAAACAACAGTTAATGAAAGTTGAAGCAAATGATATTCAAATATCCTGGCTTGTTCAAATCAGGAAGTTTGTATATACTCATTATTTCATTATGGTGCTTGAAAAAATGTTAAAATATGTTTGGTTGTGACCATTATAACAATAAAAATAAGATTTGATATTAATACACCCAAACACTAAAGGAGAGTGGGGGGGGGAATTTCTTTTTTATCTGACAGGTATAAGTTCTTTGCTGTTGTTTGTGTTCTTTGTTTATGTCTATTCATTTAATACTCATAATACTGCTGTGAACTATTTGCTATTACGGAGGAGGAAATGGCAACTCACTCTAGTATTCTTTCCTGGAAAATCCCATGGACTGAGGAGCCTGGTGAGCTGCAATCCATGGGGTCACAAAGAGTCAGACATGACTAAGCAACTAAGGACATTTTCTATTAATATTATGTTTCATATTTGAAGGTTTATAAATTATGTTAAGTAAAAAAAAAAATTAGTTGACAAGGAATAAGTACAAACATGGACTTCCCAGGCGGCACTAGTGGTAAAGAATCCATTTGCCAATGCAGGAGAAAAAAGACAATCCAGGACAAGTTCAGTCCCTGGATTGGGAGGATCCCTTGGAGCAGGGCATGGCAACCCACTCTACTATTCTTGCCCGGAGAGTCCCATGGATAGAGGAGCCTGGCAGGCTACAGTCCAGGAGTTGGCAAGAGTCAGACGTGACTGAAGAGACTTAGCAAGCACGCAAGCACAGACATAAGATTATTCAAAATATTTGTGAAGGGTTAAATTTCCTACATTAAGGAAAAGACATTCTCAGATTGAGTAAAGTAAATCCAGCTATATTATTTTTGTATGATAAAACATTTACGTGATGATACAAGAATACTGAAAGCGAACGAAAGGAAATTACTTAGTGAGAGACCAGTATCCCTAGCCTTTAAAAAATCATCAAAGGGTCAAGAGAATAAATGCAACTCTTGCTTTAAAAGTATCATATTGGAACTATCGTGATGATTCTGTAAACATAAACAGCCACCCCTCCAAGATCCTCTGAGAACTGTGTTCATTGATTATTAGGTAATTTTATTCACTGTACTCAGGGAAGGGGGCTATTTGCTCCTATTATTTGAAACCATGCACTTGGAACCAGGGCCAAGATAATAAAATAAAAGAGATCCTGCTACTTGGTGCCGTTCTTTGTGAAGACCTGCTATCTCAGGTCCACGCTCCAAGATGTGTGTAGTTCACAGAAGAAAATAGAATGTTCAGTGAAGCCTCACTTGCAAAAGCCGGTGTTAGTTTTCTTTGTATTTTAACTTGCTCTGTAAGGAACCTAGGTCGTATAGGCTCCAAGGCACAAAAGGCTTAATTTACAAAATCTTCTAAGTAACTGATTGCTTTTACACTGTGGGTTCCTGAGCTGTATGATCAGTCACAAACACACTCGCTGGGGAGAAAAAAAAAATCATTCACTTTCTCTGTTTGCAAGAAATGCAGAGAAATAAGGACATTCATGGGAAATAAGGAATTTCATGATCTTAGGAAACTATCAGATCATTATTTTTGTGACATGTTGTTTATAAGCACATAATGTTGCCATCATATAACACGTCAAGCTTCCTCTTTTGTTCCTAATGAGGGGATTTCTCTGACTTGTCAGATGTCTATGTCAGGCAGGAAGGCGGTGTATCCAGACCTTCCAGAAATACTGTCCTCATTCTCTTGATTATACTCAAGAAGAAGAAATTGTATCCTTCCTCAATGGAAAAAAAAATTATTAAACTGAATGCTGTGTGAGCATGCAGCATGTGCAACAATAAGTCAATTATTATGGAAAGAAAAATATCTCTTTAATGTAAAGCTCTGTTCTTAATGGGAAAAATCTCTCTCTTTTTAATGAAAAACATAAGACTGTATTATTTTAGATCTAAGATAGCTCATTTGTCATACTAATTTTCTGTCTTGGGCTTTATTATAATTTTCAGAAACACATATTCTATTCGCCCTTACATGCACACACACGTGGGCATGTATACACACACACACACACATACACACACATACGCTCTCCTAATTTTTTTCTATTCTTATTTTTTTTGCCACGCCTCCCACAATAAGCCCAAGTTTCCAAGAGTCTGCTTTTAGAACTGTGCCCCTGACTTGCAGTCTGATGTTCAGCTTTTCTCTATATGTCCTGGGTTCTGGTCAGGAAACTGGTTTTGATATCTTCTCACAGAACTATGGTGCTGTTCTGATTACGTGCATCATCTAGTCCCTAGAGGACTGGCCTTTTCACAAGATCAGGGAACTTCTGACTCCCATACTGCCATTTCTCATCTTTTCCCCCGTCCCTAGCCCATCACAAAGGCTTAAATGTAAATCGCAACAGTGCTCTCAAAACTTATGTCACCTGTGGTATTTTCTTTCGGTTGAGTTTCTTCATTTCTTCCGGCTTCTGAGTTATCCATGAAGGTTGATACTAAACAGTATTTTTAACTGGTCCTGATATCTTTTTTTTTAGGTTTCTACTGACTGTGACAGTTTCTTAGATTTTTAAAAAAATTTTGATGACTTTGATATTTGAGGGGTATTGGTCATATGTTGTAGAGATTGCCCCTCCAACTCAAATGTGTCTGCTGTTTTTCTCATGATTAAACTAGCACTGTAGGACTGGGGAAGGAGGACCACAGAGGTAAAGTGCCATTTTCATAACATAATATCAAATGTACAGTTCTATCCTCCTAAATAAGCAAGAATTTATTAAAACGGTATGTTCACACATGTCTCCAGATTTAGATTTAGGATTTTTATCAGAACTTGCTGAGACAATTCAAATTTGACTAGTTAATTATGGTTTCCTAAATCTTGAGCATGGTGAAGACCTAAGATAAATAAAGTGAAGATGCCTTGAACTTCCTTATGCTAAGAACTTCCTTAGCATAGTATTTCATGGGAAGGGCTTAAAGAGTTCAGGAAAGTGGACATGTTAGAATGATTTTCACCTTGGACCTTAAACACACCATGTGATTATGTTCCCTTGGAGGACCTAGACTTCTTTTCACCGTCTTCAAGTGCTGGAGTTGACAGTTGAAATGTTGCATAGAGCTGGGCTTCATCATATATGCAGATGATAAGATGCTAGCATGGCAGGGATAAGACAACCATTGACTATCAGAGGCAAAGCAGGCATAGGTATCATTATGATCAGAAAGACATGATTTGTAACCAAGGAATCTTGATCTATAAAGATCTGTGAGTGCTCGGTTGCTCAATTGAGTCTGACTCTGGGATCACGGGACTATAGCCAACCAGACTCCTCTGTCCATGGAATTTTCCAGGCAAGAATACTGGAGTGGGTTGCCATTTCTTCCTCCAGGGGATATTCCTGACCAAGGGATTGAATTTGCATTGCTTGTGTCTCCTGCATTGGCAGGCAAATTCTTTACCTACTGTGCCATCTGGGAAGACTTGATGAAGACCTATGGTGAATGTTAAATACATCAAGATGGTGTTAGGCATGAAATAAATGGACAATAGACTACAGAGCCTCTTAATGTGTACAGTTTTAAAACTCAAGACTTGGTGAGGAAAAGGCTTATATCAGCTGTTGCAATGGAAAGTTGGCATTTTTCAACCAATACCCATATCTAATTTATTCACAGATTTATATAGCTCATTGATTAAAGAGCAAGCCATTTACCATTATGAAGGTCACTACAGTATCATTGTTAAATACCCTTTTGATCTTTCACAAATAGAGTCTGAGCCATTTGCAAAATAACCATGCCATGGGAAAATGAAAATACTCCAACTTTTGAGGTATAATAAACATATGATCTGAGATGAACTGAAAAAAGTCACCAAAAATATCTTCATGATTTTCTAAGACTAGCTTAGGGAGATGATAAATAGAACTTGGCCAAAATCTCTCTCACAATGAGTCCATTAAATCCATAGACCTACGTATGGTTATTTCCTCCTGACTCAAACATTTAATTGGGACAGACAAGCAGCATCTGGAAGAACCCATATAATGATTCTGTAGCCAATGGAATAAGAACCATAATTTTAATATGGCCAAGTGAAATCCCATGAAAAAGCCTTCCACTCACCCCATTCAAAATAGAAGCAATATTATAACTCAGAAGACAGTTATACGCACCAGGGATATCAGCACTACCACGAAAGAATTTACAGAAGTTGAGGTGGTAATGCTCACAATTTCCCCATTTAATATGCCTGTTTAGACCCTGCGGACGATGTCAGAACGTGGCAAAGGATGGTGAGCTGCTGAAGCCGGTACAGGCAATTGCTAGCATTGTGGCTCATTACTAATGCTGATCAGTACAGCCTGGGTTGTGTCATATGCCATTGATCTGGTGAATGAATTATTTATTCATACCTGCAGCAAAGAATAAAACTTACTTTACAAGCAAGTGAATTAACTCTTTCCTCGTAGCTGTGCTAACTCTTGGACACTCTGTCATAATATATCAATAGTCTTGAGGACTCTGAGCATCTTAACATTGTAAAGAATATTACACTGATCCATTCTGCCCATAACATCCTATTGGACTTGATGAGCAGAAATTGATGAGTACCCTAGAGGACCTAACATAGCAAGTATATATCAGAGAGTAGTAGGTAAACATCACAGAAATTAAAACTCTAGTCAGTTAATGAAACGTTGAAGCGTCCAGCGGTTTGGTTTTGGTCAGGATATCACTTCTAAGATAATGGACATTTAAATAATAGCTACTCACATCCCCTGCCACTAAGAAAAATACATAGCACTTTGTGAATCTCTGCATATTTTGGAGACAGAACATATCACACATCAGATATTGTTAATGCTGATTCTTTTTCTGAGTAACTCAGAAGCTGATAGGTTTAAAGGGAATACAGAACAAGAGAAGGTTCTGCCGCAGTTCCAGGTTTAGTTTATTATTTAGTTTATTCTTATTGGTGGTGAAATAGAAAGTTAAAATAGTCAAAATGGTATATTTGATAAAATATGGACAGTGCATGTATGTGAAGAAGCCATATCTGCAAAAATTTTGGGGGTGGAGGATTTTACATGCTCTAGTATTGCCAAGAGACACTGATCACAAAATGCTTAGTCATTTAATTAATAAATTAAGGAGCAGTAGCTATTAGCTTTCTAAATTTCAGCGTATAACTTGGGGAACAATAAGTGTGCGTTTTCAAAGGGGCAAAATTTGACTTAAATTTAAACATCCGAGAACAATATTTTTCAAGAGAAATTACTAATATAGACTCTCTAAAGAATAACATACATGCATTGAATTTGAAGTAAATGACACACGTTAAACATATAGATGCACCCATGACCCACAATAGGGAGTGTTTATTCTCAGCAAAGACTTATTGTGAACGATTTATATAAATGTGAAGGGAAAATCCAAAACCCCTTCCTTTTGATAAGGCACACTTTAGATTTTGACAAAGAAAATTGCAAGCATTTGAAGGAACCAAGATTTATTCCTGGTAGTTTCTGTCTATCTCTCCTAACCTCAGCCATGCCTGACAATCGAAATGCATAGGCTCATAGGGAAAGTAAGAAAGGAGATGAAAAAGAATGATTATTAGGTTCGACTAAGAAAGAAGATCTTTTCAATGGTAAATGGCTGCTTGAAAAATAATTCATTGATTTCATTGGAATATGATTTTATAACTTTCTTTATTCCATAAAAGTCAGGGAAAGATATAGTTATAAAAAGGTCTTCTGCAGGATTGCATTAGTACCTCCAAACGATTCACATGCAAATTCTTTTAGTTCCGACTCAGAAAGAAGCCTGAGACATTTTCAATCAAGAATATGCTCTTAGTTACATATGGGAGACTCTGCCAAGAGCAGCAGAAAGAATATTAGGGGGAAAAATTGACCCAAGAGTGTTTTTTTTTTTTTTTTTAACTTTGAATACACTTTTATTCATTGTCATCAAAATTAAATGAAAGGAAATTTTCAACAGATAAGAAGGTTTTATTTGGTTTTCTTTTTACCTTTATTTCTTGTTTACTATCGTATATAGGGGCTTCCCTTGTAGCTCAGTTGGGAAAGAATCTACTTGCAATGCCAGAGACCCAGGTTTGTTTCCTGGGTCGGAAAGATCCCCTGGAGAAGGAAATGGCAACCCACTCCAGGATTCTTGCCTGGAAAATCTCATGGACAGAGGAGCCTGGTGGGCTACAGTCCATGGGGTCGCAGAGTCGGGCACGACTTAATGACTAAACCACCACCTCCATCTTATATGGAGGGTTCCATATATTCACACTGAATATATATTTTACTTCATCCAGCAAGTTTTGTGTTTGCAAGGAAAACTTTGTTGAAGTGTTTACGTTACCAGAGAGACAGCTTAAAATTCAGAAAACAGCTACTACGTGCATGGTGCATGATGCTACTTTAAGTACTGGCAGAATCAGTCAACAGGCCAGATTTTTCCTGAAATTATCATTCTGAATTCTAGGGAATCTATCAATGTAAATTGCATGTATTTTAATTAAGATTTTTATAACAAATTTCAGCACATAAAATGTATATATGTATACACAATGTACATATATATATATTTGAAAGAATTTAAAACACTGTTAAATACATTGGATTGTCTCTTCTTTCAAGCTCCAACTGTTGCCCATCTCTGCATATACTGATTTTTTTTTTCACATTAAGGGTCTATTAAATTTCTCCAATTTATATGTCAGAATTTCAAAATTTATTGGGCTGCACTAGAAACTGAAGGCATTGACAGCGTTTCTCTAACTTGCTTTAATAACGAGTTTATGATGTGTGGTCTGCCTTCATTTCACCTAGCACTATTTTCAGTGATTTTTCTACTCTGCATATACTCAACTCCTTTCTGCTTCCTAGGTTCTTAATGTGCTGTTTTGCCTGTGAGGTTAACAGTTCTGGCCTCTTCTTAGAATGACTTACTTGATCAGTGAGGTTGGGACAAGGAGTGGTCATGTCTAACCTGTCCTCTTTTCCTTTTCTCTTTGGGACGCACCTACTCTCAGAAAGCACAGCTGTAGTCTCCTCACTACCCAGCAATGAGAAGCTAGCAAGTCTTAGGGCACCAGCCCAGTATACGACTGGGTGGGGAAAACCCGCCTCTTCGGGGTGTTACCATATTCAGAAGGCCACTGTTGTCACATGTTCTTAAAAACTTTGTCAATAATAAAGGTGACATATTAATTTCCACTTGTTAAACATCCTTGTTCCTCAAAGGTGGTCCAGAATTTGAGCTTGGAAAAGGTATTTACTAGCCTTCTAGCATATAATAACTAGTGTATTACTATTTATGTCTTTTTTCCATATTTCACATGCACACAAATACCATAGACACACACATACACATATATATATGTACATGTTTACATTATATTTGTTCCTTTTATCTATCTATATAATAAAAAGTATACGATCATACTGTTATTCCAACTCTTGGCCAAACTCCCACATATATTTTCACTTTCCTATTTTCTACATTTGTAACCCCCTCTATGTACAATATATGGCTTCCCTGGCACCCTCTATAGCTTCCCTAGTGGCTCAGACAGTAAAGCGTCTGCCTGCAGTGCGGGAGACCTGGGTTCGATCCCTGGGTTGGGAAGATCCCCAGGAGAAGGCAATTGCAACCCACTCCAGTACTCTTGCCTGGAAAATCCCATGGACTGAGGAGCCTGGTAGGCTACAGTCCATGGGGTCACAAAGAGTCAGACACGACTGAGCAACTTTACTTCACTATGGATAATAAGTTACCTGATGTCATTATCCTTGGTATATTTATGTATTTAATCAATCTCTTTTCATATGATCTTGAACTATTAGGATGGAATTTGTTCTATAAGCTATCAGTAAAAAGACTGCCACTGAAAAAGCAGTCATTATAGAGTATGAACAAACAGATTTATTAAATTCTATCCCATGTTGCTATTTGAAACAAATGCTATCATGCCTATTTTATAGATGAAGAAATTGAAAAAAAACAGAAAGTTTAGGTTCTTAATGGGTAACTTTGAAAAGGAGATACCCATACTAGCATAAGATTCTTCCTCCTCCATAAACGAACTCCTAAAATAGTATGACACCTGAATTTTTTAAAGTTAACGAATATTAAAATATAATAGTGTCTCTAAAATTTACTATATTTTGAGGAATTGAGAAAACTAATATAGATGGCTTTTAAATCTGTTTCTCTCATCGTATCTTTCTATTGGCAACTGGACCTTTAAGATATTTGCAGTGGTTTAGTCTTTTCTTCATAAATGCAATGTAGGACCATTGAGATTTATGACAGTGGCATTCTACTTCAGTTTACAGATACTTATGCTGAGGTTCTGGAGGAGGAAGTGGCAACTCACTCCAGTATTCTTGCCTGGGAAATCCCATGGACAGAGAAGCCTGGAGGGCTACAGTGGGATCTCAAAAAGTTGGACACACTTAGCAATTAAACAACAGCAAGAGGCTGAGGCTCAGAGGTCATATATTTAATAAATAACAGAGACCAAACAAGATCCAAATATTTTTGATCCTGAGTCTATCACAGCTATCTCATGATAATAACAGCTTAATATTCTCTTGGTATGTATTGGTGAAGGGCACCTGGTCTCATGATTCATCAGTTTAAATCCTGGCTCTGGAGTAGGCCAGGATCCACAGATCAGAGACTTTGATGGTATTCTGTCCTAATTTTCCAAAGTCTTGTGACCAATTAGAATTGTGTGGAGTCTTCTTCAGTATGTTAACATTCAGCGTGGAAGGGGTTACGCATGTCAAAGTGTGACAGTCCACTCTCCTTCCCAGGACTGTGGTGTTTAAACAGTAAATACGTCAATACTAGAGAACACTGATGTCTTCAAATAATCTTTTGAGTTTCCCTTGCAGGTTATATCTCAACTGCCAAAAATGAGACAGCGCGAAGAACAGAAACCAATGCCATGAGCAGTCCTGGATGTGTCCTGTGATGGCTTGTCTGCGAGCAGAAAGATGAAGGTTACTCTCCTGAGCCCTGCAAGTATAAGGCTGGCCCAAATCCTTCACGATAAGCATCAGACAGAGACAACTAGCTACAAGAAATTCCTCCAGCAACAGAATAAACATTGGCACGCCAGGAAATAATCTACTGATGGGAACAGAGCTGCTGAAAATCATCCAGTGACTAGTCAATCCCAAGTTCAGCGGCAAATCCTCATCCTGACACAATCAGGAAGGTGTCAAAGTAAGTATATTTCCAGTCAATATAGAAACAATTATCCCTGGTTTTGCCTCCTGTTGGCAGTTCTGTGCTTTCCCATGTATAGCTCCGGAGCTGTTGCTACAGGTTTACTCTGGTGCATGCGTGCTCCGTCGCGTCCAGCTCTTTGCGACCCCATGGACCGTAGCCCTCCAGGCTCCCCTAAGCATGGCATTTCCTAGGCAAGAGTACTAGAGTGGATTGCCATTTCCTTATCCAGATGATCTTCCCGACCCATCATCTTCTGCATTGGGAGGTGTATTCTTTACCACTGGTGCCACCTGAAAATCCCTTACTCTGATACTGATACTAAAGTAAATTTAACCGAGAGAGTCACTGGGTGTTTGCCGATCGGCTCGTGGCGTAGTTTGCGTAATCCTACCCCTAGATAGACTGGAGGAACTGTCTCGCAGGGGCCATGGTCCTCTATCTGATAGCAATAAATGACTATTTTTCTGTGGAATGAAGCACTGTCGTGTGGCAAAAAAGACAGAATAGAAGTTAGTAAATTCCAGTCCTAGTTATAGTGTTTTCCCTGCGTTGTGTGGGAAGTAATTTTGCTTTGGAAAACTCATAGACTGTTGTGTGGTTAGAGTAAGATATTTCTGGCGGAACTGCCTTCAAGATGATAAAATTACATGAAAATGGCTGTGGTTATTAATATATTTGCTTTATGAAAACTATCCCCATGAGATTTTTGCTATCATTTCTCTTTGAAACAGACCAGTTGTATCACTTAAATTGATCCGCATTCATGAAGAAAAAAAAAAGTGAAATTATTAGTCTCTCAGTCATGTCCAAATCTTTGTGACCCTATGGATTGCAGCCCACCAGGTTCCTCTGTCCACGGGATTCTCCAGGCAAGACTACTAGAGTGGGTTGCCATGCCCTCCCCCAGGGGATCCTCCTGACAGAGGGACTGAACTGGGTCTCCAGCACTGACGGCAGATTCTTTATGGCCTGAGCCACCAAGAAGACACAAGGGTAAAGAGCATGACAGACACTCAAAATAGCTCCTTTGACACTTATCATTATTTAGCACTGTAACTTTTAGCCATTTCCCCTTCCTTTATAGGCCTCATCATATTTTTGGACAGATTTTACTTTTGCTGTCAGTACAATTGAAAAACTAGCTTTAGATTTTTGCTCCAAACAGCAATGCAACATGAACACCTCTGATCTTATATTTTACTTTTAAAAGGTACTTTTTTAGTTTCATTATTTATTAGGCCGTGCCGGGTCTTCACCGCAGCACCTGGAAGCTTCAGTCTTTGCTGTGGCACACGGGATCTTTTTTAGCTGCAGCATGGGAACTTTTGGTTGTGGCATGTGAGGTCCAGTTCCTGACCAGGGATCCAGTCTGGGCCCCCTGCATTGGAAGTACAGAGTCTTAGCCACTGGGCCATTACGGAAGTCCCTGATCTTGTCTTTAAAATCATAGTTATTATTCAGGTAAATAAAACATTTTTATGTCTTGGCCAAAACAAAAGTGACATTTGTGGCTCAGGGCTTCCCTGGTGGCTCAGACAGTAAAGCATCTGCCTGCAGTGCGGGAGACCTGGGTTCGATTCCTGGTTTGGGAAGATCCCCTGGAGAAGGCAATGGCACCCCACTCCAGTACTCTTGCCTGGAAAATCCCATGGATGGAGGAGCCTGGTAGGCTTCAGTCCATGGGGTCACTAAGAGTCGGACAGGACGGAGTGACTTCACTTTCACTTTCATCTTATACTAAACCCAACTGATTTATGGTAAGCATTCACATCTACTCTTTTAAATATTATTTTATCGGCTATGGATAAATACTCTTATTTCCATGCTCTGCCAACTTTCTGTCATTTAATATCCATAATTCCTAAGGTACACTAAAATTAGTATGACTATTAACCTACCACCCAGAAAGTAAGAGATGGAGCTGGGATACTATCTACCCCTTGATAAAAATGCTTTTTTTTTTTTTTTTTAGGCTATGGATAAATACTCTTATTTCCATGCTCTGCCAACTTTCTGTCATTTAATATCCATAATTCCTAAGGTACACTAAAATTAGTATGACTATTAACCTACCACCCAGAAAGTAAGAGATGGAGCTGGGATACTATCTACCCCTTGATAAAAATGCTTTTTAGAATCATGCTAATGCCAGATGCTATGGCAGTAGTGACAGGGCCTAAACAGCAAGCCTTTCTCTTAGCACATGTCATTCTGAATCATATTCCATTATACAGTAAACACTGGTCACGTGCAGTGATGGAGTGGCTTAATTCATGTAATATCTGCTCAGATGTTAATTTTGTCACTAACCAGCTAGTAATGAAATAGGGCTTTACATTTTCAGTAAGTTGTATGTAGACAGACTAAATAGAAACACATATCAGCAGTGGATTAAGATTCAGGAACAGCTGTTCTCTAATTCAAGGCATCCATAAGGATCCATAAAGAAGCTTTTTAAGAAGTAATTTGCCAGAAATGAGCTATTAAGAGAAAGCTGACTGAGATTACTCAAGGTTTAGTATGGAGTACTACATGAAATAATCAGTCATATGCAAAATCTTCCCACAAAAATTTTGAAAATTTCAACTTCAAACTAACCAACTTTCAGTTCACTGTGAATCTTGAAGATGTCACTCAGCGTGTGGTAAGTACTCTCCAATCTTTGAGTTTTGGAAACACAACTTTCTCTCTCTTTCTTTCAGTTTCTATTGAAGTCAGATTTATCCAAGAATCCAAGAAACATTTTCTACCTATTTCAGCTTACTAGAATATCCAAGCAGTTTTATTAGCAGAAAGATGCTTTACTCATGAAATTTTTATTAACTATGCATAATGACCTTCCATGTATCAAAAGATTCATTGATAATAAACATTATCCATAGTTCACATTTTGTTGCATCAAAAATAGGGAAATCAGATAAGCATTCACGATAATCAAGCGTAAATCCACTTTCCCACTTGATGGCACCTTATGCTGGAATCCTCTCCCCTTCGCGAGTTATCCATGTGGAGTCACACTGGCTTCGCCTGTATTGTTTGGAAGCTGTCAGTTTATCTGTGATCTGCCCATTCTTTAACTGTCTCTGCTTTCCTGTGGATTATCATTCCTGCAGCTCAGTACTCTGAGTCAAATCTTTTGTTCCCATAAGATATACATAAATCTAGGCTTGTGTTCACTGTGGCCTCAAGCATAATAACCACCATTACCAACCAACAGAGAAGTAGAGAAAGTCAACATTTAATATTAACTGAGCATTTTAGGATGTTGACCTGAATAGCCAGTAGAGGTCTCTGCTGCTCTATGTTAATGTCCCTTAGTGTTGCTCCGTTCAGTTCAGTTCAGTCGCTCAGTCGTCCGACTCTTTGCTACCCCATGAATCGCAGCACGCCAGGCCTCCCTGTCCATCACCAACTTCCGGAGTTCACTCAGACTCACGTCCATCAAGTCAGTGATGCCATCCAGCTATCTCATCCTCGGTCGTCCCCTTCTCCTCCTGCCCCCAATCCCTCCCAGCATCAGAGTCTTTTCCAATGAGTCAACTCTTCACATGAGGTGGCCAAAGTACTGGGGTTTCAGCTTTAGCATCATTCCTTCCAAAGAAATCCCAGGGCTGATCTCCTTCAGAATGGACAGGTTGTATCTCCTTGCAGTCCAAGGGACTCTCAAGAGTCTTCTCCAACACCGCAGTTCAAAAGCTCAGTCTTGTCTAATTGTGACCGCATGGACTGCAGCCTCTGTGCATGGAATTCTCCTGGCAAGAATACTGCTGTGAGTAGCCACTGCCTTCTTCAGGGGATCTTTCTGACTTAGGGATCAAACCCAGTCTCCTGCACTGCAGGCAAATTCTTCACCATCTGAGCAACAAGTAAAGCCTTAAAGGCAAAGCAAAATGCATTGAGGAAAAAAAAAAAAAGGCCTTTAAAAGAAGGGCAGGGGCCAAAGTGTGGTGTAGTCACCTGGAGTGTATTGGAAGAAGAACATGTCTTCTTTTTAAAGGTGGGAGGAAAAGAAAGGCGTAATAGTGAAGGAAGAGCTGGTGCCAGATTTCCAGGGCCTGGCAGGGTCTGATGAACAAAGCAACTGCAAGCAAATTTCATAGGAGGATTTCAGTCACCCTCCAAGTTAGGAACATCATTAACTCCAGGAAGTCCAGCGGGGATTGCTTCAAGGCAAAGGGGACTCGGAGTTGGAGATACACAACAACAAATTCTCCAGAGTGAGCAGCTGCAATGTCTGGTGAGGTTGTGTGGTTCAGCTCCTGTGATTCTGTCCCAAACAACAGCAACAAGAAACAATTCTAACAATTCTAAAGCAACTGGGTCTCAGAATGTGTCCAGGCAGGGATTAGTCACAGAGGAAAAAAATCAGGGGGCTTAAATATAGCCCTTGTTCAGTAAGGTCAGAATATTGTCATAGAATGGCTTCCCTGGTGAATCAGATGGTTAAAAAAAAAAAAAAAATCTGCCTTCTATGCAGGAGATCCGTATTCATCCCTGGATAGGGAAGATCCCCTGGAGAAGGGAATGGCTACCCACTCCAATATTCTTGCCTGGAGAATTCTATAGACTGATGAGAAAGAAAAGCAAATGTGCTTGTTAGAATTGGGTGTAAAGATCAGAGCTGTACTGAGTAAGTAGTAAGATGGACCAGAAGCTAAATCACTTGAATGTGTATATAAACTCCCTCTGCATGGGAGTCAGACTGAATTCAGAGCACATGGGGAGCCTGACCCTGCAGAGGTGAGTGTGGCTGCTCCGGGTATACAGGATCAGGTCCCTAGGTTGCCAGGCATAGGACAGACTTCAGTCTGGGAGTAATGGTTCCTCTGTTTTTTCTTTGTTCTCAACTGTGAATGGAAATAATCTTCAAAATATTGGGATTAGCAACCATGAAAAGGAGAGGAGAAGCAGAATTGGGCAAAATGGGCAGGTGAGCTAAGATGTAGCGTCAGCAAAGTCTTGGATAACCTGGTGGAGTGACACCCATCCGAGCTGTCACACAGCAGGCTGGGCTTCGCCTCTCCCCCAGCCCCCATTCTATCACTGAATGTGGATCGCCTCATAGGGGCACAGCCCTAGGACATCTTTCAGGTAGAAAACTACAAGCCATTCTACAAGTCATCCAAGAAAAGCCATTGCTAGTGTAAGAATCTCTTCTTGTTAGAATTGGGTTGTTCTCTCTTGAGAACAAGACTGCAAAGGGATTCAGCCACTGAATTTGACAAGTAACATGACATTGAGAATCTTGGTAAATGTTCTAGACTGATGAAGTTCAAGTCAGGATAAAACTTCACTTCTTGAAATGAACTTCCCTTGTTGAAATGCTGTTCGGGGGGGGGAAAGAGATTTGTTAACATGAGGGTGCAGTCTTTTTGGCATCCAAGGACTTGTTAGAATATGTGGATATTGTCTGGTTCTCAGTGAGCCAGCAAAGAAATGTCAGTATCTGTTTATAATGTTTCCAAGTGTTCTAATGGAGCAGTCGATAATCAGTGGACCAGTTCCTGTGGAATACTGTTTTGTTTTTATTGGTGGGGTAGGAAGTGGGTGGTGTGTGTGTGTGTGTGCACACGTGCGTACACTCAGTCGGCTCAGTTGCACCCAACTCTTTGCTACCCCATGGCCTGTAGCCCACCAGGCTCCTCGGTTCATGGAATTCTCCAGGCAAGAATACTGGAGTGGATTGCCGTTTTCTTCTCCAGGGGATCTTCCCAACCCAAGTAGCGAAACCCTGTCTCCTGTTTTGGCAGGTGAAGTCTTTACCGCTGCACCATGTGGGAAGCCCAGGGAGTGAGTGTTATTGGAGAACCAATGGGCAAGCAGCAAAAGTAATCTCTGTGCACTCTAATTAGATGAAGCCTCAGTTAAAAACCCCTTCACTAAAAATTCATGAAATTCAGTCTTTCCTTTTAAACTCCTCCAATCTCCACTCTTATTCACCACCAATGAATAAGAAATGGAAGTTTTTATCAGCTGTAGTAAAAGTGGTCAGAAATCTTTGATCTCTCTACTCAAGATGCAAAATCAGAGAAGGCTAAGGACCTGTATTCTTAACAATATACTTTGAAATTTTGATGTCTGAAGAAGTGCTGCTATCTGTGTGGTTTTGACTCTGTAATTACAGAGTACTTCAGGATGTAATATTCATCAGGTTGCAGCACATGACCAAAAGAATCTGAACTATTTATTCTAGCCTTAAATGATCATTACGCAGCCCCGACTGTTATGCAATTATCTAATCTCTTGGGACCTCAGTTTCCTCATCTGTGACATGGTTGGTTTGGAATACTTCTGTCAAATGCCACTCAGCTCTAAGACTCTATAATTAAGGTTTTTGAAAGTAAATCACATTTCATAATCTCTTTGCAAGGTAGATCAAATTTTGTGAGTTTGCTTTGGAATTTAAGCTCCAAAAGCATTATTTATGTGTATTAAGCTCCAAAAACATTATTTTATGTGTGTTTATGTAGTTCCAGTCCCAAATAGGAGAAGGCAATGGCACCCCATTCCAGTACTCTTGCCTGGAAAATCCCATGGACAGAGGAGCCTGGTAGGCTGCAGTCCATGGGGTTGCGAAGAGTCGGACACGACTGAACGACTTCACTTTGACTTTTCACTTTCATGCATTGGAGAAGGAAATGGCAACCCACTCCAGTATTCTTGCCTAGAGAATCCCAAGGATGGGCGAGCTTGGTGGGCTGCCATCTATGGGGTCACACAGAGTCGGACACGACTGAAGCAACTTAGCAGTAGCAGCAGCAGCAGCAGCAGCAGCAGTCTCAAATAACCAACTTTAAAAAAACCAAAAAAACAGTGTTAACCTAATACATTTATGTTATAAACTTTGCTTGTACTTTAAGCATATTTAAGGAAACCTTGTTAAATGTGTGATCATTTTACCCACAAGATGTCACTGTCTGCTACAATTTGTTTTATAATAGGCATGCTTGCTTACTTTTCCCCTAGGGCCAGCTTGCTCAGTGGTATAGAATCCACCTGCCAATTCAGGAGGCACAGGAGATGAGGGTTCGATTCCTGAGTTGGAAAGTTCCCCTGGAGTAAGAAATGGCAACCCACACCAGTATTCTTGCCTGAAGAATCTCATAGACTGAGGGGCCTATGGGCTACAATCCACTGGTCTCAAAGAGTCAGACACAACTGAGCAACTGAGGACAAGCCCCCTGTTTTAGAGTCAAGCACATTGAGATACAAACCTTTTGTGATAATTTCTGTGTTCAATAATTGCCTATTGCCTATAATTAGTAGATTTCAAAGGTAAATATACATATCTCACAGTAGTCTGTTCTGAAAAAAAAAAAAAGCTTTTAACCTTATCTACTGATTTTTAATATACAGTTTTTCTGATATGCAATTTTATGAAAGAATCATAGAAAAAGTATCATTTCAAACACAGAAGAATATTTAAAAGGCTGAAAATAATTCCTGTACCGAACACAGTATCTTTTAGGAAAATTAGAAGGGTTGTTTGCTTTATATTGTTATTGGTCTAAAATGACAAGGAAAATGTCTTGGCTAAATCCAGAATGTACTTTGCAGCAGTGTTTGATATCACCTGGGTGTACAGAAGGAAGGACCTGGAATTTCTGTTTAAATACGACTTGGCTCTTCCCCCGGCCTTTATGCAATGCCTACGCTTTTGCTTACAAGGCTTTTCTCATCGTCTTTGCCTTATTAGCAATACCTGAGTTCAATTGCACCAACCCTTCTGGTGGAGGAACCTGGAAGACAATGCCGAAATCTCATTAGAATCATCCATATCACCTTGCACAATACAGTGGAATGTGTGAACGTGCAGTTTAGTAACCGATAAAATGTTTCACTGTGTGACAGCTAAACCTACAAAGCACACCCTTGTCTTAAACTTTGAGGATATTGTTGGTAAAGGACCTTACTGTTAACTTCCTAGTTAAACCCAGATTACAATTATCAGTATAATCTGACTCCTGAAATAAATATGCAACATGTTAATCCTTACATTTGTTAACAACTGTGATCAGATTTTTAAAAATGTTTCCTAATCATATATGGAGAATTGATAGTGCAAGCGTAACAATCAAAAACATCTCCATTTCCAAATAAGCATGTAGTATTTGGGGAGGCCACCGGATGTCAGGCTTCACCTTAAAACCATTAAATGAGTTCAAAGCCATACTTACTTACCTCACATTTCCCTGGATATGAGGTTATAACAGGTAGTTTTTATATTCTATTATCTTTTGGAGGGCTATTGATTTCATCTGAGTCTAATTATATTTTTCAATGAATGTATAGATTTTTTTTAAAGGCATAGACTTTGTTTTCTTGTTTAATATGCCCACATATTTACTTGTTTTTAGATGACTTTCTTACTAGTGTTAATATTTCTACATTAAAAAGAATGAATGAAATAAACAGCCCCTCCTACCTCTTCCTGCGTGAAGTTTGTTACTGGTTTGTCTCACCCACAGCATCACATAAAGAGAACAGAATTTCTACACTGTTCTCAAGTTCTTTCTGTGGTTTCTGGGCTATCAGCCTTGCTAATTCCATGTCCAGTGCTTTGTCTTGGCTGAATTTTAGGAAATCTGACAGAAGCAGTAACAATAGGATACAGTGGAAACAGCAAGGAACCAGACATAAGAGACTGGATGCAAGTCCTTATTTTGCCACTTTCTAGCTGAGTGACTTTGAGATAAGTTGTATATTCTCCTGTGGCCTCAAATCTAAACTTGACAAAATTAACACAGTATTGACTGCTTTCACAGAAGTTTCATGAGGACAGTAGGCTCTATTTTATTACTATCAGTTGATAACCAGCATCTCAGAGTCGTGTGGAATTTTAGGAACAGCAGTTTCATTTTTCCATGAGTTATATTCCCAAACACAGCCCGGAGAATCTTTCTCCACTGACCATAGCCTTTACCAACAGGATGTTTTTGCTGCTTAATGAGGGACAGAGATGAAACTGCATGAAAAGCTGGAAGCAATCCATTTACTAGGCCAGACTCACTCAACCAGATAGAAAGCTGGGCATTAGCACAATACCCTGGAGCATGAGTCTGGCATGACGCTTGTTGCCTCCTTGGCCCCGAGTCATCTCTCAACTTGCTTCAGCTTGTACGGGCTTTATTGTTTCATTCTCCTTCCCCATGGACACGCAGAACGTCTTTGGTTAATGTCCTGCCAGGTGAACAGAAGGCAAAGCTGCTCTGTCTGTGGCTACTCCTGGTGTCCATCATTGATGTCCTGTAGGGTTTTGCACTGGGGGCAGCTGGCTGTGTACCCATAGTCATCTCGGTCCTCAGCCTCAGTCTATAAACAGGTAATGCCGGTAGGAAATAGTGCCACACCGGGTTCACGCATCCTTAAAGAACTGAGACAACAGCAGATAACAACTGCTGCATTGCTTTAAGCTTCCCAGAAATCTTAGGACATAGCATGAACATTGACTTTGAGTTCTCTTTTCTTCTCATTATCTAATCTCACTTCAGAAATTAACTCAAAATGAATTCTGCTCTACTGTATTGGTGAGGCAGACAGACTTTAAAGCTGCTGCTGCTGCTGCTGCTAAGTCGCTTCAGTCGTGTCCGACTCTGTGTGACCCTATAGACGGCAGCCCACCAGGCTCCCCCATCCCTGGGATTCTCTAGGTAAGAACACTGGAGTGCCATTTCCTCTCCAATGCATGAAAGTGAAAAGTGAAAGTGAAGTTGCTCAGTCGTGTCCGACTCTTAGCGACTCCATGGACTGCAGCCTACCAGGCTCCTCCATCCATAGGATTTTCCAGGCAAGAGTACTGGAGTGGGGTGCCATTGCCTTCTCCTAATTTTAAAGTACTTATCAATAACCAAATCTTACCAACTGATGGTGGAGAATAAGAGGGATTCAGTGGCCTTTTCTTCATGGCCCAGCTCTCTTGGCCAGGAGCACTCAAGGCCCCTCTACGTGGTAAACCTCACTTCCCTTTTAAGTATAGTTATTTCTCTGGGCCTTCTGATCTCTTGTCACCTAAAAACCCCATTCGCCTCTGCACCCCTGTCAACCTGGGTGCATCCAGCAAAGAGGAAACTGACACTGCTGACAAGCTTTGCAGAGTCTATAGGGAGATTTTTGGAGGGCCAAAAAAGTGGCTGTAACTCAAGTTATGGTGAAAAGAGATGGAGAGGCGTGTTGTAAATATTGCTCTCTATCATTAGCAGAGATAGTCATCTTTATTGAGAGATGGAGATGTGTGTTATAAAGATTGCTGTCCATCATCCAAAAAATACACTGTAAAAAGTTTAGGAGAGCATGAGCAGGCATGTTACTTTAATTATTTTACTAAGCAGTCATTAACCCTGTTTAGAGTATAAATATAACTTTGTAATATGACAGCAGTATAATCTCTTCAGTATATTTCAACCAAACATTTGATTGGAGATATATATATATATATATTTAATTGTTAAAGATTGCTGGCGAGGACAATATTTGTCTCCTACTTGTACCTCATTATGTTAACATGTGCTTTATGGCCAGACTGGGATTAATTTATTCATTTGAGCTCACAATACCAATTTTAATTCATTGCAGTTCACTTCTTTATTTGTTGAGCTAATAATCTACAAACTCTAAAGAAATTAAAAGAAAAAAAATCTGTGAGGCTGCAGTGCCAAGTATCAAAGAAAAAAATCTTCCTCCCCATTATGATTGTTCAAGGCAGTGTTTACTTATCTGCTCAGAGGATTGATTTTATACTTTCCCTGTGCCTATTCACCAGGGCCAGATTCCACCTGTGGTATTTCTATTTGTCTGATGAGCTAAAGAAAATTGTGGAATTAATTTACATGGATAAAGGAACACAGTGATGAAACAGGAAAGTGTTTCATACTGTTCAAAACTCAAACCAAAACCTTTACTTTCAAAAATATTCAAGTCATTATGAAAAAAAAAAAAGCATGGCTTTTATCATCTGAAATTTTCATAAAAATATACTCAGTCAGTCTATAATTTTCTGGCAAATGTCTGGCAAGTATTGTCATTTAAATACAAATCAAGCCTCCTTTAAAATTACAAACTTACACCTTGGGTTTGTGAGCAGTTGTCATCAGCCTACTAGTTTGCCTCTTGCCATCAACCCAGGGCAGTTTTTATCACATTAAAAGATCATAAATCAACTCTTTGCATGTAAATTTTATCTTTATTTTTTTGGTTGAAGGGTGGAGTTTTACTTGTGTAAGGACTGCAGAAATTAACCTTTTGACAGTTGAAGATGAAATGAGAATAATCTTTGGCCAATAAACAGTGAATGGTGACTTAAGGCATCAAGCTAAAATTAAATTCATGGTACTGTAAAATAGTAACCTCATTGAGGATCAAAGTCATGCTTTTTTATCCAGCGCTTCTTTGTGACAAACACATTATGTCAGCTCCACTAGCTCATTTGTCTGCTGCAGTTCCACTTTATCAGGCTGGAGTAAAAAGAATTGATGTGTCTGGATAGATAAAGTAAATGGAAACTCAGGACTCATTCCAATATGCTGTACTTTGATATATTTTGCAAACCTGAGAGCAGCTGGTGTAACCCTAGTTACTGTTTGTATTTAAATATTGTACATTAGAAGACCTTTGAAAAGGGGTTATAATGTTCCTTTTTTTTCCTCCCTTTTTAGCACCTATTGGCTTTCAGATTGTTCTTTTTTCTTTCGTTTCCTTATTGTGTTCACAAATATTTTCAGAGCCTGGTCTTTCAAAAACTTTTGTCTCATTACCAAGTCAAGTAGAACAAGATTCTTTACAAAGCGCTAGTGGAAATAAATTTCAAATTGTAATTGTCACTCACCTTTGCCATATATCCTCATTCTTTACTGTATTAGGTCAGGTCTTTCTTGAATTAGTAAGATTTATCTTCCAAAATTTCCTCTCTTCCAATTTCAGTCCTTCTGATTGAATTCCAAAATGTTACAAAATTCAGCATAATAGATATATCTTCAACTTTAGATCAAGAATTGATAATGAATACAATAAATTTATTTTCATATAAGGGTACATTTGACATAAATTATTTCATCAAAACAAAAATGTTTAATATATTTTAATGAAACCAAAGAAGCTCCCAAAACTTACAAATATTAGAACCATAATTTATCTGAGATTAATAGACTTAAGCAAGTATTAAAATATGGATACTGACACTAAACTTGCTGGTGTTTTATAGGTTTGGATGGCAAATAGGTTTAAGACTGTAGCTCAAGATGCAATGGCGGAAAATAATACATTACAATAATGAATAAATACCTAAAAATTAATTATTTCTGTACTTTGTCCTTTCTTTCTTTTAAAACTTTCTTACACCATCAAATTACAGTAAATTATTGGGAATATCACTTAGATAATTGAAACCCAAATATTCCTGTTTCGTTATTTGGATACTTTAAGTTGTGTGGGATTTTGGGAGTGTGGGGGTTATTTTAATTTTTAATAAATACTCTGCTTTTTCATTCAGTACTCTGTTACACCTGATGAAATCTTGATTTAGAATTAGAGGGCAGGAGTATGATTGTGAAGCCTCAGAATGAAGTTAAACTGGTACCAGATATTACGGATACTAAGTACGTTAGTAGAAAGAGACATCGGTGGGGTGGGGGGTGGGCCTGTGGAGACAGGGAGTATCAGGAATGAGTGGCTAAAATGACCCACAGATCCGTCTTTTACCAATACATTTAGGAGGAACTAAATCAGCTACTGATAACTCTGCTGATTATGGTCTTTCTCAAGCTGCCTTTATGAAGAACAGGGAGACACGATGATCAGCTCTTATCCCTGAAGAGGAACTTGATCCTGATGGAAACATCCTAATGGAAACTGTGCTGCTGGGATGAGAGCCTATGATGGAGTGGCAGCTTGGCCATGCCACAAGCCACTTAACATCATCTGTGTGCCTCCTCACTCGAAATTTTCAGACAGATTTTTACACGTCAAAAAAAAATGCAGTGATATAAAATGGCTAACTTAGGGTCTACACTTCTCATGATTCCTCAGTCACATGTCAGATAATGTGTCTTTAGAATACAGTAGACTCTTTGAAAACATAAATGAGAGAGAAAGCAAAGTTAAACCCATTGCTCTTCTTAAAAATATACATGGTTTTTATGTTTTATTTTTATTGCAGATATAATTGCCAGAATATTTTAATCCAAAGTGTGTGTGTGTGAGGGGGTGTGTGGGGGGGGGGGACAATGTGAAAGAAAGCAGAAAAAGCAAATTGGTATATAAAATATATCTATGTAAAAATAAGTGTATTTTAAAAGTATACTTTAACATCAGTCATTTCAAACATGGATGCTGAATTCTACAGGTTTAGTTCAACTGAGATTTTTTTCAATAATAAAATGTACACACTACCATTTTAAAAATTGTATTTTTAAAACCTCTTGTTTACAGAGATGGCCTTTGGTAAGTGCACAATATATAATCAGCATTTAGGATACACTAACAAGGACAAAAATGTCATATGTGTCCAATAGGTACATATCTATACCCTTTTACACTCAAACAAAACACTAAAGATTCTAATCCTAACAACCAAGAAGGTTTTTCTTTGTTTGAAAGATTATTTGAAGAGCATCTTGATTCCTATATGTCTGTTACTATGAAAAGTTATAATGAAAAGGAGAACCAAGACAAAAAGAAAGTATTCAAAGGCTTTAAAGAGTATGAGGATTTCATGTTAATGAAGCTCCAGTCAAGTTGAGCTGAAGAAGGGGCAAAATATAGAACTAGACTGGTAATAGGAGTAAGGATGATTGAGAGCAAACAGGAGAGGGAAGGCCAGAACAAGACAGGGGTGTTATTTAGGATGTGTGTAGTGTAGACACCGTGTGGCTTGCTCTCAGCAGCTTAAAATGCCATGCCATTGTTTGGTGTCTTCAGAATGCCATATAGGCCACACAGTTTGTGCGGTGACATTTTCTAAGTTCTGTCAGCAGGGAAGAAGACTGTGTCGAGTGTCATGGGCCCTCCTATGGAATGCTTGTGCACGCATTCGGTGATGTCACTGAAACCCTATCTCAAGCAATAGATGTCAACCAGTCTATCATCTAAATGCCTCACTTGATGCAGTGAAAATGCAGTGGGCCTCCTCCCCATTTATTGTATTTTCTTCTCTGCGTTTGGCCAGGGCCATTTCCTTTGCAATATGTATAAGCGACTTAAATAACTCTGCATTTGCCAGCTCTTACTTGTGTAACCAGAGGACCCAAAGAGTGCAGAGCCGGCCCTGAGCCTCACTTGGAGTGACAGCCACTAAGCTGGAGTGACCGCATGTTACAGGGTGAAAATTTGAAAGTGAGAGTCCTGAGCAAGGAGTCCTTGTCTGACCCTGTCCCTGAGTCACTGAGTGACTGGGCATGTCATCTAATCTCTAGGAGGCTCAGTTTCTTTACCTGTAAAGTGAGAATGATGGGCTAATCTTAACACTTGGGATTTTAGTTATAAAGTTTCTTGAGATGTGAGGAAAAGGCATCCTAATTTCTCTCTCATGGAACCTGATTTCTAGTAAAAAAAACAACAGTTGGGAATTTCAAAATCTGCTCCTGTTGATGAGAAATAATAACAGTGATTTAACTGCCTTTTGGGATACGAAGATTTCAGACAAGACTTTGAAATGGAAATCCTCAGAGAGAGTTTGAAACAGCTATTTTTAAAAAATAATTTCTCTGAGCAGAAATTGTGCATACTTTGTCATATTTAAGTTTCCTAAGAGTCTTGTAAGATAGTAAAAGCTGGCCCCATTTTACAGATGAGAGATCTGAACCTCAGAGAATTGCATTGCTAATTGGTGCCAGAACTTGCACAGCCTGCTGGTCCAAGCTCATGTGATTTCCTCTGCGTTACAGCTGCTGGGAAGGGATGAGAGGAATGTCTTGTGGGCATACGGTATATCAGGCCTACGGTGTAATAATGATGCACCGTGTTACATCATTATTTAATCCTTGTTTTGGTGGTTCAGCTGTAAAGAATCTGCCTGCAATGTGGGAGACCTGGGTTCGATCCCTGGGTTGGGAAGATCTCCTGGAAAAGGGAAGGGTTAACCACTCCAGTATTCTGGCCCAGNTTTAATCCTTGTTTTGGTGGTTCAGCTGTAAAGAATCTGCCTGCAATGTGGGAGACCTGGGTTCGATCCCTGGGTTGGGAAGATCTCCTGGAAAAGGGAAGGGTTAACCACTCCAGTATTCTGGCCCAGAGAATTCCATGGATTATACAGTCCATGGGGTTGCAAAAAGTCGGACACGACTGAGTGACTTTCACTTTCACTGAATGAAAGGCAGATTATTCTCATCAGTATTTGAGATGGTAAAATTCCATCCCAACACCTGCTCTTGTAAATAAAGTTTTATTAGGAATACCTGTTCATTTGTTAATACATACAATCCCTGACTGCTTTCAGGCTACACCAGTTGAGTAATTGTGACAAACAAGATGACCCACAAAAATTAAAGTATTTAATATCTGGACATGTACAGAAAGAAAGTTGTTTGATCATTGCATTAAATAAATTATTTGGGAAGAAAATAGATCATTGATCACAAGAGAAAAGACATTTGGTTGTTAGCCTTAACACAAACATAGAAACCAACTCATGAAAAAAATGCAAAGAAATAATAATGTAGCTATTAAGCTAATACGACTGATTTCTTCCTATAGCTGAAAACTGTCTATGTGATTTGAGAAAAAAAGTTCTAAAAATATTTTGAGCAATTACAGCATTATTGGAATAACTGATTAAGTTATTTATTTTGCTTTTATATTTATCGTGTTTATAAAAAAAGGTTTATTTCATTATTATAATTGAATGAAGATGTTTACTTTGAAGAAAAACGTACCTTTATTTGTGCAATTTCTGGTAGTTTTTTGTTTTCTTTTTTCCTAAGTGTGTGTCATTTTCAGACTTCTTTTATCAGAATTACTCCTGGTAGGATGAGGTAAGCTAAAATGTGACATGAGAAGATAAATATACATGTAAAGTGTTGAAACACTTTTTTACCTCTAAAAACTTTCTCATTGTGTCCTGATGCATTTTCCATTGCATAGGAGAAAGCAGGGAATAGAATGTGAGCCAACTCTCAATTGTTATGTGGATGCCTTCTGTCAGTCTTCTCTGATTGCCACTGTGCTTCAAATCTGCTTCCTCTTTTCTGAATTATTTCTTATTGCTTTTGGGGACCCAGAACTCCCCATTGTAAAACATTATCCAGATCTGCTTTTCATCCCTCCGATCCAGTTTCTTCAAACTTGGTCCATCAGACTTAGGAGGGTTGTTTCCTCTTCACAGGGCACTGTGTATCTCCAGCAGTCTTAAGCTCTTCTATACGGTTGCTACATTTTCAGCTCCCAAAGCGTTCTCCCTTAGTAAGACCCGGAAGGTTGGCTGCGCTTTTCCATGCTCTCTGGCGCTGCTCTACGTGGCGCGCACACACAAACATATGTCTCTCACAATCACGTATACATAGACAGTTACTATTGCTAGTTCCATTTTCCTGATGAGGTAACTGAGCGAGAGAGGTGTCCAGTCAGCACTTAGTGCCTTGGTGGAACTGGAACCCGGGGATTCTCGCTCTAGGACCTGTGCTCTTTTTCCCTGCATGATACTGCTTGGTTCCTGCACCTATCCTAATTGATTTAATCCCTACGGCTGCCCCGTGGGGAAGGCAGATGGGACAAGCAGGTTTATTATCCCTTGACCTACAGATGGATAACATGAGCCCATCTGTGCTGTAGCTAGACCATAGCAGATCCAGAATGAGAATCGAAACCTTTTTCTAAAAACATGTTGTTTTTCACAAAATCATTCCTTCTAGGAAATAGTGGAACAAACACATTATTCTTGAGATTATAAGATTTTATAAATTGTTAACATTTTTTTTGGGGGGGGGGACTAATTGTGTTCTATTCGGTGATACCTGAAAAAATAGACAACTCATAGGAGTAAATTTCTCATAGTCATACCGAGAATCATGATGGGTTGGTGAAGACTTGGGTTTTTGCAGAAGGGGTTAGGATCTCTCAAAACAGGGTAGAAGGGATGGGACTCCCTGGACTTCCTTGTGCAAATTAGAAAATAGCTACAGATGACTCTACTAGCCTCACATCATCTACTAGCCTCAGCATTTGTGGAGTCATCTATTTAGCATCCTGAAAGGGAACTGACATCCATCAGCTCAACTCAGTCCCCAGACTGTACAGGCAGTAATTAACTGAATGAGTACACAAAGTTACTAAGGAACTGAATTGTTTAACAGATACCAGCAGTGAACACAAGCTGACATCTACAGAAGCTGCTCATGCCTAATCAGAAGACTTTATCAGTGGCTTGCTATCATGATTTAGTGACTTGGACATTGTATTGAGACCTACATGATGTAATAATTATATCTAGCAATGAAATATAAGGGCAACTGGCGAGGCTGAGAAGAAGAGGACGAAATATCCTTTATTTCCTGTCTCTAACTAACTTTTTAACTAGACATGGTTCATGTCAAGACACAAATGGATTCAAAACAAAGGAGGATATGGTTAAAACAACAACAACTTTGCAGTCCAAAGTAATTAAAAGAAAAAGAATACATTATGGATGGGAGAATCATTTGGCTGTGTATAGACTTTTGACCATGATGTTCGAAACAGGCGGTTTACCCAGAATTGGGCAAATTCCAGCGAAAGTGAAAAGCCCTAAGTAATCAGTTGTTGATGCTGAAAAGGTGACCAAAAGAAAAGGTCAGCAGGGCAACTAGCGGAGATGGTACCATAAAAGCTTTCAAGACAATGGACGCAACTAAACATACTGTGATGCCAACACAGTGTGGTCTGTTTTTTCCTTTGAGGAAAGAAAAGCCAAATTTATGCCTAGTTTCAAGCAAGAAATATATATTTCTGGTTTTAGAAAGATAGTGGAAGACTCTGTCATGTATGAAAAAAAAAAGTCAGTGGCGAAATCACCTGCAGGAGCCATTTCAAAGAATGCCAATTACCTTGTGGTTTCTACTATCACTGCAGACCCAGGAAGAGATCTTTACCAAGTGATTGACCTCCATGGCCTATAGCACTAGTATTCTAACTATTTAGAAGCAAAATAATTCTTCCCTCCAATCACTCTCAATTATCAGTGCCTAAATGAAGCATTTTCCCAGCTATTCTGTTTCCCAAAATGAAAATATATATCCTCAGCATACATAGACGCATTGTAAAATGTTTCATAAAACAAAGCTTGTGATTTCTCTGGGCAATGCAGTTGATATTTTTCACCTCTGTGCTATTTTATTCTAATATGTTATCTTGCATTTGAAAAATAAATAGTTTTCACTTACAAAACTGATTTAACC
Organism: Oreotragus oreotragus; assembly: GCA_006410675.1. Lineage (NCBI taxonomy): Eukaryota > Metazoa > Chordata > Mammalia > Artiodactyla > Bovidae > Oreotragus > Oreotragus oreotragus. Next base: position 624,949 of record SJYX01013960.1, on the reverse strand, counting down.
ACTCAATAATGTTTCTCAATTACGTTGTGAGAACTTGAGACATACCTTAAGTCTATTAATGCATCTTCAGTTATAGAAATTGGGTGATATAAATGCCAATGTAAAACACCAGGTTTGATTTTCAGAAATAACGAAGCTTGCTTAAAATTTCTTAGATTACCAGATTCCATCTTCATCAAGTCCACTTAAGGAGCAATTTTAAGCAAGCTGCATATTTTATGACAAATAAGTCACTTGTATAAAGAGATAAAATATTGGTATAGAAAGTATCATTTTACTAAAGCATTGTGAATATTAAAGAAACTTCCTATATGTTTAGGTCATAAGAAACTGTTTTTTAAAAATATTAATTAGCCTTACCATGATGTAAATATTGGATTAAACCAATTAGAAAGAAAGGAAAGGGAGACCAACTGCCAGCATTTGGCTTTAACATACAAAAGATTTTTTTCCAGATGTTTCCAAAGCGGCCTCTTTTAAGAGATATAAAAGAGAATTTAACAAATTGATCTAGAACTTGCTAAATTGGCTCCAAACTTTTGGATCATATTAGATCTTCCTAGTCTGAAAACTATCCATGCACTATGATTTGTACATGATTAACTCAGTAAGATTCTTACTAATGGAGTTGGGAGGCTGCCCTACACAGATGATGGCTTCTCAGGTTAGAGACTGTATTTGATTTATCTTCGCATTGCCATCACTTAGCACATGGCTTCTCATACCATAGCTACTCAACATGAGTAGCTATGTGAATAAGTGAATAAATGCTAAGTGACTTAAATCTGTTTCATTCATCCTCTTACCAACACCTATATCCTAAACACAACTGGGAGGCAAAGTCAGGAGTTGGTACTCAGGAGGATGATAAACCTTAGCCATCCTAGCATAACCAATTCAGATATTCGGTTGAGTTAGTTACAAAGTAGAAACAAAACAACAACAACAACAAATGAGCCTTTTATTTTCTGAGGTCATGCTCAACTATATCTATAGGATGTCCCTGAAAAACTCTTTAGAACTATCATTTTTAAATCACTAATAAAGAAATATGCTAAATTACAGAGTTCCATCACCCCATAGCATTGTCATCAGGAAGGAAAAAGAATCTGGTAGATTCAGTGGTCCCTCATGTATAGTCACTCACAGAATGGAAACCATGTAAATAGCTTATCACAGATGATACAGGTACATCCAGTGTCACTGTTTGGGAAACAATTAACACTTTTTGAGAGTCATTACTGAACTGAAGTTCAAGCTGGTTTTAGAAAAGGCAGAGGAACCAGAGATCAAATTGCCAACATCCACTGCATCATCAAAAAAGCAAGAGAGTTCCAGAAAAACATCTATTTCTGCTTTATTGACTATGCCAAAGCCTTTGACTATGTGGATCACAATAAACTGTGGAAAATTCTGAAAGAAATGGGAATACCAGACCCACTTACCTGCCTCTTGAGAAATCTGTATGCAGGTCAGGAAGCACCAGTTAGAACTGGACATGGAACAACAGACTGGTTCCAAATAGGAAAAGGAGTACATCAAGACTGTATATTGTCACCCTGCTTATTTAACTTATATGCAGAGTACATCATGAGAAACGCTGGACTGGAAGAAACACAAGCTGGAATCAAGATTTCCAGGAGAAATATTAATAACCTCAGATATGCAGATGACACCACCCTTATGGCAGAAAGTAAAGAGGAACTAAAAAGCTTCTTGATGAAAGTGAAAGAGGAGAGTGAAAAAGTTGGCCTAAAGCTCAACATTCAGAAAACGAAGATCATGGCATCCAGTCCCATCACTTCATGAGAAATAGACAGAGAAACAGTGGAAACAGTGTCAGACTTTATTTTTGGAGGCTCCAAAATCACTGCAGATGGTGGTTGTAGCNTTGATGAAAGTGAAAGAGGAGAGTGAAAAAGTTGGCTTAAAGCTCAACATTCAGAAAACGAAGATCATGGCATCTGGTCCTATCACTTCATGGGAAATAGATGGGGAAACGGTGGAAATAGTGTCAGACTTTATTTTTGGGGGCTCCAAAATCACTACAGATGGTGATTGCAGCCATGAAATTAAAAGACGCTTACTCCTTGGAAGAAAAGTTATGACCAACCTAGACAGCATATTCAAAAGCAGAGACATTACTTTGCCGATTAAGGTCTGTCTAGTCAAGGCTATGGTTTTTCCTGTGGTCACGTATGGATGTGAGAGTTGAACTGTGAAGAAGGATGAGCGCCAAAGAATTGATGCTTTTGAACTGTGGTGTTGGAGAAGACTCTTGAGAGTCCCTTGGACTACAAGGAGATCCAACCAGTCCGTTCCTAAGGACATCAGCCCTGGGATTTCTTTGGAAGGAATGATGCTAAAGCTGAAACTCCAGTACTTTGGCTACCTCATGCAAAGAGTTGACTCATTGGAAAAGACTCTGATGCTGGGAGGGATTGGGGCAGGAGGAGAAGGGGACGACCGAGGATGAGATGGCTGGATGGCATCACTGAATTGATAAACGCAAGTCTGAGTGAACTCCAGGAGTTGGTGATGGACAGGGAGGCCTGGCGCGCTGCGATTCATGGGGTCGCAAAGAGTCGAGCACAACTGAGCGACTCAACTGACAACTGACTGTTCTCTGAATGTACTATCCTTGCATTTCCATTTCAGCATCTTTGAATATATTATCTTGTTTATCATTCATAAACTTCCTGTTAACTCCTGAACTTGGTGTGTTGGCGTTCAATCTGTTCTGCAGTGTTTGGCTCACTTGTTACATCTTCAAAGAAAGCTGTTATGAATTTCTCACATGGGTAGTGTTTCCATCTCTTGCCTTGAAGCCATTTATAATTTTATTTTATATATTATTGCATAAAATATTTTCCATTTTAGAGTCTAAGGCTTTACGACATGAGATCTTATATAACATGCTCAATATTATACACCTGGAGAATAGAATCCAGCAGTGTTTTGAACACAATCGATTTTCAACCATCAAGCACACATGCATTCATTCAACAGTGCTTTATTGAATGCTTAACCCTGCTGATAATGTTTAATGCACTGAGAAGATCATTGTAAACAAAATAGATAGGTCCCTAAGGGCTTCCCTGTTGGTTCAGCGATAAAGAATCTGCCTGTAATGCAGGAGACACAGGTTCAATCCTTGGGTCAGAAAGATCCCCTGGAGAAGGGAATCACTACTCACTCTACTGGCACCCCACTCCAGTACTCTGGCCTGGAAGAGCTGCAGTCCATGAGGGATGGGACTGGATGGGAGAGCCTGGTGGGCTGCAGTCCATGAGGTCGCAAAGAGTCGGACATGACTGAGCGCCTTCACTTTCCCTTTTCACTTTTCACTTTCATGCATTGGAGAAAGAGATGGCAACCCACTCCAGTGTTCTTGCCTGGAGAATCCCGGGGATGGGGGAGCCTGGTGGGCTGCCGTCTGTGGGGTCGCACAGAGTCGGACACAACTGAAGCGACTCAGCAGCTACTATTCTTACCTGGAGAATTCCGTGGGCAGAGTAGCCTGGCAGTCTACAGTCCACTGGGTTGGACAGCGTCAGACAAGACTGAGTGAGTAAGCCACAGCAGTAGCAGCTGCTCCCAAAGTGCTTATATTTACACTTGAATGTCTAAATTTAAAAAATAGGCAAATCAATGAATGGATTGTGCTATTATTTAGAATAATTTTGGGGGTTTGGATGTAGCTGAGTGAAGCTGGAAATGTGAAGATACATAGAAATGTTAATAATACTATCTTATAATTTTATTTGGAGAATTAACAAGCATATACATTCTTAGCACACATCTGTCACTCATTTAGTGTCAGTTTTCTTCCACTTACAGAAGGATGAGAAATCCTTTCTTTGCTATTGTTTGGAATACATCAACAAAATAGCACAGATGAAGGTCCTTCCTTTTGGGTATGAATAGCTTTCATTCCAATGTGGAGATACAGTAAATACACAGGAGAGTAAATTAATAATTTACAAGTGAAAGTGTTAGTCACTCAGTTGTGCCAAATTCTTTGCGACCCCAAGGACTGCAGCCCACCAAGCTCCTCTGTCCATGGTATTTTCCAGGCAAGGATACTGGAGTGGTTTGCCATTTCCTTCTCCAGGGGATCTTCCCAACCCAGGGAGTGAATCCAGGCCTCCTGTACTGCAGGCAGATTCTTTACCAGCTGAGATACCAGAGAAGACAATAAGTTACAAAGTATGATATAAAAAGAGAAGTATTACAGGAAGGAACAAAAGTAAAGCAAGGTAAGGGGAATGGAGAATGCTATGGGTTCTGGTAGCTTTTTAGAGCTATTTCTGCAAAGTCTTCTCTAACCAGCCACAACAGATAACAACTGATAAACAGTTGATGCATACTGAAAGAGTTCTTCTCGTAGGTCATATTAAATATTTTTTTATATGTAGGCATAACAGAAGGTGGCTATTTGGGAGGAAGAATTGACTGTGGTCACTGACCTCTATCTAGAGTATCTACCTCAAATAATCTGTCTTTTTGACTGTCAAAAATACATAAACAAATAAACAAGCACCTAATTTCTATAGTCTCCCTTTATTGCAATTATATAAACATTTTTGGGAATGGTTCTTTGGGGTACTATTTATCAGACCTCACCCCTTGAAAGGTGATGAATATTTGGATATTCACCACCAAAATATTTACGGACAAGGTAAGCACAAATAGGGAAAGAAGTACATCAAGGCTGTATATTGTCACCCTGCCTTTTAAAATTATATGCAGAGTACATCGTGAGAAATGCTGGATTGGATGAAGCACAAGCTGGAATCAAGATTGATGGGAGAAATATCAATAACCTCAGATATGTAGATGACACCACCCTTATGGCAGAAAGTGAAGAAGAAACAAAGAGCCTCTTGATGAAAGTGAAAGGGGAGAGTGAAAAAGTTGGCTCAAAGTTCAACATTCAGAAAACTAAGATCATGGTATCTGGTCCCATCACTTAATGGCAAATAGATAGGGAAACNNNNGCAGATGATGCCACTCTTATGGCAGAAAGCAAAGAGGAACTAAAGAGCCTTTTGATGAAAGTGAAAGAAGAGAGTGAAAAAGTTGGCTTAAAACTCTACATTCAAAATAAGAATAATGGTATCTGGTCCCATCACTTAATGGCAAATAGATAGGGAAACAATAGAAACAGTAACAGACTTTATTATTATTATTTTTTTGGCTCCAAAATGACTTCAGATGGTGACTGCAGCCTTGAAATTTAAAGTTGCTTGCTCCTTGGAAGGAAAGCTATAATCAACCTAGACAGCATATTAAAAAGCAGAGACTACTTTGTTGACAAAAGTCCATGTAGTCAAAGCTTTGGTTTTTCCAGTGGTCATGTATGGATGTGAGAGTTGGACCATAAAGAAAGCTGAGTGCCGAAGAATTGATGTTTTCGAACTGTGGTGTTGGAGAAGACTCAGGAGTGTCCCTTGGATGGCAAGGAGATCCAACCAGTCTATCCTAAAGGAAATCAGTCCTGAATATTCATTGGAAGGACTGATGCTGAAGCTGAAACTGCAATACTTCAGCCACCTAATGTGAAGAACTGACCCATTGGAAAAGACCCTGATGCTGGGAAAGATGGAAGGTGGGAGGAGAAGGGAATGACAGAGGATGAGATGGTTGAATGGCATTACCAACTCACTGGACATGACTGTGAGTAAGCTCCAGGAGTTGCTGATGGACAGGAAGGCCTGGCATGCTGCAGTCCATGGGGTCGCAAAGAGTGGGACATGACTGAGCTACTGAACTGTACTGAAGTCATTCTCTAAAAGGTGGAATGCAGTCTCTCTTAGTTGCCACGTAACCATCTATGTTAGGATAAAGCTAACATGTAATGGTCAAAGACACCCACAAATATAGTGTTTTGAATAATATAAATGTGTATTTTTCAGACAAATGCTAGTTCTGCACTAATAAGTTCAGTTGGCTGAACTAATATGCCCAGTTGGGCTGCTCGGCCATAGGGACCCAGGTTTTGATCTGTACTCCATGTTTATATATGTAACTACTGCTACACTGATTTGTTTTTTAGGGTTAAGATTAGATGTTAGAGTGCAGGATAGGGAGTCTTTGCTCTGTGATTAATATCTATACTTTTATGCTTGCTGTCTATTTTGAATATCATTCCAGTTCTACATCTCTGTGCAATGTGTCTGTCTTTTGAGCCTGATTCTGTGTAACCACTCCTCCCCCCACGCACATGCTTCCTCTTCCTATATCGCTGTGCTTAATCACACCTGCTTTTTTTTAGGCTTAAAAACTTGCCTTATTCTTTCATGTTTATGCCTTTCTCTCTGTCTAGAATTACATCCTTGCAACCCAGCCTTTGCATATCTAACTCCTCCTACTTCTCAGAACCTCACCTGAAAGGCCATTTCCTTAGGGAAACTTTCTATGGTTCCAAAGAACGTCCACCTAAGTAGGTTGAATTTTCCTTTTACATATACAGTTCCCTGAATTTCTCCTTTGTGATATTCATGATCATCAGTACAATGTCAGTCTTTTCTGAGAGACTTTTCTAAGCTTCCTGAAGTCAGGAGATGTTTCTGTCTTGTTCACTGTTTCATTGTTTTATTCTTGACATGTTGACTTGAGCAAGTCATACTGGAGACACTCAGCAAGTATTTGTTGAATGAATGAAGGAGTGATGAATGAATGAATAAAGGACTGTCCCATCGTCAGAGAGGAAGTATTCTTGTAATATTTCACCTGACTTCTGAGATAGTTGAGTTTATTTTGGCTTCATCAATAACCAAAAAAAATATTGCATCAATTGAATCAGCATTTGATGAATATCTGCCATTTACCAGGCATAGTGTGATATGTTGAGAAAGATACAATGAGGAATGAAGGATTCATTCCTTACAGAAACAACAACTGAGGCATTTTGGAGCCTCCTGTCACTTGGACTTGACTTAATTATGAATGAATACACAGGAAAAAATGTGTTACAAAATTTGTACCAGTACACATTTAGTAAAATTTAAAATAAAAATATCTGAATGAATATTTGGGGTTTGTTATTCTTATTTTTAAGAAGCAATATGTCTCAGTAAAAGTTGAGTAATTTGGACTAATTCTCCACTTTTATTTGGTCTTCAGAGAGCTTTGTTTTTAACAGAAGTTGACTGACTTTGGATTCCCCCATAGGGATATTTGTAACAGAGAAAGACGCAACTTCACATGATAAACACAGAGCCCGAAGTAAATGGCCTGTTAGGAAAATCTTTTACTTCTTCAATAGTACTTTTCACAGTGGCACAATTATTAGATGAGATTAAATGAGCTTTGAGGGCTCATGAAAGCAGTCTTGCTTTCTGTGGTTCTTAGTGTCTGGGGCACAGAGAACTTGACTATATAATAACTCTTGAGATGGGTTTCAGATTGTTTATCTGAAAGTAGGTTATCCATTTGAGAATGTGCTGTATCATATTTGAACTGAAAGTCATGTGCAGGCTGTAAAATTTCCAATTAGAATCAGAACATTTCCATACCCACCCACATGTTTATCTGGATGAAGTCAAACTTCCACTAATAATTGAATCCTGTTAGCTTCTTTAGATATAGATTTATGTAAATAATAAATTATTGGATGAATACTTTTCTTAATTTTTTTGAACCTTTATTTATGCTTTAAAACTTAGGCCCATCATTTTTAAGAACTGTTCCTATAATGCTGATCACAAACCTCAGCAGAAGCAGGAGTTAATTAAAATTAGCTGCACTAACTGTTTTTCATACCTTTCACTTAAAATATACATGAATCCCTAGCATGATGAAGCTAAAGAAAATTCCTATTAAATCTTGTTTTTCTGTAGTGTTTCGAATGGTTATTTATTTATTTTCGCTTCTTCTGTCCCCTCCCTTTTGCTCTATGTGTTCTGTCTTATTTTGTTTCAGCTTGCATCTGTTTTTCAGTTTATTGCTCCGGTGATAAATTTTAATTTATATTTATTTTTTATTTCCAGAGTATTTATTCTATTTGTACCCACTGACTCACAGGCCAGGATGGCAATTGTTATACAGTAGTTTACTTTTAAAAGAAATAGGACTGCTCAAGCAGCTAATACGGGAAGATGTATCACCAGCCTGAATAATTGTGACAACCATAGACCGTATCAGTGTCTGTTTGTTTGCACAATACCCTCCTGCATTAAGAAAGCCGTCCCAGCTGTCTTGGGCTCCGGAGTCGCCCATTTCATCACTTGACACTGCGGCAGATGTTATGGATTGATAAGAGACTTCACTTCATTCACTCCACATCTAAGATTACCTCTGGAAAAAAAATCTAATACATTATAACCCTCCTGGCCATTTGTTAAAAAAAAAAAAAGATCAGCAATTTATTCCCCTTTTTAGCATTAAATTGTGGGGTTTTTTTTTTTCCACCTCTTTGAAAGCACATACTATTTTAAAATGGCCATTTAACACATTCATTGCATGGTTTTCTGTAGGCAAGAAAATCAGTGCAAGGCAAGAATGTAATGATTTAATTGAATTAGGACCAGATCAGATTTAGAGTTGATGACTCATATTCCTATTATATAAGAAAGATGCTGTTTGCCTTTAATAATAGAGATATGTACTACATTCACAGCTTCGTTAGAAATAAGTGCTCCTTGACTTCTGAAAACCTGAAAAAGAAGAGCTCAGTCTGGAATTTGAAAGGAGGTATAAAATCTGTATTAAGTTGAACAGATTTCTTAGCTAAACAGCAGATTCTCTCCTTTAGTTTAGAAAATTCTAGGATTCCTGTAAATGTACCACAAATAGGATTGACTATTACTTAAAGATCGTTTCTATGAAACAGTCTGAAGAGTGGGCATTTCCTACATAAATAGAGTTTATCAAAAAATGTGGATAAAATGAATAAAAATGTACAATGGGCCTGTTTCTTAGATGTGCAAATGCTTTGTGCACAAACAATGTGATTTTATTGTTCAGGCTGTAGGCTAGCATGTGAGTGAAGTGTGTTTCAAAATTGTGTGGCAGGAGAGGGGTGTGTGTATCAAGGACATCATTTTTAATCTGTCTTGAACTGGCACACAGAACCTTCATTTTCCCCTTCTCCATTGAGGTATTCTCACCATTTATTCCCATCTATTCCTAACTTAAAATTAGTTCCTTGGGGGTAGGGGGACCATCAGTCTGTGAATTCCGTGTTAGTCCAACCACTACCACCCGTAGGCAAGGTCATCAGATCCCAAAGTAGCCAAAGCTACTCAGCAAATCAGGGCCAGGAGGGAAAAGAAAAGGGATAGGAAAAATGCATCATGAGACTAGACAGTCCCCAGGAGAATGGTTGTTTATTTTCTCTTTCAGGCACTCAGCATTTTAAAGTTCACAGGGTCTTTCATATTTATTATGTCATTTTCTTTTTTTTATCCTATGTTACACTAGAATGATACAGTCAGGGCAGGTAACAGCCCTTGTTTACAAAGGGAAACTGTGTCTCGGAGAGAGGAGAAGACTTTTTTAGCTCTCACAGCTGATCAGCGACAATTACCAGTCTCAACCCTGTGTGTGCTAAATCGCTTCAGTCATATCTAACTCTTTGTAATTTCGTGGGCTATAGTCCGCCAGGCTCCTCTGTCCATGGGGTTCTCCAGCCAAGAATACTGGAGTGGGTTGCCATTCCCTTCTGCAGGGGATCATCCCAACCCAGGGATCCAAACACGTCTCCTGTGTCCCCTACTTTGGGAAACGGATTTCTTACTGGTAGTGCCACCTGAGAATCCCTATTTAAGATATGGTACTAATAAAACTGATCCTGAAGTCTGCACTGCAGAGTGGAAAACAATCACATCTATATTTCATCACTTGTATATCACCAATGCTTTCACATTTGAACATTGAAATGACAGTTCATCTAGGAATCGATGGTATCTCACTTTTATCATTAGTGTATTTCTTTTTTAGGAATGCAATTTAATTGTGCTTGTTGCAATGTCAGGTGTCTAAAACATAATAAAATGATCAATAGATGTCTACTGAGAAGTAAATAACCAAATAACGCACCCTCCCCCCATCCCCACCCCCCACACACAAAACACAAAACTTTTATGTATCTGGATCCCATCAAAAATAACCCAGAATTTCCTAGAACAGTGGGTCTAAAAAGGAGATTCTAGCAAACCTTTGCTTCAGTCATGTCTGACTCATTGCAACCCTATGGACTGTAGCCCACCAGGCTCCACTGTCCATAGGGATTCTCCAGGCAAGAATACTGGAGTGGGTTGCCATGCCCTTCTCCAGGAGATCTTTAGAGCCCAGTGATAGAACCCGAGTCTCCTACCTGCATCTCCTNCATGGACTGGAACCCACCAGGCTCCCCTCTCCATAGGGATTCTCCGGGCAAGAATACTGGAGTGGGTTGCCATGCCCTTCTCCAGGAGATCTTTAGAGCCCAGTGATAGAACCCGAGTCTCCTACCTGCATCTCCTACATTGGCAGGTGGTTTCTTAACCATGAGCACCACCTGGGAAGCCTAGCAACCATTTGCTGCTGCTGCTAAGTCACTTCAGTCGTGTCTGACTCTGTGCGACCCCATAGATGGCAGCCCACCAGGCTCCCCCGTCCCTGGGATTCTTCAGGCAAAAATACTGGAGTGGATTGCTATTTCCTTCTCCAATGCATGAAAGTGAAAAGTGAAAGTGAAGTCACTCAGTCGTGTCCAACTCTTAGTGACCCCATGGACTGAAGCCCACCAGGCTCCTCCATCCATGGGATCTTCCAGGCAAGAGTACTGGGATGTGGGGTGTCATTGCTTTCTCTGAGCAACCCTCTAGTTGAAAACAAATAAAAAGCTGACTTTTTGTAAAAGTCACTCAGTGTATAATTTATAGTTATAAGATGATCATTAGCATTGAAGAACATGTTTTAATTTCCATTATATACAGCAAAGAGTGAAGATAAGGGCAAAAGACCAAACTATACATAGACCGGAAGTGTGGATGTTGATGGGAGAAGTTTCTCAATTATCTGTGAAGGTGGGAGGATGCTGGAGAGGCAGCAGGATGCATATCCTGTTTGAAGATGTCCTTAAAAGGGAAACCCAGAAAGGAAACTTGCATTTATTTTTTATCTGATCTAGATTGCATTTTCTACTTTATAAAATCATGTGTGTTCCTGGAATGTCCTACTCTGTGTTGATAGAACTTTGAGGAATGAGAGATATAATAAGCCCTGGGCAGACCTTGTTTGTAAAGTAAGTAAATGTTCTCCATTTATCTATCCTATAAATTTGAATTGTCAGGTTGATGTACACCTACACTTAAAATGGTAACGATGATGATGATAGGAAACCACTAAATAGCACCAGCTCTGTGATCAGTCTTGTATATAACATGCTCAAAGATAAAACTCATGACCTTAAGAAGTTTGCATTATAAGACAGAGATATAAAATGTAAGCAGGGTTTGCATTCTTAGGAGGCCCAACGTGGAATGTTTTGGAGGTGAAAGTGGAAAATATTCTTTGAGTTGGCTTGAGAGGAAGGCAGTCACATGTTTCTTTTGTGTCAGGAAGAGGCAGTGACCTTTAACCATCCTGACTAAGCTCTGAGGTTTTCCAGGCTCTTCTTAGAAACTCTGCGGTCTTCTTTCCTCATGCCTCCCCAGCAGGTGATCAGTGGCAGCAGAGAGGATTTCCCTCTCTAGGGTTTAAAGGTTGTTGTTCAGTCGCTCAGGCATGTCTGACTCTCTGAGACTCCATGGACTGCAAAACGCCAGATTTTGCTGTCCTTCACTATCTCCCGGAGCTTGCTCAAACTCATGTCCGTTGAGTCAGTGATTCCATCCAACCATCTCATCCTTCTCCTCATGACATCAGTCTTTCCCAGCATCAGGGTCTTTTCCAATCAGTTGGCTCTTCACATCAAGTAGCCAAAGTATTGGAGCTTCAGCTTCAGCATCTGTCCTTCCAGGAAATATTCAGGGTCGATTTCCTTTAGGATGGACTGATGACTGGTAGAGTTTAATGGCCACCTACAAAGTCTCTATTGACCTGAGACAGAAGCTCCAGCTTTCCAACATTAGTTGCATCTTGTCCTGGGTGTGACTGTGATCTATCTGATTGCAGAAGAAATACAGGGGAATTACACTGGTGATCTGAATCACTTTCATTTTTTTGGTAAACTTTGCAGAAGACAGTGGCTTGCTCTTGGCCAAACTAGAGGCTAAAGTCCTCATTTCCACATTATTACACAAAGGAAGAATTTCTTCAAATGGATCAAGCAAAGAAAGAATATAATTTCTTTTCTTAGAGTAGTGGAAAATTTTCAAGAATTGCTCACGTACTTAGCCTCAAAGAAAATTTAAATAAAGTCTATAAAGTAGAGCATTTAGATATCAGAAATAAATGACAAAAATAACTGAAAATTTCTTAGCTGTTTGAATTTGAAACAGATCTCCCAAAGAACTCCTGGACAAAGAGGAAATCACAGAATATTTCTCAGGAAAAGGTAATAGGAAGAACACTTCATTCTGATGCTGGCCACAAATGTATTCATAAAACCCAAATCTATCGTACGTCAGTGTCACTAAAGAGGAATCAATGTAAACTGAAATTGAATTATCAGTGGAAGGAATGGTTTTGGTAGAAATGTTGTCACTTGGTATTGCTTGAGTAGGAATTTTGGGGAAAATGTCAAGACAGGTTTTACAAGGAAAAAAGCTCTTAAAAGGCTTGCTCAGAAGTGTTTGAAACAGCTCAAAAGAAGAAACATGAACATTCTTTGAGAAGGAGAACCAAGAAGATGTGGAGGTCACCTATTGAATTATCAGTGGAAGGAATGGTTTTGGTAGAAATCTTGTCACTTGGTATTGCTTGAGTAGGAATTTTGGGGAAAATGTCAAGACAGGTTTTACAAGGAAAAGAGCTCTTAAAAGGCTTGCTCAGAAGTGTTTGAAACAGCTCAAAAGAAGAAACATGAACATTGTTTGAGAAGGAGAACCAAGAAGATGTGGAGGTCACCTTGATAATGTGGGTGAGATGACAGGTTGCAATAAAACATGAGATGCCAGGATTCTTGGTAAAACTGAAATACAGTTAATGTGCAGCGTCTGTTCTATCTTTACACATCAGCTGACTGCTATTTTTTCAAAGCCTCCAGAGCATGACGATAACAAAGCAGAAAGTTCACATTCTTTTTCTCTCTCTGCTTTTCGTTTTCTTTAATGAGTAGTTTGGAAAGTTGGCAACAAACAACAAGAACACGCACATTCACACACAAACAAGAGAAGCTGCGCCCTGATCAGTGGTAGAAGGAGGTGCTTTGCTTTTCCCCCAGAATATGCCATTGCTTCCTTTGCAGAAAGCTGCAGGTTAAGCCACTTGGAAAAGAAACTCCACTTTGACTATTTCAATCTTCAGCAGTTTCTTTTTGATATAGCTGCTTTGGAAGTGTATTGTTGTGTCTGATAAAAGGTTGTTATTGGAACAAAAAAATGTGTTTTTTCCTACCCATGTAATATGTAATAAAACTACTCTATGAAGTCTCAATGAAGTCTCTCAATTGAGAAAAATACAGACAATTTTCATTATAAGTGAATGTCTCCAATTCATTCCTTTTCTATGGGAGGAAGTCATGCAACAGTAACTTACTGTGGGCCACATTTCATGAGATATAATCTATTCCATTATTCTTGTGTATGTTTCCTATGGAAAATGTTATGAAGTTTTTTTCCCCTCACAAAAATACATATTCCTTTATCTCATTAAGTCCCTATCTCTCACAACACCCATTCCCCAGCTGTCGCTGGCCCCCCTGCTTCCTCACCAGGGTCTCCCCAGATTGTATTGCTATTTAAAAAGTATAAAAGAAATGCATACATTTTGCTCACACAGTCAGTCTATTATTCAATTTAAAATATCAGGAAAATGTAGATGAAATTCTGAGAATGAAATGAACCTGGGTTTGGTTGACTGCGTCTGGTGAGATTTTGGCACTAACAACCAACTACTGTGACTTAACATTTTTTTATTGTATGTAAAAAGCAGTATTTGTTTCCATCAATTGTAGTGTTTAGGCTTAGAGATGACCTTATACCGGTCAGAGCTGCTCATTTTTTGTTCCCAATTATGTGGTGCTGTGCACTTGTGTGAGAGAAGGCTGGGATATGTTACAACCTGGAATATTGCATTTTATCTAATACACTTAACATTTTTTGTGTGCTTGCATCTTTATATATGTTCAAATATAACGTTGATAGCTGCATATTTGTGAAAATCCGAGCACTGTAAAGTATGTAGATGAAAACTGAAGGTTTCCTACTTTCTCTTCTACCAATTTACAATTTACTCCTACATACTCACTTTTGGGATATATCTTTCACAAACACACACACACAGATGTCCATTCTTTTTGTTAAAATTATAAAACAATATTTTGCTTACTGTTCTGCAAAGATCGTTTTTGCATACAATATTATGAATTCTCATATATTCCATATAGATCTATTTCATTCTTTTGAATAGCTTTATAATATTTTTACTTTTAAAACTCAAAGCTGCAGTGAACATCATTTTACCTAAATATTTGACTGCTGGACCAACAAATATGTACTTTAAAATTTTGATAAAGTAATTAATTTGAAATTTTAACATGGTAAAAGTTTTCCTTTAAAAAATATTTAAAGATCCTATAGAAAGTATCCCAATTTACATTCTCTGTTACCTACTCTACTAGTATTATTTGAGAAATTAAAAAATTCTCTTCTTTCTGATTTGCATAATATAGCTGTGTTAGTATCAGACAAATGATGTGGAGTGACTCATTTTATTAAGAGTAAATAGGATGAAGCCCTATAGAAATGGGTTTTAGTCCCAGCTCTACTCATTGCTTGAGTACATAAGTGGCCACAGACATATGATTAAACCTCAATGTCCATATTATTGTCATGGAGGGAGGGACAGAAGTCCTAAGTGCTCACAGAATCTCAATAAACAAAAACACAAACGTGGAGGAAAGATATTTTCAATTAAAGGCACAAGAGAAAGATGCATTCATAATCTACACCTCAACACACACTTATAAATGAGATAAGACAAGTAAGGTGAAATGAGAGCAAATCTCATTAGTGTCACTTCACATATATTAAAGGGTCAAAGAAACTAAAATTTGTTTTCTCATCATTCATGATACTTAGAAGATTTCATGCCTTATCTCACGTGTGTAGGCCACTGAGACATGCAAGATCAAGTGGTAAAGTTCAGTGCAATTTATAGACATTAGTAAAATAAAAAGTTAACAGCTGTGCTCTTAAGAGGTCAGGGTCACTTTTGTGTGCAGAGGGCGATTGTTACTGATTTATATGAAAAATCTATTATTTCTTAACACCTAGGTTTACCTAGGGAACTTGGGCTGAGGAAATAAAATTTAAGAAAATGACATATTTACTCTCGCTGTAACATTAATATAGTGCCACCAATATTGTGTTTTGTGGAAGAAAATGCAAAATGTTAAAATGAAGCTGTTACAGTGCAAGAAAATTTTTATTTAACTCAATGGTCTGGTTTAAACTTAGAGACACAGTGGCCTTATTTACCTACATTCATTCCTTCATGGTAATGTCAAAATAGGTTCTACCAATGTCAGTCAACTAATACCATTCGTGTGTTCTTATATATATATATTGAAAATGTGTGAATAACAAAATGAAATGCTTTCTTTGAGGAATCAATACAAAAACACCATCAATTTATCTCCATCATGTATAAGAGAAAAGAAAATTAGCAAGCTTGGAGACAAGATAGCAATCGTGTCTAGTAACTGAGTAACTAACAAATGTTTCACAGCCTCATCCATAAAAATCAAGACATAATGTAAGCCAGTATTGATAATCAGCTAGTCAACAAGTATGTTTTGAATTTCTACATTTGAGGTCAAGACAAATCTATTTTATTAAGAACTTCCTTGAGAATCTTTGTGATTAAGTTATATCAGGAAAACACTTTAATTAGCCTGTTTGGGGGCTTCTCTTGTGGTCTAGTGGTTAAGACTCCATGCTTCCACTTCAGGGTTTCGGTCCCTGGTTGGGGAGCTAAGATCCTGCATGCCATGTGGTGCAGCCAAAAAAAAAAAAAAAAGTCTGTTGGTGTTAATGATGATAATAATAGTAAACTCTTCTGTAGCACTTCTTATGAGCCAGGAACAGCTGTAAGTATTGTATGTACATTACTTAATATTCCTGAAGTTTCTTTATTACACGTGAGGAAAAAGACACAGAGAGGTTAAATAATCTTTCCATTGTCACACAACAAAAAAGTAAGTCTGGATTTAATCCCAGTCTACGTGGCTGCAATTCAGATCTCTCCTTTATGCCTTGACAAATAGGTTGATCCCTCGAATGTGTAGGTATTAACTAGACCAACTTTCAGAAAAGTTGTAGGATAGAAACACAATTTAATTGCTTTCCAAGAAGACAATTCCAGCTAACATTGAATTTTTTTCTTTTTATCTCCCAACTCATTCTTAATTGACTAATTAAGATAATCTTTAATGATGGACTTAATAACTTGGCTCATTTAAAGATTAATAATCGTATTTCCATTTGAGTTTTACAAATGGTTTCTTTAGTGGTATGCCAAAATCATTTTTGTATTCTTTCAAGACAGCTTTACTCTAACATATAGCAATGTTTATCTCGGTATTGAGTCTTCTGTCAACAGTCAACCAACACTGTATTCTGGAAGCAAATCTATATGCAATTGAAACAATCCACAGGTTTTAACCTGGAAACACTAGGAAAGCAATATGAATGCATTAATCACAGCACTATGAAGACTATACCCTATTTCTGATGAATGTATACCTGACATCAGAACCTATATGCATCTAGGGGCTTCCCTGATGGCTCAGGGGTGAAGAATCCGCTGACCAGTGCAAGAGACACGGGTTTGATCCCTACTCCCAGAGAATCCCGCATGATGCAGAGCAATGACGCCCGAAAGCTTCAACCACTGAGGCCATGCGCCACAATTACTGAAGCCCATGGGCCCTGGAGTCAGTGCTCGGCAACAAGAGAAGCCTCTGCGATGAGAAGGCCAAGCACCTCAACTAGAGAAGAGTCAGCACAGCAACGGAGACCCAGCATAGCAAAAAACAAAAAACTATGTGCATCTAGAAGAGTGAAAGAGAAACTCAAAACCCCCTGGCTTAATATATGCAGAAAATACAGATATAAAGAGGAAAATGATTCATACAAAATGTAAAGGCAATTACTCATGCTCAGAAGTCACAGACTCTTAGCTGGTACAGATGTAAATCTGGAGCTGTAAAGCTTATCTATGTTAATTTCCTAAAGTACCCTCCAGACACTCCTATTAGCTTCAAGATGAGAATATCTTGAGGGTTAAGGTCATTCATATCATTATCACTTATCTGGAGAAGCTTCTTGAGAGTGTATTGTATTATGATCCATTGAAGATTGATTACTGAATGATCAGACAGATGCTCTACCAATTAACCAAATATTTTCTCTTTAATCCATTTGCAAAATAAGAAACAAAAGAGAATCGATATGGATGGAAATTATGGGAAGTACAGCCTTTTTATTTATCTGTGTAGTCTCAACTCTAACACCAACTGTAAGACTGAGAATGCTTGGTAGTTCAGGAATCAGTTGTGAAACTGAATTGTAAAAATCAGAGTTTAAGCCATGCTTCCAAGCTTCAAAGTGGTTACAGTTTATCTGAAGAAACAAACAGTGTATCAGAAAAAATAGAAGAATGAAACATCAAACAACTCCTCATAAAACCTAACAGTAAAGACTAATTCATAGCGTGGGAAGATGAACTTGAACCAGAAAAAATAAAACTGAGAAAGCTACATTTTTTTAAAAAAGATTTTGGCTGTGTATTTAAAGTTATTGTAAAACTGTGGGTAGCACTCTAATGGAAAAGTGAACCTGTGGGAGGCGTTTGGACATGGAATCCATTAAGTTGCACCAAATCACATCCACATTAATAGCAAAACTTTGTAAGAATCCAGACAAAAATGTCTAAAGATCTTGTTTCTCCAAACGACTTGCCTGAGAGTAAGTGAAACGGTGATGCAACGTGTAAATCTGAGTTCTTGCGTCTTCCTTCTCTTGGAAGTTAGGAGGAAAAAGCAAGTCTATAGTGACTATGTCCTGGATTAGAGGATCAGATTCTGTGACATGCTCCCCCTAACCAATCCCCGTCAACCTTGGCATTTTCCTTGTCAGCTGACATCCTCATATTTTCTCCAACCCCACTGATACACCATGTTTCTTTAGGCTAGTCCATAACTCTTACTCTTTTCTCCTCTTGCTCCATCTAGAAAATAATTTTCACTTCAGTTCAGTTCAGTTCAGTTGCTCAGTCATGTCCGACTCTTTGCAGCCCCATGAACTGCAGCATGCCAGGCCTCCCTGTCCATCACCATCTCCTGGAGTTCACCCAGACTCACGTCCATTGAGTCCGTGATGCCATCCAGCCATCTCATCCTCTGTCGTCCCCTTCTCCTCCTGCCCCCCATCCCTCCCAGCATCAGAGTCTTTTCCAGTGAGTCAACTCTTCTCATGAGGTGGCCAAAGTACTGGAGTTTCAGCTTTAGCATCATTCCTTCCAAAGAAATCCCAGAGTTGATCTCCTTCAGAATGGACTGGTTAGATCTCCTTGCAGTCCAAGGGACTCTCAAGAGTCTTCTCCAACACCACAGTTCAAAAGCATCAATTCTTCAGCACTCATGTTCACATATCTTTAGAAACAATTGCATTCAAGGTCAAAATCAAGTGAAATCACTTAGAATTATCTCTTTCTCTCTCTTCCTTCCTCTCCTGGGCTTTATAACTGAACAACATGGATTTTTTTTCAGAGACTTTGCAGGAGTTATTTTTCCAGTTCCTGGTCTCATACATATAACCATTCACAGAGCACATGTATGTATGTATGTATGTATGTATATGAGAAGGGCACAGCAACTCAGTATTCTTACAAGAAGAATCCCAGGGACAGAGGAGCCTAGCATTTCTGGGGCTTGTAGGAGGAGCCTACAGTCCATGGGGTTGCAAAGAGTTGGACAGGACTGAAGTGACTTAGCATGCATGCAGGCACACACACACACACACACACACACATATGAAAGGAGAGATGACTCATTTGTTGATGTGTGTTTGGGTGTGATATATAACTTTGTAAGAACACAGTAAAGCCCTTGCCACCTTTCTCTGTGAAAAAACTGACTTTTAGAAAGAAGAGCACATTGCTTACAAATTTTATTAGAACTTGATGTTTCAATCGACAGCAACCTAGAGATACTGATTTCACCTGTGTGCTCAAATATAATTCTGTGCTCTGAAGCTTGTCTCCCTACCTCCTTTCCCTCTTTGCTCTAGCCTCATGCCCAGGCCCATCCCAGCCTACAAGTCTGCAGAATGAACCTGGAGTCTGTCATTTGGAGAGGGCAGAAGCCATGTGCCATTCATCCATCTCTGAGTTCCCACAACTTGAAATGCAATAGATATGTCATCAATATTTATTGAATCTTAGTAGCTAAATGAAAACTTGGACAACCAAACATGGCGATAGATTTTATGCAGGGATGCATTATGAACAGCTTAGGAGTAAATACAAGGTTCCAGAGGCCAACGGGCCAGGGAATCACCAGACAACATGGCCCACTGTGGACCTTTGTCCAATTGAGCCTGACTCTCCACTTCCCCCCCGGGCCTTGTGTTTACTGATCCCGTATATTCTACATATGCCGTTTCTTCTAATGCTAACAAGTAGAGCTAGGAATTACTATCTGTGTTTTACTACCAACAAAGTGCCCAGTAGATGAATCACACTCAACAAAAAGTATCCTTCTTGTTCAGCCATTCAACAGTTTCCTATTTAATTCAGAGTGATTTCTCTGTCCCCACAGAACGTCTCTCAGAAGGTGTAAGTACTTTTTGAGTTGCCTCATCTAATATTGAGATTATCTTTTCTCACAGGTCTAAGAGGTACCCCGACAAGTAGGGAAGTTGGTCTAAGAGCCCAGAGTTTTGTTGACTTTTTTTTTCCCGTGATCCTTGATTGTAGCAGAAATACTTGTTGGTTATGTTGATGTGTGTGCATGCTAAGTTGCTTCAGTTGTGTCCAACTCTTTTGGACCCCATGGACCGTAGCCCGCCAGGCTCCGCTGTTCATGGGATTTCCCAGGCAAGAATACTGGAGTGGGTTGCCATGCCCTGCTCCAGAGGATTTTCCCGACTCAGGGATTAAACGGGCATCTCTTATGTCTCCTGCATTCTTAGCACTAGGCCACCTGGGAAGCCCTGGGTTCATGGGTGGATGGAGAGAAATTTGAGTATGTGTAATATGCAGATGGGAAAAGGTGGACAACGATTTCTATACATTTCTTCCTACCTCCAGTCTCGATAGAGTGTGGCTCAGAGTTTGCAGTGTCCTGATGTCACTTCAGGTGGATAAATTCTTATTCTCACGGTTTCTATGAGTCAGAGACGTAAAAGTGAAGTCAGTGTGTGACACTGTGCTTCAGTGTGCTCCATTATTCTTCCCGTATGATTTAATGTAATTATTTTTCTATATCATAGTTAAACCTTACAGACACTCTCAATTCACCCTGGAAACACCAGAGTCTAGTTATCCATTTGACACAAAAAGCCAGTCCCCTTGGGACTCATGCTTCATTATTCTACTAAATTTAATTGAGGGAAATAGTAGTTTTATGTCTCTTTATGGTCAGAGAGTTGTACCTTTTCTTTGTTTTACTTTGTCAGAATGAATCTGGTTATTCAATATTTCAGAATCAGACTTTAAGGAAACACATTCATTATCCATAGTATAGAAGATTTAGAAAATTGCATAGATTTTAGTCTGGGGCTGAATATCTTATAATTTTATATGCTATTCACATTTATACACTCATAAGAGATCCTAATGAGATCTCTGACAATTAAATACCACGTAACACCTTTTAGGCTGTTTATCCTACCTCCTCGCCTATGTGAGTAAAATTATATTTTACTTTTTTTTTTTCCTAAATAATTCAAGGAAAATGCCTTGTCTAATCAGAGAATACAGGTTTTATTAGATGAAAGGCATAAAGAAAAATATTTCCACTGCAATTAATAAGTTTTAAAGTTTGATGGTAGTTCAATCCATAAGAACATCTTAACAGTTTGTGATAAATTCTATTATTGACTTTCTAACTTTTAGCTTTCTCAAACAATAAATATTTGTTCACAAAGGATTCTGCTCTGGCACAAATGAACAGAGTACGTCAATTCAGTTCCTATACTGTGATGTATATCAGATCTCAAACTCAACCAAGACCATTATTTAAAAACATTAAAAAAATGAATTGTTTAAAGTACTTGACTAGCATGAGAAAAACATCCAATAACTTAAATGATGTATGTTTTCACGGACTTATACATAGGAAGTATGTAAAAGCTGATTCTCTCTTGACTCATCTAGCCTGTGTTTCCCACATAATGATTTACTTTCAGTTATGTAACATTTTGTAATTTTATGAAAACTGAGAATTAAATTATTGGAGTAAATTATTCTTCATTTTCTTTGGTAGGCTAGTCTTAAGGCATTACCTTTTTCTTTAAATTGTGATCAAGTTGAGCTTTGCAAAAGTAGTATAAAACTGTTAGGAGTTTTTAAAATGGTTTTTATGATAAGACATTTATTTTCTTTCTGATGGTACAAGATAAGGTACACTTATTAATAGCATTCATCTTTACTTCTACATGTGGAAATATGTAAACCGCAGGACATAACTGGAGTTTCTTCTGTAACCTTTGTGACGTTGGTTAAAGAAACTGTATTTTCTCTCACTGGAAAACCATTTTAAGCTGTTGACTTTGTTCTTTCATTATCTTATAATCTCACCTCCTTTCAAAAAAATTTAGTTTATTTTAGTGAGTTGGCATAAAGCGTAGCTACAAAAATACTATACAACTATTTTGCATTGATTTTTTTTTCCTTTCTAAAAATATTGGGTTAATGTCAGGCCCACGAATATTGAGTGTATTGGAGTAAAAAGTTAGTTATCACAAATGAACTTACAAAAGAGAAACAGATTCACAGACTTCGATAACAAGTGCATGGCTGCCGGCAGGAAGGATGGAAGGAAAGGATAATTAGGGAGTTTGGCATGAACATGTACACTCTGCTATATTAAAATGGATAACCAACAGGGGCCTGCTGTACAGCACAGGGAACTCTGCTCAGTGTTATGTGGCAGCCTGGATGGCAGGGGAGTTTGGGGGAGAATGGATGCATGGATGGCAGAATCCCNCTGCTATATTAAAATGGATAACCAACAGGGGCCTGCTGTACAGCACAGGGAACTCTGCTCAGTGTTATGTGGCAGCCTGGATGGCAGGGGAGTTTGGGGGAGAATGGATGCATGGATGGCAGAATCCCTTTACTGTTCACCTGAAACTATCACAGCATTGTTTGTTAATACCCCAGTACAACATAAAAAGTTTTTTTAAAAAATCACAGAACTTCAACAATGACTGAATCGATGCTTGAGAGAACTATATATGATGAGGTTTGATACTCAGCAAGAGTCGGGGACCAAATACATTAATAAGAGAAACAAGGAAGAAATTCTTTGGAAAAATTAATTATTTTAAAAATTTTAATCTGTCAATCAAATTGGTCCTTTGTGTGGTAACAATGTCAGCAATCTAACATCTACTTAATTAAATTTTTCTAGAAGCTTGTATATAGTCTGGTGGTGGTGAGTACTGTATATATTGGAAATAATGCTTGTCTGCTTTAAAACTCACTAAAGAGTTGTCTCTTCCATAAAGGTTTCCTGAACATCCTTACTCATTTCCAGATATTTAGTGAACAATCCTCTCCTGATCTTTCTTTATGACCATTTTTGTCATATAATTTCTACATATTTCTGTTATTGAGATGTAGCAATAATCTGACATTTGTATCTGGACTTCTAATGTTCATGTTATAAGCTTAAATCCTAAGATTTTCTCATTCTATATGGATTTTGTAATGTTTACTCATTAATTTATTCCACATATATTTCTAATATGCCTATAATATATATGTGTGTGTATATATAATATTTCCGTGCATCAATCACATGTATAAAACACTTCACTTTGAGAGGCAGTGGGTTGCTATTTTTAAATAGCAACTCTTAATACCAGCCTCGAAGAGTTACTGCCTAGTTAGGAAGATGTACTTTGAATTAGGATGGTAACAGTGCAATTTAAAACATGTTTATGCTGACAGAGAGGGACATATGAACTATTTTGTATATACAGAAGGGAACAAGATTACTTATATTGAGTTAAGCAGGAAAGAAGTGGCTGCTGATTTACATTTTTAAAGAGAATAAGAAGAATGTTCTTGACCACGTAGAATTATTAAAGAATTAGGCACCCAAAATAAAAAATAAATAAATAAAAAATTAAAAAAAGAATTAGGCACCAAAGAGATAAAACAAAATATCCTGTGCTTGGAAGTTTAGGTACAGGGACAAAAAAAATTTGACTTGAGAATCAGGTCTTAGTAAAGGGAGGAGTAATGGGGGAATAGCATATAGAAAGATAGAATGAAATGGAATCTAAAAGAGTCTTGAATACAAAATTTAAAAAATTTGGACTATATTTGAAAGTCAGCAAAACTGTCAAGCATTAGCTCTTTGTGTCTCTGCTGACTCTTTGAAACTACCTACTTTTTAAGGGTAAAATGACAGTCATGTACCTTCTGTATTACTTTGCACATAACATTATTTGTATCACTTGACATCCAGTAACTCTGACCTTTCTCCAGTAATATACCTAAAATAGTGGGTGTTCTTAAGGATACCAAGCCCAAGCAAGGCTGGCATGTAATATTAAACAGAAATTGCCAGGTCAAACCTCCAGTAGTTTGTATGCCTGCCAAAGACTTATCTAAATTTATCCACGCACTTTGTCCTACATGTTAGCACAGAAATCTTGATAAAGCAGGCTCTCTGGATGATTGTTATTTCCTTTCTGACATGCACAAAGCAAAACTTACTCTGAGAATGGCCTTTCCCCTGGTATTTTGATATATCTACTTCTGAAAGTGGGAAGTCAATGACATGTAAAAGCATATTTTTTCATTTAAATGTTGGTACAGCATTTTTTAAAAATCAAAATAAAAGTTAAGTAGCCTTGATCTTAGTTGCTAAGTCATGTCCAACTCTTTGCAACCCCATGAACTGTAGCCCACCAGGCCCCTCTCTGTCCATGGGATTTTCCAGGCAAGAATGCTGGAGAGGGTTGCCATTTCTTTCTCCAGGGGATCTTCCCAGACCAGGGACCAGACCTGTGTCTCTTGCATTGGCAGTTAGGGTCTTTACCATTGACCCACCAGGGAAGCCCCTACCCACTCATAGTAGGTGTTAATTGAGCACCTACTGTATACTAGATACTTTATACTAGATACTACTAGTATACAGTAGTACACACTATATACTAGATACAGTAGTATACATTGTTGTATACTAGATACTTTACAGGATGACAGGAATACCAAATAGCATATGTTTCTGTCCTGCACTAACACTAACCTGTTGGAGAGTACACATAATGAAACAGTTATAATGAATTGTAAGAAGTGCTAAAACAGAGACATGAAATATTTGCTTAAAGCCCCAAAGAAAGAGCTCCTGTTTTTCACTGCATAAGTTTTGTATTATTACTAAAAGTTCATCTAATACGTTTTTAAATAATATTAATCAGGATAAAGCAATTCATTTATTCATATAAATTCCCTATATCTCTGTATTCATATGGCAGTGGCAATATGCTTTTTAACTAAAATGGTTCCAAGTATTTTCTGTTGAATTATAAGGTCAGGTAGAGGATGAGATTGTTGAATGGTATCACTGACTCAATGGACATAAGTTTGAGCAAACTCCAGGATAGAGTGAAGGACAGGGAAAGCTGGTGTGTTCCAGTTTACAGGGTCACAAAGAGTTGGACATGACTTAGCGACTGAACAAAAGAGATTCCAAGAAGGAGCCTATGGTTTCTATGCCCAGCCTCCAACGCTTCCTCTCTGTCAGTTTTACACACTGTCTCGTATATCATTTTGAAAAACTAAATTGTGATGGATGAATGAATCAGACAAGAAAAGTTTTGGTTTATAAACAGCCTATGTTATGAACTCTGACTGCTAGTCTCTCTGGTATTGGACACCATGGTTTATGCAACTGTTGCTATGTGTTTGTCAAAAATTTAACATAATTAGTTATTTTATTGTGAGTTCTTGTAAAGCCTGATTTAGAAATAACAGTCCCCAAAGAATGAGAATTTTATTCATCTGCTTTAGGTCAAAAGGTGATCTTTATGAAACTAGAATTCAAAATCTTAATTCTTTTCTTAGAAAATTAAATGAGACTAAAAAAACTTTAATTACCTTTCCTCCCATGTATTTCCCTGCATACAGGTTTATTTTGTTTACAAAATACTAAACTGCAGGGAAATTTTTAATTAAGTCTGTAATATTCTGTTTATTCCACTTGAGCGAACCTGAGAGTTGTCAAATTCGTTAACATTGTGGTTTTTTCTCATTGACTGTATTTGTGTGGGTCTAGCACACCTTTCCACAGTTAAAAAGATAACAGAACTATAGAAGCTGACACGCAGACTTGGAATGATCCTTATCTCTCTTGCAGTAATATGATTCTGCTGTGTGACCAGGACTCTGGGAACCTTACCTCAAACCCACATATCAACAAGATACTGGATCTTGAATAACAAATTAGTGAAAAACAGAGAAAACATTCTCTTCAATAATAGAAAATCACTCCCACATAGAGGCTTGTCCTTTGGGAGCACAGTAGTCCCCTATGGGCAATCCTTTTTTAATTCTGAGCAAAGTTTTAGTTAACTTCTCCCTGAAGTCATGGTCACTTCAGGGGAAGAGTTTATGATCTTCTCATGTTCTTCCAGATACCTCTTGTGCTTTGTCATCCAAGCCAACCCAGGGGAGCAACTGCTATTTAGAAATGGATGTGCTGACACCCAGGGCACCTCCAAACCTTCTGGTGCATTACTTTCAGTTCAGGGAGTCTGTGTTCTCCCCTTCCCCACTCTTCTCTGCCTCTTCTCCTTTTAATTTCCTGAGGAATTATGATTTCACGGTGTGAGAACACAAGAAAAATGTACTTTGTACATGCAGAGGTTTTTCAGTATTTTACTGAGTTTTCCCATGCTCACCACTACCAAAGACCCAGAAATTGATGTGTGAAATGTGTGTGCAATCAAAGCAAACCTAAACTCAAGTAGTGGGGTAACACACGGTCCTCTGCAAAGCCTACCTTAATAAGAAACAATTGATGTGGTCAAATTTCTGTATGAACAGCTTAGTTTCTCAATTAAATAATGCAATAAGGAACTTTCTAAAGGAAAAGAGACTGTGGAACAGAACAAAGCATTAAGACGTCCGTGAATGCTTCCAGTTGATTGGATTCCATATTGTCTATGGCAATCTAACAATATATTATCATAGTGTTAATATATATATGTTCTTATTCATAATCACTTTCATTAACACCTCAGGTTCCTAGGCATAATAGCGTTAATCTAATTAAAATAATGTTAGATTTAGTTGTGAACTTCTAAAATCCAAGACTTGTGTATCAGGAGTATATTCTGTTTACANTTATTATCATAGTGTTAATATATATATGTTCTTATTCATAATCACTTTCATTAACACCTCAGGTTCCTAGGCATAATACCTTTAATCTAATTAAAATAATGCTAGATTTAGTTGTGAACTTCTAAAATCCAAGACTTGTGTATCAGGAGTATATTCTGTTTACAGACCACACATCTTTTCATGGTGCTACCTGGGCTGAAGTTCTAATAAGACAAACATTTTCCATGTTATCTTGTTTACCTGAATCCCTGGAATAATCACAGTGTGTTATAAAAGGCAACCACACAAAATAATATTTTTGATGTAGGATTCTAAGAAAGTATACATAAGGAGCTAACATGCAATGTCAAGGCAGCTAAAATACCAGATAAAAATATTTTTGTAGTCACATGCTTAGCCTTTGATATATGGTATCTGGAACTATTTCCAAGTTTGTTTGGTTTTTTTCTTACATAATTACTTCATTCCTCCACAGAGAGCTTTACTTACTACTCCTAATGGTAGATGCAATTTGTTCCTTTAAGATAGGTGGTAACTTTTAAATCTTTTTAATAATCTACTTGAAATTATTCTATCAGGAACAGTTAGGGAGTGGTGATAAAAGTATGGCTGAAAAAACTAAATTTGTCCCCTCCCTTGCTCTGTGACATGAATTTTACAGAGAATCTGTTCATTTTCAAGCTGACTGAGGCTTTCTCAAGGATGTTCCGGTCCCAGGCCATCACCTGTATGTACTTGGGGAAGACATTGCTGTTGTTACCTGCAGGACCACTGGAATGTTTGGTCCACCAGCACTGGTGGGCCCTTTTTGGGAGTCAAATGGCTACAGCATTATTAAGGAGAGCAAAAGAGCTCAGGAGGGTAGATGCTAGACTTGGCAGTGGGGCTGAGTTTGAATCTATTTCTAATGGGCGCTTCTTCCAGGTTTTGAGCTGGGATGGGTGTGGGGAGCAGCATGGCCAGTCTGCATTTTAAGACAGCTTACTCCGGAGTAGAGAGGGGAAGTAATTGGAACAGGGTGGGTGTGGAAGCGGAATGATCAGTTAGGAATCTGTTTTAATCAACCAAACCACAGATGCTAGTTCTTTGACTAGAAGTTGGGAAGAAGCAGAGAACTAAGCCTGCAAACACAGTCTTGGATTGGATGTAGTGGAAGAAAGGACAAGTAGATACAAGAACAGATCCTAGATTCTGGCTAGAGTTCCTGTGTGAATAGGAATGCCATTTACTGAGATGAGAGTGATGTTGAGCATAGGTATAAACATTAAAAATCAAGGAATAAGGAACTTTCCTTGTGGTCCAGGGGAGAAGGCAATGGCACCCCACTCCAGTACTCTTGCCTGGAAGCTCCCAAGGACGGAGGAGCCTGGTGGGCTGCAGTCCATGGGATCGCTGAGGGTCGGACATGACTGAGCGACTTCACTTTCAGTTTTCACTTTTATGCATTGGAGAAGGAAATGGCAACCCACTCCAGGGTTCTTGCCTGGAGAATCCCAGGGATGGGGGAGCCTGGTGGGCTGCCATCTCTGGGGCCACACAGAGTCAGACACGACTGAAGTGACTTAGCAGCAGCAGCAGCAGCAGCTTGTGGTCCAGTGGTTAAGAGTTCAGCTTCCAATGCAGGGAATGCAGGTTTGATCCCTAATTTGGGAGCTAAGATCCCACATGTCTCAGGGTCAGAAAATCAAAACATAAAACCAGAGCGATATTGTAGCAAATTCAACAGAAAGTTTAAAAATAGCCCATGTCAAAAAAAAATTTAAAAAAAAGATCAAGGAATATATTTGGATGCTCAAATTGGAAATGCCTATAGGTATCAAAAGAAGAATAGCTATTACAAACATTTATCATGTGCTTCACTAAGTGCCAGGCAGAGTTTTAATTAGTTTTAATAAACACAGGTACATTTTCAATGATGTTACTCCTATTAGTATCCTAATTTTACAGATGAGAAGATTGAATAAAGTTAAATAAAGCATTCTAATGTCACATAGATAAGATGTGGCAAAGCTGGAATTCAAGCCTGTGTATTCTAAATCCAAAATCCTTGTTTTTTAAAAATTTCATTTCTTCCACCTAACTACTATTATTGTGCTACATTATTTAGATAAGTAAGCAATTATACATATGACTTTAAAATTCAGAAGAGAAGGCTGATGTAAAGCTGCAGTTCATGGGCTCACAAAGAGTTGGACACAACTTAGCAATCGAACAACAAGAACAAATTATGAGAATAGTTTCAGCGGAACAAAGACTGCAGTAATGCATTTGAGAGTGAGAAAAAGACGATGTAAACAAATAAGAGAAAACAGCATATATTGACTCAAGTTTGCCTCTGGAGGCCAAAAAAGAAACAAGTTTCCCTGAAAGAACCTTGGAGTCAGGGACATTTTTTGCTTTGAAGCTACTGGGATTTGCGTTAAAGATGGGTCATATTTTGTGTATGAATGAAACTCATTTAGAATTGATGAGGCTTAAGATCCAGAAGAGAAAGACTAATTGAAGGAGCAAACTGCTGCAAACAGCATGCGGATAGTGGTAGGACTGAGGGTTTATTGGTAAAATTCAAATCTAATTGTGTTTGTTTTTTCTTAAATGATAGATGAGACAAATTCATTAATTGAGAAACGGGAATAAAAAGAGATGGGATGAGATCAGAATAGTGTACTACAGCTCTGTGTTGATCCCAAATATTCTCTTTAGGACGTAACTTAATTCTCTGAAATGCACAGCAGTGAAATCATTGGATTTGGCGTTGTAAACACACACACACAATGCACAGGCGCACACACACTGCACAGTGTTACAGAATCTGAGGATGGTGGTGTTGTCAACTGAGTAAAGAATGGTAGGAAAGTCCAGAAAAGAAGTTTTTAAAGACCATCGCATTGTCCTTTAAGAAATAATAATAATAACCTTTTAAACAATGCAACCCTGGATAATCAGGTTTTCCCTGCAGTTTCTGAGTACAACATCTTTGGCTGAAAAAATGGAAAGAACTCTTTCTTACCATACAGGCCTATCTTTTACTTTCCTTTTCCTAAATATTTATTTCCAGTGGAATTAGGATACAGCAGAATGGGTGCATCAAATCCCCAGGGATTCCGGCAGACACCTTGCCTCAACTCATTAGTATCTTTCAAAAATAATTTGTGTCACACAATGATCATTTTTTCTTTTATTCTCTAATAAGATGTATTTAACTATCCTGAGATATTATTTGCCAAGTTCTACTGATTTACACATCATCCATCACTACTGCTGCTAAGTCGCTTCAGTTGTGTCCGATTCTATGCGACCCCATAGACGGCAGCCCACCAGGCTCCGCTGCCCCTGGGATTCTCCAGGCAAGAACACTGGAGTGGGTTGCCATTTCCTTCTCCAATGCATGGAAGTGAAAAGTGAAAGTGAAGTCACTGAGTCGTGTCCAACTCTCAGCGACCCCATGGACTGCAGCCTACCAGGCTCCTCCATCCATGGGATTTTCCAGGCAAGAGTACTGGAGTGGGGTGCCATTGCCTTCTCCGCATCCATCACTACACTAAAAACTATAAAAGGTGGATATTAGTCTCATGATCTTCCCACCTCCTGTGTTTCAAATTTAATTGTCTTCTATAGGTCCCTAGGGCCTCTTGCCCATTTATATACGCTCACCTGTGTGCAGAGAAGCACAGCTGGGTCGTTTCCTTGGGAAATTGTAATGTTCAGTTTAATGACTGCTTGGTGTGAGAGTGTGTGTGTGTTTCATGGGAAAAGATAGTTTTATTCTAATTGGTACATCAAACAGTAATGTCATGATAATCAAATTTGAAAAGTACACTTGGAGTTTATTATCTGGTTTTAGAAGACAACAAGCTAATTAACCTCTAATTAAAATAAATAAATTTATATTTAAAAAATAAAAAAAATAGAAGACAGCAAGCAAACGGCAAATCAGTTCTAACACTAGAGAAACAAACAGCTTAGAACAATGCATGTTCAAATATTAACATTTCTTCATTAATGTATCCTTTATTTGTTCAAGTATCTTTTGGATGCTCAGCAACACTTGTATTTTGTTGAATAACTTTTATAATTTTTATCCATTCATTAAATAATGTAGTTTCTATAAATGCTTCTCAAATATAAAATGAAATAATAAATGTCTTGATAATCTTGTTTCCCTCTTACTAGAATTTTTCTTCTTGAAAAGTTGCCAGTGATTCAAAGTTAATTCTTAAGTCTCTACCTAGAGATTAAGTTAATTCTGTTGTTAGAGCTCTGTAGGTTTAACCACCAGTCTCTCTAAATCTCTGCCTATTGACTTCCCTTAGATTCTTCCCAACTCCAGAGAAGTTAGTTTAACAGTCAACCTGCCTAATGAGTGCTTTTCAGTTCAGTTCAGTTCAGTTCAGTTGCTCAGTCATGTCTGACTCTTTGCGATCCCATGAATCGCAGCACGCCAGGCCTCCCTGTTCATCACCATCTCCCGGAGTTCACTCAGACTCACGTCCATCGAGTCTTACCTTTCCTGTATTCACTTCTCAGAATAGACTTCTTTCTAATTCATTTCACTCACCACCACCCCCACCCACCGCCCACTGCCCCAACTAACTGCCCCATGATTGTTTTTCAGATCTCCACCACTTTCTGTCCACCCTTTCTCACTACTTATATTACTTGTGGCCACCATGTTAACTGACATTTTTCTTTATTGTTTTATAGTTCTTTTGAATGGAAAATAGTCCTAATAAGTAGTGCTGTTTGGCACAATACTCCCTAACTGCTTCCTTACTGATTCAATGTAAAGACAGGAAATGCTCCAATTTCTTCATTGCATGCCCCTTCCCCTAAAGTGTATGGATTCTTTCCTGATGCCAAATATTTGCTTGGCCAGTTTTGTGCTTTCTGTGATATGTTATGAAATGACAGCCTGGGGCACAAGATAGAAAGCTTTTCCAAACTATTCTTCTGGTAGAATGCCAAGAAGGACTAGGGCGATAGTCCTTTAAAATAATACAATACCATGCTATTTAGGCAACAGTTTGAATGCTACACAGAGAAGGTAACTGGATGCGAGTGTCGATACACAACCTGGAACAAATGTCAAACTTATATTTAGGAATAGAGTTTTAAAATATATATCCATATTATTTTTGCTTCTAAAAGGTGGAATTAATTATTTGAATTATCATGACTAAGAGGAGAATAATCACAAAGAGAGAGTAAGATGTTTCTTAGATGAGTCTCCTTTAACTCCTTTTAGTAAAGTTAAGAAAAATTATTTCATATTTGCAATGTAACAGAGTACATCTGGATTGGTAAATGCTAAGTAATCAGGATTAAAAATCTGACATACAAAATAGGCTGGTTCAACTCCCCAATTAATAACTATAGATATCATATGTGGCCGTCTATTGAAGTATTAACACATGACATGAGATTCACTTAAATGACATGAAATCTCTGGGCCTTGTTCATCATGATAACAGAAGTTAAAGGGATTTATTATGCTGTGTGGATTCAGAAATTTTTAAAAGAATACAAGTTACAAGTTCAGTTGTTCAGTCGTGTCCGACTCTTTGCGACCCCATGGACCGCAGCACGCCAGGCCTCCCTGTCCATCACCATCTCCCGGAGTTTACTCAAACTCAAGTCCATTGACTCGGTGATGCCATTCAACTATCTCATCCTCTGTTGTCCCCTTCTCTTGCCTTCAATCTTTCCCAGCATCAGGGTCTTTTCCAAAGAGTCAGTTCTTTACATCAGATGGCCAAAGTATGGGAGTTTCAGCTTCAACATGAGTCTTACCAATGAACACCCAGAACTGATTTCCTTTAGAATGGATTGGTTGGATCTCCTTGCAGTTCAAGGGACTCTCAAGAGTCTTCTCTAACACCACAGTTCAAAAGTATCAGTTCTTCAGTGCTCAGCTTTCTTCACAGTCCAACTCTCACATCCACATGTGACTACTGGAAAAACCATGAAGTGAAGTGAAGTCGCTCAGTCGTGTCCAACTCTTTGTGACCCCTTGAACTGAAGCCCACCAGGCTCCTCTGTCCTTGGGATTCTCCAGGCAAGAATACTGGAGTGGGTTGCCATTTCCTTTTCCAGGGGAACTTTCCGACCCAGGGATCGAACCCAGGTCTCCAGCATTGCAGGCAGACGCTTTAACCTCTGAGCCACCAGGGAAGCCCTAGCCTTGACTATATATGACTTCCCAGGTGATGCTAGTGGTAAGGAATCTGCCTGCCAATGTAGGAGAATTGGGTTCAAACCCTAGGTTGGGAAGATCCCTCGGAGAAGGAAATAGCAACCCACTCCAATATTCTTAGAACCTCATGGACAGAGGAGCCTAGCAGGCTATATAATTCATGGAGTTGCAAAGAGTTGGACACAACTGAGCACACACACATTCTTATAGATAGATATGTACATATAGATATGCACAAAGATGGAAAATTTTTAGAATTAAAAATATTTAAATATTTTAAAAGTGCCTGGTATATGATCTAGTGATAAGTAGAGACTTCTTATTCCATTTTCTTTTCCTTCCTTCCCTCCCTTTCTCTCTCCATGAACTTTCATGTAGTGGAGTTCCTAATAAGTCTTGTGCATCTTACATTTTCAGTAGGGATTTCCCCAAAGATAACCAAAATTCCAACAGTTTTCATTGTGTGGAAAAAAATTTTATTCTGTGGTAGGAACAATTGAAAAATAATTCTGAAAAGTAGTTTTTTATGGAAATGCATCATTTTTTCTGTATCTACTTCCATTACCCTCCTGAATTCTGGCATCACTCTGTTTAACTCTGTTAAAACTTAAACTTAGTTAGCCTGTTTTATCTACTCATTCATGAAATGAAATCATCCCATCATGATCTCCATCATGTAGAAAATAGGATGTTTCAACCATTAGGTCTATATAGATCTTTTCCCCCAAAAGATCAACTGGTAAATTAGCACTGTATTTTGGTAAGTTTATTTAGGATACCTATCCATTTCTACAAAAATTGAGAAACAAAATGTAAATTTATATCCTAATAGTTGCTTTTTAAAACTTATATAAGCAGATTAATATTAACTTTCTATCCAAAAAGCCTGATTTGAAAGTTATGTTTGTTGTTTGTTAAACCGTGTCTAACACTTTTGTTACCACATGGACTGTAGCCCACAGGCTCCTCTCTCCATGGGATTTCCCAGGCAAGAATACCTTGGAAATGGATTGCCATTTCCTTCTCCAGAGGCTCTTCCCAACCTAGGAATTGAACCTGGGTTCCCTGCATTGCAGGCAGATTCTTTACTGCTGAGCCATCTATGAAGCCGTGATTTGAAAGTACTTCTGTGTTTTCTCAAAGTATTTGCATGTGTTGTGACATATTGGTTTTCTGAGATGCTCTTTAAAAGACCAATGTGAAAAAGAATGAAGCATTGAATAGCTAGCTTTCAAATTAAAAAAATAAAAAAATCTTGGCTTATGAATTAGGGGAAAAAAATTTCTTTTTCTGAGTCTGAACTCTGTTCTGAATTTCTACCACAGATATTCTTATGTGTTATGACTCAAAGTAAATGTTTGTCTCTTTCATAAGCTTTTTTGGCAAATATCCAACATTTGATTCCATATTAATTCAGAGACGGAAGTGTGTGCATGTGTTGAAGGAGGGGCGGGTGGGGGGTGGTATTTGTTTCCCATAGCCCCAACTAGAGCCTTAGGTAAAGATCATGAAATTTTGAAATGATTTTGTTTGACAAACATCCAACATGGTACATATGTTAAGGAAAAGTAGAGTTTAATTTCATATATTAAAAAAAATAGTAGTGTTAAATCTAAGTCTTCCCAGGCATTAGCTTTGTTTAAACATTGCAAAATAATTGTTTTTGATGTCAATAAATAAGAAAAGCCAAACATTGATGTTGTGGGTGGATATCTCTACCCATCTTTCTTTGTTAAAATTCCAGATGCTACTGCAATAAAAATATTCATTTGCCAAAGGAGACTATAGTAGTAAGTACACAAAGACATTAGTCTTTGGTGAGAAAGAAGCAAGAAAGCTTGGAATTGACTACTTTTTGGGTGAAAAGGGATAAAACATTCTTTTTTTTTTTCTGCATAAGTATTCCAACGGAAAATTTTAAATGATGATTACTTTCTAGGAGGATCTGGGAGTCTTTGCTCCTGTGCTTTGTCTTCTTAAACCATATTTCACAACATCATATTTTAAAACTTAGAATTATAGTGGGATTCTGGTGGTTC
Organism: Oreotragus oreotragus; assembly: GCA_006410675.1. Lineage (NCBI taxonomy): Eukaryota > Metazoa > Chordata > Mammalia > Artiodactyla > Bovidae > Oreotragus > Oreotragus oreotragus. The sequence goes on along the minus strand of SJYX01013960.1, from coordinate 590,035 downwards.
AGATGGTAAAGAATCTGCCTACAATGTGGGAGACCCAAATCTGATTCCCGGGTTGGGAAGATACCCTGGAGAAGGGAATGGCAACCCACTCCAGTACTCTTACCTGGAGAATTCCATGGACAGAGGATCCTGGCAGGTTACAGTCCATGGGGTTGCAAAGAATCAGACAATACTGAGCAACTTTCACTTCACTCAGAGTCTAAGTTTACTTATTTTTGTTTTGAACCCTCTGTTCTAACACATTTATTAGACCTATGATAAGATAGATCAAACATAAGTTTCATTAATACTCTTCATCAATAATTAAGCTGTAATGAAATTGAATATGTAAATAAGTAAAAATTACAAAATCAATTTGCCTTTAACATTTAAAAACTGAATAAGATTTGCAAAACTTAGTACATAGCAGAATCCTTAATTTAGGCAATGCATTCTCATTTGATATACGTTGTAGGATCCATTCTCCGATATGATCCATGGATTGACATTGGTGATGAATACAAGCAACTATGAGTTGTGCAGTCTTTGTGTGTGTTGGTGTGGAGGAGGGTGGTTGCCAACTGGAACTGAGTCGTGAATAAATAGTGCATGATTTATGTAATAAAATCTACTGAAACTAGGTGACATTTTTGGTCTATATTCCCAAACCATGCTGCTGTGGTAACTTTGGTTTACCATCAGTTCAGCTCAGTTCAGTCACTCAGTCGTGTCCGAGTCTTTGCAACCCCATGAATCGCCACAAGCCAGGCCTCCCTGTCCATCACCATCTCCCGGAGTTCACTCAGACTCACGTCCATCGAGTCAGTGATGCCATCCAGCCATCTCATCCTCGGTCGTCCTCTTCTTCTCCCGCCCCCAATCCCTCCCAGCATCAGAGTCTTTTCCAGTGAGTCAACTCTTCTCATGAGGTGGCCAAAGTACTGGGGTTTCAGCTTTAGCATCATTCCTTCCAAAGAAATCCCAGGGTTGATCTCCTTCAGAATGGACTGGTTGGATCTCCTTGCAGTCCAAGGCACTCTCAAGAGTCTTCTCCAAGGAAGCATTGTACTAAGTTGTTTTACATCACTGTTCAATGAACAATTTAACCCAATTCTATTATTTTCAGAAGATGCTTATTTGACTTCCTGGCTAATACCCAGTGATGCTTTTGCAGACACACAAAATGTTTTTAAGTCACAGAAGGAACTTGAAATACAAGGAAAAGGGAACAAAGAGAATAAATGTGTTCACAGGAAGGGATTTTAATTCAAATTTAGAGATACAGTTTCATACAACTGTGAGACATACAAGTAGAGATTTCAGGACAAGAAATTGGGTATATAGGAATGAGGCCCAGGGAGTGTTGGTGTGGTCAGGATGTAGGCCTGGGGATGTGCGTAAGATTAGCCATGGAGAATGTGGATTGAGAAGAGAGATGACTGTAAACAGTGCCCTGGACAACTTCAGTATTTTAACCAAGGAGCCAGAGAATGGTTCAAAAGGCGAGAGGAGAGCAGGAGAGGTGATGTCATAGAAGTGAAGCAAGTAAATATTTCAGAAACAAAAATGGTCTGTTATGGTACATGTTTTCAGAACACGCTTTAGTCCAATTAATTGTACCTAGATCTGGAATGAATGTTTTTCAAGCTGGACTATACGCTTCATGAAGAAGTGAATCAAGTACGTTTGATCCAGGGATATATTTTCATTGCTATGAATCTGTCTAGTACGTAGGTGAGCTTAATAAATGTCTCTGAATAAGTAAATTAGTATATGTGTACATAAATGTATGAATGATGAATGACTGGTTGTGGAACTGGTGGGTGGTGATGGGGATGTGTCTATAGGGTATGAAACATGAATTCTTATGTGAATGGGCAAGAGAAGTTTTATTGACATGTGCCACGTAAACAAATGGCCTAGGGAATCCCCTGCCTGGCTTTCCCATGGTTGGGCCTCAGTGCTTTCACAGTAGTGAAAGCTGGGGCCCAGGTGGGAGAACTGCGATCCCACAGGCTGTGTGCACAGCCAAGAAAAAAAGCAACCCACTAATGGTCAAATGGTCTGCAGGACTGTCATATACTCTGTGTAAATAATGAATCAGTGTGTTTTCATCATTAATGTGTTGAGGATATTAAGTTTAGAAAATTGAGCATGTTTCCTTTCATCTAATGGTGGCCCATATAGATGTTTTATAATATGACAAAATGGTTAAATTATACCTGAAATGGCACACCAAAGTGTGAGACTTAATTCTTATTTACTGTGGGGGAGCTATGCTATGAGTTAATGAGAGGAACCCAAGAATACACGTGTAGGATAGCTTGTAAAATGTTGACAACTAAATGATGGCATTCCAACTTGCTAAGAAGTCCTTGAGGTATATAAGCTGTTTTACAGATATGAAGAAAGGAGTGTATAGAGATTGGGTGACATTCAAATGGCACTGAACAGCTGTGGCAGAAAGGAAAATTTTCACCATTATTTCCTGCTCCCAAATCCAATGTTCATACCACCATATTATACCAGCCCTTAATAAATGGAAATAAAGAATTTTTTTCAACATCTCTATAGGACTATATACTAGACCAGTAATATACAATTTAAAATACTCCATTTTTATAGTGAATAAAAAAATTAAACTTGCTTAGAATAAAATGAACAGAAATATGCATTAATACTTATCTGACATAATGGTAGCTATTATTTACCCATAGATGTGTAGTAATTTGTTATTTATACATAGGATAGTGTACCTGTATTATATCTTTCCTTGTCATTTCCGGCTTCGAAAGACCACACACATTCCCTGGCTTTTGGCCTCCTTCCTCTTGGAAAGTCAGCAACACAGCAACCCTCTGACCTGCTTCTGTTGTCACATCTTTTACGGAATCTTTTTTTCTTCTGCCTCTTCATTCCATTTATAAGGACCAGTGAGATTACATTGGTTCCATCCAGAAAATCCAGGATAATCTCCCCATATCAAGGCCCTTAACTTAATCACATCTACAAAATCCTTTTTGTCACGAGGTAACATTCTCTCAGCTTCTAGGGATTAGGATATAGACATCTTTACGGAGCCATTATTCTGCATGCCACCCCATCTGATATATTTTATGCTTTTAATTTTCATCTCTAGATGATGGATTTGGATCTCATCAATGTCTCCTGTCTCTACCTAAATACCCTCAGTGTTTCATCTCCCTTCTTAAGCATATGGAATATAGTTATAATAAACATTTTAATGTCTTTGCTTATTATCACCTGTATCATTTCTAGTTCTGTTTCTATTGATTTTTTTTTCTCCTTCCTCACTGTGGGCCATATTTTCCTGTTTCCTTGAATTCCTAGTAATTTTATGTCGGTCACAGAAATTGTGGATTTTATCTTGTTTGATGCTAGATATCTTTGTATTTTTCTTTATTTTTATAATTATTAAGCTTTGTTCTGGGAAAAAATAAGTCACTTGGAAACAGTCTGAACCCTTTGAGGCTTGCTTTGAACCATTTTTAGGTATGTCAGCAAAGACTTATTCTATAGCTAAATTTATCTCCCCTACTGAAGCTAAACCCAACTGAGTACTATAAGCAGGATCCTTTGCATTTTCACTCTGGATGACTGAAGGCAAAGACATCTGTGTTTTGGTGGGAAGACTCCTCCCAAGCTTACACTGGTCTGTGCTGAGCTGGCGACCTCAGGGAGACCCGCTACAGGTCTCAGGAGTCCTCTTGCTGTGTGGCTCTGCTCCCATGAGTCTTCCAGGAAGTTCTCCAGGATTCTTCCTCCCTGCACTATGGCCTGGAAACTCACCAGAGAGTCCTCTGATGCAATCTTCAGGCTCACTCTGTTTCCCCTCTGTTTAGAAATTACTGACCTGTGCTGCCTGCTATCCAGTATACAAAACGCCATTTTCCATATATTTTGTCTATTTTTTTTTTTTTTTTCAGTTCCTTTCAGGCTGATGGTAACTTCAATCTCAGTTACTCAGTTTTGGCTGGAAGTAGAAGTCCTTCTGTCTTTTCATTCCAAAAGAAGAGTCATTTAAAATATTTATGACAAACCACATCTTGGGAACCCTCTGAAGAAAGGACACACACACAGGTATATACGTATGTATACACTGTTTAGTAGTTCTTCGCTGTTGGCTCAGTGATAAAAATCTGTCTGCAAAGCAGGAGACACAGATTCGATTCCTGGATTGGGAAGATCCCCTGGGGGAGGAAATGGAAACCCACTCCAGTATTCTTGCCTGGGAAATCACATGGACAAAGCAGGCCTTACGGTCCTTCGGGTTGCAAAGAGTCGCACACAACTGAGTAACTAAACAACAACAATACTGTTTAGTGTCGTAGGAGGATTTTATTCCTTCCATAATATAAATCTAATAGCTTTCCAAACTGGTATGGATTTTATTTTTTAAGGTTATAAATTCAACCCTAGCAGGAATGCCTGTCAAGAAGATGATATCATGGAGAGTAATGAGTGTAAAAGATGTATTTATATTAGAGATATTTGGATACTGTTTCTTTAAAGGGAAGTGCTGCAGCTGATCTGGTTGGCACTGGGGACACAGGAAGGAGGGGCTGATGGGGTCCAGTGCCAGGGAGCTGGGCGTTAGGGCAGCTGCACGTTTTGTTTAAGCTGCCATGGCCTTGCCAGCTCACATGATCCTCTCACAAATCATGCAAATTTCAGGGCTTTTTTGATGCCACTTTGGATTCATGCAGGCAGTGCAAGGGAGAAAAACACTTGTGCATGCACGTGTACACACACACACACACCATTGTGAGGTTTGGCCAGGATTTTGTAGCTGCTAAGTCATGAGTGGAGGGCATGGCTGTTCTCACACCTCGGAGACTGATGATGGAAGGGAAGTGGACAGTTTGCATTTCTCCTGCCAAAGAAAAGCAGAATCGGGGAAATGTATGACAGACGACCAGCTGCTCCACCCCACTGGAGGAACCTGGAGATCCTCTCCTTTGCAGTCTTTCCCTGACCACGGCAACACTCTTTGATTTTCTCCTTCTGAATGCCTTCAGCACCTAGAGTCCCACAGAACTTAGGACACACACAACTCTCTTGCTTTTGTTTTTGAACTGGTGTTTCCTTTTTCTTTTTAATGTTTCTTCTTTTAATGTGATTGATTGATGTCTTCCTGGCTGCTCTGTGTCTTTGTCGCTGCCCTCGGGCTCTCTCTAGTTGTGGAAAGCGGGGGCTCCTCTGCAGCTGCGGTGCCTGGGCTTCTCGTGTGGCAGGGCACAGGCTCTAGGGAATGCAGGCTTCGGCAGCTGTCGCTCCTGGACTCCAGATCACAGGCTCAGTACTTGTGGTGCATGGACTTAGTTGCTCCATGGCATGCAGAATCTTCCTGGACCAGGGATTGAACCTGTGTCCCCTGCATTGGCTGGAGGAGTCTTAACTGCTGGACCACCAGGGAAGTCCTACTGATCCCTTTTGAGAAATACTTTTTCTTCAGTCAAGTGGAGTTCTTCATGAGGACAGGACTTCCCACGATACACATACGATGCCACAGCATACTGACTTCCACCCTCCATAAAGCCAAAGTGTCTGCCGTGGCCCAACAGACTCGCCCCATTTTTCTAGAGGTTATCTGTGTATTTGGTAGTGACTCTTGCCTGGTATCCTCATCATAACAGGATGTTGGGGTCAAGGAGAAGGAAGTGACAAGGAGCCACAGAGATGCCCTCTCTGACAGCCTTTCCCTAATGCCAGGCCAAAAATTCATCTCAATTCTGCCCTCCCTCTCCATTTGTTTTTGCTGCATGTGCTTTAAAATGGATGGAGTGTTTCATAGCCACAGGGGGAAACAATGCAAGTAGTGACAGGCTTTATTTTTCTGGGCTCCAGAATCACTGCAGGTGGTGACTGTGCCATGAAATTAAAAGACACTTGCTCCTTGGAAGAAAAGCTATGACCAACCTAGACAGCATACTGAAAAGCAGAGACATTACTTTGCCAACAAAGGTCCATCTAGTCAAAGCTATGGTTTTTCCGGTAGTCATGTATGGATGTGAGAGTTGGACTATAAAGAAAGCTGAGTGCCAAAGAACTGATGCTTTTGAACTGTGGTGTTGGAGAAGACTCTTGAGAGTCTCTTGGACTGTAAGGAGATCCAGCCAGTCCATCCTAAAGGAAATCAGTCCTGAATATTCATCAGAAGATCTGATGCTGACGCTGAAACTCCCATAATTTGGCCACCTGATGCAAAGAATTGACTCATTGGAAAAGACCCTGATGCTGGGAAAGATTGAGGGCAGGAGGAGAAGGGGACGACAGAGAATGAGATGGTTGGATGGCATCACAACTCAATGGGCATGAGTTTGAGTAAGCTCCAGGAGATGGTGATAGATAGGCAAGCCTGGTGTGCTGTGGTCCACGGGGTTGCAAAGAGTCAGACACTACTGAGTGACTGAACTGAACTGAGCAGAGAGTTGTTAGGTGAGCTCTTGGCCAACTTTCCTGTGATGTATGCGTTTCTAACAAAAAGTCAAAAGGGATCCAACTGAGAAAGGATCAGTATAAAACCATGCAATTTCATAGTTAATTCTGAATCTACACAATCAATGAATGTTCTAAAATAAATGGAAGCAAATTTATTTGATTGAAGAGAATCCAGGGAAACATTTGGAAAGTCACCCTGTTTCTCAAACTTGGAAAGAGCAAAAAAATTGCATAAGGCATAAAATAAAATATAAAAGGGAGTTGTTCAAGGGCTACAAAGTTTCAATTAAGCAAGATGAATAAGTTCTAGAGGTCTGTTCACAACAGACTTTAACTGCCTATAGTTAAGAATGCTGTTCTGTGTGCTTGAATATTTGTTAAGGCATTTCCCTGGTGGTCCAGTGGTTAAGACTTTACCTCTCAATGGAGTGGGTACATGTTCCATCTCCGGATGGACAGCCAAGATCCCACATGCCTCGGGGCCAAAAAAAAACCAAACATGAAACAGAAGCAATATTGTAATAAATTCAATAAAGACTTTTAAAAAATTATTAAGAAGGTAGATCTCTTTTTAAGTGTTCTTATTACACACATTGCAAGAGGGCATCAGAGGGCAGACACACTGAAACCATACACGCAGAAAACTAGTCAATCTAATCACACTAGGACCAGGGCCTTGTCTAACTCAATGAAACCAAGCCATGCCTGCAGGGCAACCCAAGGCAGGTGGGTCATGGTGGAGAGGTCTGACAGAACGTGGTCCACTGGAGAAGGGAATGGCAAGCCACTTCAGTATTCTTGCCTTGAGAACCCCATGAACAGTATGAAAAGGCAAAATGATAGGATATCAAAAGAGAATCTCCCCAGGTCGTTAGGTGCCCAATATGCTACTGGAGATCAGTGGAGAAATAACTCCAGAAAGAATGAAGGGATGGAGCCAAAGCAAAAACAATACCCAGTTGTGCATGTGACTGGTGATAGAAGCAAGATCCGATGCTGTAAA
>SJYX01013960.1:567719-579405 GCA_006410675.1 Oreotragus oreotragus | reverse complement strand
TCTGAAGGAGATCAACTCTGGGATTTCTTTGGAAGGAATGATTGTAAAGCTAAAACTCCAGTACTTTGGCCACCTCATGCGAAGAGTTGACTCATTGGAAAAGACTCTGATGCTGGGAGGGATTGGGGGCAGGAGGAGAAGGGGACGACCGAGGATGAGATGGCTGGATGGCATCACGGACTCTATGGATGTGAGTCTGAGTGAACTCCGGGAGATGGTGATGGACAGGGAGGCCTGGCGTGCTGCAATTCATGGGGTCGCAAAGAGTCGGACACGACTGAGCGACTGAACTGAACTGACTATTACACACATACACACACCACAAAGTGGTATAAAGAAACTTTGAAATTGATGGCTGTAATTCTTACCTTCACTGTGGTTATGGTTTCATGGATGATGTCCAAAAGGATGATGGCAAATTTTGTCGTTTTCATCATTCTTAATTCCATTGTAATGACAGGGAAGGAGCTGTCTGTCTGTGAGTCTGTAAGAGAGACTCATGTGTGGCAGGAACTGAAGAGATCCAGTAACTTTCAAAATTTACCCCAGTCCTGGTTGAAGCTGAAGCATAGGTATTCAATAACCAACAAAACCAAAGGTTATCCAATGTTTTGCACACATACGTGTGTACAAATACAGACTCAATCACTTCAGTCTTTGCGACCCATGGACTGAAGCCCCTCCCCACGCCCCAGGCTCCTCTGTGTATGGGTTTCTCCAGGCAAGAATACTGGAGTGGGTTTCCATGCCCTCCTCTGGGGGGGATCTTCCCAACCCAAGGATTGAACTCACATCTCCTGAGTCTCCTGCATTGCAGGCAAATATTTTATTGCTGAACTACTGGGGAAGCCCTTCCCCACATATATGGCATACATATGCTGAAATCGCTTTTATTCAGCCCACCAGCAATTCCATCCAATTATAGTGTAAAATACCTGCTTACATGTACCCATCAGAGTGACTGCAACTCATCTGAAAGCAAAAAGTGTACACTGTCATTTCATAAAATCATTTACCCAATAGTTCACTTTGCTCTCGTAAACAACAACAACAACAAAAACAACAAGGAATCAGTAATTTATAAGCAGCTCTTCCAAGTGTCTTGGAATTGATCCATGCTGCTTTTCATTTTAAAATGTACTTTCAACTGTTCTCTGTAACTTTGATCTCTGCTTTGAATTTTACAACAAAAGGAAGCAATCTTTTGGGTTAATTTCTTTTTAATTGTGATAAGAACATGTGATATGGGTTAGCTATAGGTACAGTGTTGTACAGCAGATATCTAGACGTTGTAACAGAAACTTCATACCCATTAAATAGCATCTCCCCACTTCTTCTAACCATCAGCCCCTGGCAAACGCCATTCTACTCTGTTTCTATGAGTTTGACTATTTTAGCTTCCTCTTATAACAGGACTCATGCAGGAATTGTCCTTCTGTAAATTATTTCTTTTGGCATAATATCCTCCCGGTTCATTTATGTTGTTGTATGTGACAGGATTTCCTTCTTTTGGTCAACGGTATTCTATTGTATATATGTGTCACATTTTCTTTATCTATTCATCTGTTGATGACCATGAATGTGGTTTCCATCTCTTGGCTCTTGTAAATAATTCTGCTTTGAACATGGGAGTGCACCTACCTCTTGGAGATTCTGATTTCAATTCTTTTGCAGATATATCCAGAAGTGGATTGCTAGATGTAAGCAGCATTTTGTTTTGGAAAGAATTCCCTGTGCTTTTCTGAAAAATCTCAGTTGATTCACTGGAAAAGTCACAATGATTTGCTAAATTCACTTTAATTAATAGTTTTATATACATACTTGGTGAAATATCAAGAAATCCAATACTGTAAGTAGACTTAGGTGACATTACTTTAATAATTTTTCTCATAATTCATTGTTCTATTTCACATTTGCATTTTTTCTCTTTATATATATTTGTACCTAAGTATCAGACTCACAATTTAATAGCATGGTAAATATTGTGTTCTACAAGGTACTTCAGTATTGTTCATTATTTGCTTTAATGCTGTTATTAAAGACAGAATCATTCACCTCAGTCTTTTTGACCTTAAAATTACACTTTGAGACTTTGATCCTTTTATTTCCATAGGCAATACAATATACCATGATGGTAACAAAGAAAAAAATATTTAAGAAATATGAGCAATAACTCAAAAGAGACACTAGAAACATTAACTTAGGTAAACCATAATTTGCTTACAGCATGTTCAGTTCAGTTCAGTCACTCAGTCGTGTCCGACTCTTTGTGACCCCACGAATCTCAGCATGCCAGGCCTCCCTGTCCATCACCATCTCCCAGAGTTCACTCAGACTCACATCCATCGAGTCGGTGATGCCATCCAGCCATCTCATCCTCTGTCGTCCCCTTTTCCTCCTACCCCAATCCCTCCCAGCATCAGAGTCTTTTCCAATGAGTCAACTCTTTGCATGAGGTGGCCAAAGTATTGTGATATCAGCTTTAGCATCATTCCTTCCAAAGAACACCCAGGATGGATCTCCTTTAGAATGGACTGGTTGGATCTCCTTGCAGTCCAAGGGACTCTGAAGAGTCTTCTCCAACACCACACTTCAAAAGCATCGATTCTTCGGTCCTCAGCTTTCTTCACAGTTCAACTCTCACATCCATACATGACCACTGGAAAAACCATAGCCTTGACAAGATGGACCTTTGTTGGCAAGGTAATATCTCTGCTTTTGAATATGCTATCTAGGTTGGTTATAACTTTCTTCCAAGGAGTAAGCGTCTTTTAATTTCATGGCTGCAATCACCATCTGCAGTGATTTTGGAGCCCCCCAAAATAAATTCTGACACCGTTTCCACTGTTTCCCCATCTATTTCCCATGAAGTGATGAGATCAGATGCCATGATCTTAGTTTTCTGAATGTTAAGCTTTAAGCCAACTTTTTAACACTCCTCTTTCACTTTCATGAAGAGGCTTTTTAGTTCCTCTTCACTTTCTGCCAAAAGGGTGGGGTCATCTGCATATCTGAGGTTATTGCTATTTCTCCCGGCAATCTTGATTCCAGCTTGTGCTTCTTCCAGCCCAGCATTTCTCATGATGTACTCTGCATATAACTTAAATAAGCAGGGTGACAATAGACAGCCTTGACGTACTCCTTTTCCTATTTGGAATCAGTCTGTTGTTCCATGTCCAGTTCTAATTGATGCTTCCTGACCTGCATATAGGTTTCTCAAGAGACAGGTCAGGTGGTCTGGTATTCCCATCTCTTCCAGAATTTTCCACAGTTTATTGTGATCCACACAGTCAAGGCTTTGGCATAATCAATAAAGCAGAAATAGAAGTTTTTCTGGAACTCTCTTGCTTTTTCCATGATCCAGAAGATGTTGGCAATCTGATCTCTTAGCTAGGGTTAACTAAACAAGTCAGCTTCTAATTTATGAGTAACTTTTAAATATGTGAATTATCAGGAGTTTTTTTTTCCTTCAAGATGACAGATCAAACACACTTCTGTATGCTGACTCACTCCTGAAATCCCATTATAATGGTAGTAATGGAATAAAGGAGGTGTAGACAATAACTTAAGAAAATTTTGTAGCATTCTTAGAGCAATATGAGAAGATATACACACATGTGTGCATGAATGTGCACACAGACACACAAAAAACAAACCAAATGAGGAAGTGAAAGAGAATGGGAAGCTGTGAAAAAGGAGCACATAGAAATTTAAAGGAAAATTTCCAAGTAAAGACTTCAGAAATAGATTTAGAAGATAAACGCAAGAACATTAGAATATGAGAGTCTGAAGATACAGGGTAAAGGTAAAAAACATAGGTGGAATATCCAGAACACCCAATGTGACACAACTAGGATTTCTAGGAAGAGAGTCGGAAAACTGGATAGGGAGAAAAATATCAAAGAAATAATACATATTACTCAAAGAAGAAAAGAAACTTCAGAGTATTGACCATAAGGATTGAATACTAACTTAGATGAATTCAATAGAGCCATAGCATCTTGCCACTAGCTATCCGGTAGACCACTGAGAAGGTCAATAGCATACAGTGATACATCAAAATATATTACACAGGCAAATGAGAAATAATCCTGTTTTAAAAAAGGATGTATACCACATATAGCAAATATGTGACAGACATACTGGTCAGTTATAATATACAAGATGTTTCAAAATGGTAATTTACATAAGTATCTGTGATCATTCTCCTTTCATTGAAAACACCCGCTTTTACTCAAAATAGTCATTAATAGTTTACATAAAACTTTACATATTTAGAGATGTAAGCATGACAGATCAATTTTTCTAATCATTTCATGTTTTTCACATTAGAGTTTTCAAGCACATACATATTATTAAAAGTAGCAAAAGTTTCTTTATATGTATATATATTATATATATATGTCTATATATAAAAGTGTACATGCATATATATAAAATATACATGGAGGAGGAAATGGCAACCTACTCCAGTGTTTTTGCCTGGGAAATCTCATGGACAGAGGACAGAGGAGCCTGGTGGGCTACAGAGTCCATGGGGTCACAAGAGTAGGACATAACTTAGTGACTAAACTACTACATAAAAAACATATACTTTTACAGGTGGAAAAACTGAGTTTAATTGTTTTCAAACTGGATTCTGAAACTCAATCTCTTCATCTGTAAAGTGGGCAGAATAATGAACCTATCTCATATGGTGACTTTTAGAAACAATTACACTTATACATACCAAGTGATTGGGACGGTGCTTCGCAGAGAGGACTTGTTCAGTGAGAATTAGATACTATTGTTAGAACAATGAAGAGTAGGCCAATGTATCTCAGTTATAGAGAAAGTGGTGGTAATGGAAAATAAAGCTTTAAAGCGTGTAGACTAATAAAAGTAGAATGTATGAACACTGGTTGGTTATGCAGAACAAGACCAGGGATCTTGTAGGACACAGTGATTTCACCCTGCAATGTTAAGTACTTCTGTACTATTTAATTTTTAAACATATTCATGTATAGGAAAAAAATTGCTTTCTTGAAAAATTGCTTCCATTTATGTGTTTATTCTAGATCTCTTAAGCCTGTACATTATAAGCTTTGAGTAAACATTTGTGGGTAAATCAATTATGAGGGACTAATCTGTTGAATCTTAATTATCTATCTCACTCTCACTACTGACTTTGAAAATACATTTCTACTATACTTTGAAAGCCTGGATTAGCAAATATTTCATACTACAATAGCTTAATTATTTCCTTCCTTACTTCAACAATCAGAATGCTGTATGGAGATAATAAAAATATTATCAGTTCATTTCAGCCAACATGATGTGTTTTGTTTTGTTTCCGAATTGAAATACCCACCATTTTCCTTTATCTCTTAGGAATCTTTTTGAGAAAGAAGTACATTACATGACTGAAAACTTGGTCATCATTCTTGAGTTTTGCCAAATCCTGCCACTAGCATTCTGGTTTATCATTACATCACTCACTAGTTTTTGCACATGAGTTGTGAATAAGGTGATCACTCTTCTGATTGCTTACTAAAGGAATATAAAGAAAGTTTCCAACAGGGCTTTGAGGGGAAGGGCTGAGCTGAAATCCTGTCTTTATCACTTACTCAATAAATCCAAAACTAATTCTCCTCCTTTTAATAGGAGGTAGGTATGCTACTGCTGCTTAGTGGCTTCAGTTGCGTCTGATTCTGTGCAACCCCAGAATGGCAGCCCACAAGGCTCCCCCGTCCCTGGGATTCTCCAGGCAAGAACACTGGAGTGGGTTGCCATTTCCTTCTCCAATTCATCAAAGTGAAGAGTGAAAGTGAAGTCTCTCAGTCATGTCCAACTCCTAGTGACCCCATGGACTGCAGCCTACCAGGCTCCTCCATCCATGGGATTTGCCAGGCAAAAAAGTACTGGAGTGGGTTGCCATTGCCTTAGGTATAGAAAGGAGTAAAAATAAATAANAGTGAAGAGTGAAAGTGAAGTCTCTCAGTCATGTCCAACTCCTAGTGACCCCATGGACTGCAGCCTACCAGGCTCCTCCATCCATGGGATTTGCCAGGCAAAAAAGTACTGGAGTGGGTTGCCATTGCCTTAGGTATAGAAAGGAGTAAAAATAAATAAATAAATAAAAATATCTAAACATTTGTTGGACTTAAATGAAATAAGGATTTGTGAGCAAAGTGGAAGAGTTAGTCACTCAGTCACATCTGACTCTTTGTGACCCTGTGAACTGCAGCCTGCCAGTCTCCCTAGTCCATGGGATTCTCCAGACAAGAATACTGGAGTAGGTAGCCACGCCCTTCTCCAGGAGACCTTCCCAACCCAGAGATTGAATCTGCATCTCCTGCATTGCAAGCAGATTCCTTATCATCTGAACCACCAGGGAAGTCTGAATTAGAAACTACATCAAGTCAATACTACATGGAAAACAGCATATAACCCAGATGTAAAAGGAACATGGACAGTTATTATTCTGCTTAGAGAAAATATGGTAGTAAAATCTGAAATTTAAAAAGTCACAATAATTATCATGCTACAGCAAACCCAGAACCTGTTATCTGTCATCTAATTGGCGGTGATGGATAATATAGATTAGTGAGACTGAAATTTTTAGTTTTCATAAATATGATTTTTTTTTATTTAAAATTTTTATTTTATATTGAAGTATAGTTTATTAACAATGCATTAGTTTCAGGTATACAGCAAAGTGATTCAGTTATGCATATATATGTATCTATAAATATGATTTAATGTCATATTTTTCTTACTAAAAATTAGTCTTTTGGAGAAAACCAGACAAAACATTCAAAGAGTTTTAGGAAAAAAATATTGAGTATGAAATAATCATGTATTGACCTAGCATTGTTGATCTTTGCCTTATCAAGAAAACTTGGAAAAGACAGGTTCAGAAAAATATGATGTTTTTAATTGTTATGATGTACATTTGTGTTACTTTAATGAAATGTATCTTTAAAAATAGCATTTTGGGCTACTGTTTTTATAGATAAAATGAGTTCAACATATGAATCCGAATATATTCTAGGGCCTTGTCTCGAAGAGTTTTGATGGATACAATGAGGAAAAACCCATTTTTCTTACAGAAAGAAAATAAATAAAATCACAGTTTGCTACCTGTGCTTCCACCAAAAAAGGAAAATGCATTGCTGTATTTAACCTGTATCTCAGATTATGCTCCTGAATGATACTCAGAATTTGCAGCACCATATATCAAATCAAACTTTAACTATTTATAGTTTCTTTCCCCCTTGAAATCACAATAACAACCCTTTTCCTGGGGGTAGGAGAGAGAGGTTATGCTGTAAAAGCTATCTGAAAATGACCATTTTATTTATGCTGTTTTTATTGCACCTAGGAAAGGTTGGGAGTGTTGAAAACTATTCAGGACCTTATGCCATCTGCCCTTATTTCATATGTTCCTTCATATGGGCTGGAACAAAGGAGTGGGCTGGATGGAATTAAAGAATGTATATACACACACACACACACACACACATATAAAAGGAAAGTAGTGATCAAACGCTACTGATAAGGGAAGCCAGTGTGCTGCTGGGTGATGTGTGTATTCAACTCCAGGCTGACTCCTCTTATGCTAATACAGCCAATTTCCTCTTTTATTTCATTTCTGGAGCCTGAATCTGTGATCTCTGATAAGGTTCCCAAGGATACCGCCTTCACTCACACAGGAGGAGGGGGAAGGGGGAGTGGGTGATGGAGATGTGTAACTCGGAGAGAGCAGAGTGGATGAATAATTTAAAGCTCCGCCCGGAGATTTGAGGCAAAATGCAGAGATAAGACACACCACAGGGTCGTCTCTGTTTATTCAGAGCTTCATCTTCCAATGACAGCTGACCTCCAAGGTCAAGGGTATGATGGGAAATAGAACCAACAGTGGGAAAAGGTACCACCCATCCCAGAAGAAAGTAGTGATTTACTCTGTGTCAAATGAAAAATTGATCTTTTTATTTAACTACATTTTTGTTGCTGTTCATCTATAGAAAATCTGTGATGGAAGAAACTTTGCATAAACCACAATATATTCCTATTTCCCATGATGTCAAGACCCTCCCACAAGCTCTTTCTCAGCAGCTTCAGCTTGATATGTTTTAGTACTCAGGTTCACAAAGAAATTTTTGACGTCAAAATTGACTTTGATTGAGCACAGAAAGTATATGTGACTCAGGACCTCAAGTGACAGACACAGTATCTGGATTCAAAACATCTTTAGTCTCTCTTGATGCAAATGATCTGTTTCCTTAGCTCCCTACCTTTTAAAATTTGTACAATTAAAGGGTTCGCTTTTCCCCCTCATTACATTTTTTTGGAGCCTTACATAATCTCTTTTGTGGCATAACAACATTATATACATTGAATCTAATCAAATCTTTGTGTTTTTACTAGTTTGCTGCCTAAACCCTGAATCTAATAACTCTTTGCAGTTCAGAAAATTTGAAGCCATTTGTCCCGGCTGGGACCATGTTGTTAGTTTTAGGATCTTACAAATTCTGACAGTAAGACACAGATCTAGGCAAACTCCATGCCCCATTATCAAAACCGTCTGCCCAGTCGCTCCTATTTGTTTCAATAGAACATAACCATGACCTCTGCGGAGGGAGAGGCAATGTCAGATGTTTCTCAGGGCTGGTTTACATTTCCCTCATCATCTTAAACTGCTGTTTCTGCTTTCCCCTGTTTGAATGTTACCCATGTTTTCATTCCTGAGGAATCATACCTTTTATCTTTTTTAGATAAACATGAAAATATACCAAGGTCACCGCTGGGTGAGAGAGAGGCAAGATGTGCGTGACTGCCACCCAGTCTCATGCAGGTTTTTTTTTTTTTTTCCTCCCTTCCTTGACAAACAATCCTGGAGGGTTCCAGGCAAGGGTGATTCACAAGCTGGCCACATCTAGTGCCCGTAACAGGTTGTGCTTCCGAGTGCCCCATTACAGTGGAGCCAGCCTGCTCGGCCTTTAACACACACTTTGCCCTGTCCTCTTTTTTCCTTCTTTCTCCGCTCCCCACTACACTCTTGTTTTTATATTTAGAAGAATGCAAAGAGAATTACACTGTATTGCTTCCTAGGTGCACTTTATGCATTTTTGCCAAGGCTTAAAAGAAAACTATCCCCATTATTTTTGGCCTGGCCTTTTTTTTCCTTTTCCTTCTCCTCCTTCTTCCTCTCCATCTTCTTTTCCCCCTGAGGTAAAGAACAATGCAAGAGAGAGCACACAAACTGAAAAGCAAGTTAAACTGAAACAGGAATTCTCTGATGAGACTGCTGTAAACAAAACTAAATATCAACTTTTTGGTAGTGAGGGAATGTAGCTCTTCAAGTCAGATGTGTTGCCATCTTCTTTCATTGACTTGGAACTCAGATATACAGCTTAATTTTGACATTGAGCACAGTTAACAAAAGAACAGGCATCACTTTGATTAACCACTAGTGAGAATAGCAGGTCAGTTCCTCACTCTCTGCTCCTTTCATAGACATTGGAGCACATCAGTTTATAGTTTCAAAGAATTTCACTTTACTGTTTCCATTTGCAACAAGCCAATGAGAAAAATGCTCATTTTGCCAGATAACGTTGACTAAACTATGTTTCTAAAATGTAGAGTGCAGTATTGCACACAGTAGGCTAAATCTCATGTGGCCCCCATGATATATAATTTTCATTTTATTCTAAAAAGTGATTTGGTTTGTTAAATTATTGGCTTTCTAGGGGTTTGGTTTCTATTCCTTTTCCTCCATTTTACCATTGTATATAATTTCTCTTAATTTTATCTTTAAAGTATGAGTCCTTAAATATAGAAACTCAAGTTTTTAACTAAAAGTGACATTCAAATTGAAAGAGGACATCAATTAAATATACAGAACAACTTTGGAAACATAAGTAGACTGAACTATATAAAAAACATCATCTTCGACTGAGAGATGTCTCTTCCCATGTCAGTGTTTAGAAAGCAGGTTTCCTGTTTAATAAAACAATCAGGAATTAGTCTATATTCATAAATGTATTTTATTGATGATCATAACAAATGAGATTGGGGTAGGCAATAAAGATATTCTAGTACAAACTTTTTAAGAGAAATTAATGGCAAAGTCAGGACCGAAAACTCTACTTCCACCTAGCCCAGTGGTCTCTCCACCGCATTCTCAAATTATCTTTGTTAATATGATTAAATATACAGTTGCCAGCTATCATGCCATAGACCTGAAAAGGGCCAGAATTCACTTATGTTCCTAGACCCTCAAAATCCCTGAGCCTCTGGTTATTCTCTTCTAGAAACAACTGTCCTAATAAAAGTTCGACTTTGTGAGAAGCTTAGCCAAATAACACAGGACACACGCGTGGAGAGGACTACTTCCACCTAGCCCAGTGGTCTCTCCACCGCATTCTCAAATTATCTTTGTTAATATGATTAAATATACAGTTGCCAGCTATCATGCCATAGACCTGAAAAGGGCCAGAATTCACTTATGTTCCTAGACCCTCAAAATCCCTGAGCCTCTGGTTATTCTCTTCTAGAAACAACTGTCCTAATAAAAGTTCGACTTTGTGAGAAGCTTAGCCAAATAACACAGGACACACGCGTGGAGAGGTTAGATAAACTATCAAAACATTCAGTCTTTACATTTTTTAAACTTTGTTAGTTCAAATAGAATGTATTTCCACAACAATAAAAATTAATTTTACTGATGACTGTGAGTACACTCACATAGGAAGAGATAGATGAGAGGAAAATGGAAATTATCTCATAGAACTTATGAATAAACCTGTATTTACCTATAGGGACTTTTAAATTTAAAAATAGTTAAATAAAAAATAAAGTACAATGAAATTAAAATGGCAAGAGATGCTATTGTTATAGAAAATGCATTGAAACTACTTTAGAATCAATGAAATAAATTTAAAAACTATGTTAATTAGAAGTCTAGATACTTAGAGAATATTTGGTTTAATTTCTTCATTTTTAATCTGAAGTCTATGGTGCTCTGAGAAGTTAAATGACTCTCCCAGGACAGCACAGCTAGTTTGCAGTCGAGTTGGAAATGAACCCGTGTCCCCTCCTTGTAATGGCTTTTCAACATTCAGCTAGTCCGATCATCTGTGATGCCTCAGATCATCAGAATCTCTCATTTCTAGCCCTGAACCAATGATCCTAAAGTACTAAACTATATAACTTTCAGTTTTAACAGAAATATTCTTCCTATAATTTAGGATTCCAAAGCCTCTGAATTTATCTAAGTCTAAGTCTTTTTTAAATTGAAAAATTTAAATTAAATTTGGTATTCAGTTCAGTTCAGTCGCTCAGTCGTGTCCGACTCTTTGCGACCCCATGAATCGCCACAAGCCAGGCCGCCCTATCCATCACCATCTCCCGGAGTTCACTCAGACTCACGTCCATCGAGTCCGTGATGCCATCCAGCCATCTCATCCTCGGTCGTCCCCTTCTCCTCCTGCCCCCAATCCCTCCCAGCATCAGAGTCTTTTCCAATGAGTCAACTCTTCGCATGAGGTGGCCAAAGTACTGGAGTTTCAGCTTTAGCATCATTCCTTCCAAAGAAATCTCAGGGCTGATCTCCTTCAGAATGGACTGGTTGGATCTCCTTGCAGTCCAGGGGACTCTCAAGAGTCTTCTCCAACATCACAGTTCAAAAGCATCAATTCTTTGG
>SJYX01013960.1:470537-565698 GCA_006410675.1 Oreotragus oreotragus | reverse complement strand
AAGTTAAATAAGCAGGGAGACAATATACAGCCTTGACGTACTCCTTTTCCTATTTGGAACCAGTCTGTTGTTCCATGTCCAGTTCTAACTGTTGCTTCCTGACCTGCATACAGATTTCTCAAGAGGCAGGTTAGGTGGTCTGGTATTCCCATCTCTTTCAGAATTTTCCACAGTTTATTGTGATCCACACAGTCAAAGGCTTTGGCATAGTCAATAAAGCAGAAATAGATGTTTTTCTGGAACTCTCTTGCTTTTTCCATGATCCAGCGGATGTTGGCAATTTGATCTCTGGTTCCTCTGCCTGTTCTAAAACCAGCTTGAACATCAGGGAGTTCACGGTTCACATATTGCTGAAGCCTGGCTTGGAGAATTTTGAGCATTACTTTACTAGCGTGTGAGATGAGTGCAATTGTGCGGTAGTTTGAGCATTCTTTGGCATTGCCTTTCTTTGGAATTGGAATGAAAACTGACCTTTTCCAGTCCTGTGGCCACTGCTGAGTTTTCCAAATTTGCTGGCATATTGAGTGCAGCACTTTCACAGCATCATCTTCCAGGATTTGAAACAGCTCAATGGGAATTCCATCACCTCCACTAGCTTTGTTCTTAGTGATGCTTTCTAAGGCCCACTTGACTTCACATTCCAAGATGTCTGGCTCTAGATTAGTGATCACATCCTCATGATTATCTGGGTCGTGAAGATCTTTTCTGTACAGTTCTTCTGTGTATTCTTGCCACCTCTTCTTAATATCTTCTGCTTCTGTTAGGTCCATACCATTTCTATCCTTTCAACTTAAAAAACACCCATCAAAATAAAGCAAACACATAAATAAGCATCAAGTCTGTATTCTCCTTTGGTGTGTGATTGTTGATTCTTTCACATCACCGGGTGCCTCTGGGTTCTGACCACCCACTTGACATGTCTTAGATTTGGAGTCCAACTTACTTAGGGCCATCATTTACTGCAGAGAAGACTCCTGAGCATCTAGCTAGCTCAGGGTTGGTAGGTTTCTTAAGGCAGGGACATTTTTATATGAGTGTGATTCTGCAAAGTACTTTTACCCCACCTGTGGGAATGTTGGCAGTAGGGTGTTCAGTCATTAAATTAAAGGGAACCGTATTCCCCTTGGCTGTTTCCTGTGAAAATGACCCTGGCTTTGTCTGTGCCATACCCTGTCCTGCTTCCCCAAGGTGAATTAATCCAGATATAAAACCAAATCTGTGGGGGTGGCTCCTCTCTTTATCTCTACTATTTCCATTTTGTTTCAGGCTTGGGAAATTGGTTTGGTCTAAGAGTTTAACTTTCAAGGTCACTATATATTTATTTATTTATCTATAGCTCTCAACATTGTTAAAACATCACCATGTGCAGATTTGAAAATATCCTATAGTTCATTATGGTTATTAATACACTTTGATAATTGGTATATGTTTATATTATAGAATATTCTTGCGTATAGCTTTATGAAATATTACTCTGCACACAATTTAGGATTAAATTCATGTCCTACTCAATTTTTGACAAATTTTTAAAAAAGCCGTTACAATTTTATTCTTTGTGTGTCTTAACCTTCATCTTATTCTTACATTTACTTAGACACATATCATATAACACATATATATGATATGTGTTAGTTAAAATATTATTACAGAGGTCAGTGAATCTAGAAAAGAATGTATGGTTTTTTTGTTTTTTGTTTTTTGGCATATGCTTACTTTGGTGAACTCTTCGACTTATAACCTATTTCTTTCTCTCTCATAGAAAGAAAAAAATCACAATGTCACTTAAACATTTTTCTGGCAGATTTGACTAGCTTCCTTCTTTAGCTAGTATATTTGTGATATACATTGTAAAAAGCGAAATTAGCAGATGCTCAATAATTTTATTACCTAAAATCCTCAAAATAATGATGCTTCTCTAAATATAAAATGTACATCATCTTTTTCAGAATTAACTTTGTAAGTTAAATCAAGCTAGTAACTAAAGCTGTACTTCACTCACTATGAGTAGACATTTCCAAACTTTTTTTTTTTTCATGTTTTAAAAGACTTGATTTGGGGAAATGTTTTTAATCAACTTTTAAAAAATAAAAAACATGTATGTTTTAGCCACTTTTAATTAAATGGTATGAAATTGTGTCTCTTTCATTTAGTTATGGGTGAGTCAAAAAGGCAGCACCTAAACATATCTGAACTATAACTCCAGTAAGATTTAGTTCTCATCATTGTAATAATTCTAAGGTTGGTAATTGCGTGGCTCTTCCTATTCTTTCAAGAGAAAATGTGTTAGTGCTGGTTGAGGTTTACAACTTGGGCTTGTATTGATGCAAGGTCTTGTCAATACTTAGTTGAAAATTAATAACCCCTGTGTCTATTCTGTGTATATTACAGAGATGTATAAGACATCTGTGTAAACCCATGTTTCATATTCACCCACCTACCCAAACATTCACCTGCATTTCAGACTCACAGTTGGTTGACTTCGGGTTTATACAGTGAAGATTCACAAAAAGTAGGTAATGTGGTGATCTGGGGTGGAGGTTGAAATGTCTTATAAATGTTAGTTTGCTTGTTAACTATGAAAAACACATAAAAATGTTGGAAAACTGGTTTTAAATTTATCACGTGGTATTTATTGAGTATAAATTAAATAATACTGGTTTTAAAGTATTTTAAGTGTATTTTCAAAACTCTGAATGAAAGAAACTATCAGATATTTTATAAGGTGGTATCTTGGTTTTGGACAAAAAAAGTGTTTAGATGTTGCTAACGAATAAGACAAGACTGGGCGACTGAGCTGAACCAAACTGAAACTTATCTAAGGTTTTCATGGGAAATAGCTATAAAGGGGGTTATTTTTGAAACAGTAAATACTACTTGGGGCATATATTTAGAAAACAGGAACTGTTCTACTTTGAAAAATTATAGATGATTTCATATTAAAACCATTCTAACAAAATAAACCTGTTTTGATAAGATCTTTCAAATCTTTGTATTTATCTGTCTACATAGGTCTGACAACATTTAAATTTATTGAGAACAGCACAAAAATGATAATCCTGTTAGGGTTTTATGAATAAAGAAACTAAGATTGAAATGATATAGCAGACAATTAGAAATCGTTTTCATATCAAAATACTGAAAGAGAATTCTTGATGGTTATAATAAAATGGGATGTATTGACAGATCATTTTTCATCATTTTTCTCTTTTAAAAATAACCATTCATGAGAAATAAAGTGAAGTAACACGTAAGATACTGCATATGCTATATAAGAATATAGCACACTGTGTGACCTAGCTTACCTTGAGCTTGTGTAAGGAGATATTCACTATAGCAATACAACTTTATTTAACATGTCTCATTTGGAAAAGCCTTACATGTTAAAGTATATAATTAAGCAAATAATTAGAAGAAGTGAAAGGAGCAGTAGATAAGCAAATTAAAAACCAAACATTTAAAATATCAGGTGTGAGTACCTAATCCAGAGTTTGTTTAACTGTTATTTATCATAAGATTCTGAACCAATATAAAGGACATAAAGTGCTAGATATTAAAAAAGAACATTAATAATAAGAAAATGTTGGCCGATATTACTTTCATCCTTTTTTTCTGTACCAGTGATTTTTTTTTTTTTTACACACCCCAGTGCCTTATTGAGTTGGTGTCATATCCTGTGTAACTGCATGATCCATTTTTTTTCATTTGGTTCCACGGGATGAAGACTGACATTCTGATTTCACAGAGAAGATATGGATTCATAACAAAGGGCTTAAAATTAGGGTGTTTTTTCCCCGTATCAGTTTTGCAATTACAGATGACACTCAGTTTTCAGAACAAAATTATCTGTAGTTTAATTTGATTCTGTAACACGTGTAGAGGTTGAAATTTAGGTTCACTGATAAAGTAACTTCATGTGGATGAAACTTCAAAGATGAAAAGACAGATAAAATGCCTGGGTGCTATCAATACAGAGGCAGATACAAATGACTTAGATCTCAGGATGGAATCTCGAAAGGGACAAGGCACTATCCTCAAATCTCTTCCTTGGGATCACACTCCCTTTAGTTGACGGTGAAGTTGGACACATTTTCTTGCTTATTTAGTAATATATTTTTATTTGTTCAGAACAAATTTGAATGATATCACCTAGTGGTAATGGTGAAGCTCATCTTTCTCTGCTGTTGATTATGAAAAGATAGGAGAAGAATGTAGAGAAAGCAGGGTGGGATTTGAGAGAATCAAAAACTATATCTAAATTGAATAGCCAACCTCTGACCTTCAGGTGGGTCAAGGAAGGATGAAGTGGACCTTTGGACCACATACTTAAGTCTGAAGGCTCCCCTAGATCCTAGGCATAGAAGGTATCCCGACACAGTCACCAGAGGGCTAAAAATTGAAGGTATCCTCACACAATCACCAGAGGGCTGGGGAGTTGAAAAATTGAAGGTGAGCAGAAGCATCAGGAGAATCATCAAATTAGCCATTCCTTTCTTACGCTTTCTGTCTAGATCTGACCTTTAGGATGCTTGGAAATTCTAGCTCATCTCTATGAATACACTACATTCAACTGTTAGAAGAAAAGCAATACCCCGAAAACCATAATGAGTCTTCATTAGGTCACCGGGTTTTGGTGCTGTTTTTTCTGCCTCCTAAAATCACCTTACATTTTCAGGACTCCAGAGAGCACTGAGAAGTGATCCTGGGCATAATTTCACAAAATCCTTGTAAAACATAGAAAGGTGCTTACAATTATTCTTGCTTACACATTGGAAGAAGATAAGCAAAGGAGACTTAGAAAATCACCTAATTTCTCACAAGGGTTTCTGACACTGATCCACAGCCTTTTCAACAAGTCTATTCTGTTTCTCTAAAAGCAAGCATTCCTCAGTTCTTCCTTGACCACGTATTCTTCTCTTTCTCTGTTTTCTGCCTTGGAGATCTCACCTCTTACACATTCAGTTCTGCCTTTCAGTGCAGCTCATTTGGTGGTCAGTAGTAAGATATTTTCATCAATACAATTAATTATTTAACTGGTAAATATGCTGTACATAAAATAAGTATGGTCAAGCAAGAGTGAATTATATAACATATCTTCTGTGCTTTGCAAACTGGATACTTAAACACTAGTAGACAATGCTGCTCTGCTAAATGGTCATCATAAAACAAGGGCAGTCTTTAAGAGGTTTAGCTGGAAATGTCCACTAAACAGGATTTGTACCAGCAGAAGTTGTCACATTTGTCATACAGTCATGAATGTAGAGAGATGAGCTATACTTAGACTCCAAAGAGCATGAAGCTACATTTCACTGGGTAAATCAAGCTTGGGGTTGTTTAAAACAGAAAAAAAAAAAAAAAAAGCTTTAAGACTGTAGGAAAATATGAATCTGTTCAAAAAAGACATCCACAGTCAAATACATTTGTCAATAGGATTAAAGAAGAAAAGCAAAGGTGGATCTTCAGGCTTTATACAAGTGCAACTCACCACTTAAAGAGGGGTATGATTATTATTCAACCACCTGCATTAATGGCTTCCTTACTACCACTCCAACTGCCCTTGTTTAGGTCAGTTTTCATTTCTTCATGTAAACACCCTTACCTTCCACATTTGCCTGTTTTTCTTTTGTTTTTCTTTTTTTTCAGTAGTTCTTCACTGAAATTCAGCATAAAATCCATTTCTTCCAAGTGCCCTCTCTTTGATCGTAGGTAGCCCATAGCCAACAGCAAACATTTTTTTGTCCACTTTGCATTTCTATAGCATTGATGCATATTATTTGAATCTTAACATTGCAGTTGCCTAATTCTTCCACTAGGTATGTGAAGCAAAGGTATATCTTCTATCCCCTAAAATACTGTATGCTTCCCCAGGGATTCTAGTTATTTATTTTTATTCCTGAGGTCTTGGGTTAGTGTGGGGACTAGAGTAGACACATTAGAAATGATTGATGGATAAATGCATGTATGAATCAACCATATAGGGAACAACTATATACAATAGTATTTGCATGGACAGAAAAGAATGTAAAGAATCAAGTTGGAGCAGTGAGTGTTGTTAATTATCTCGGCACTGGCTGGGTTGCATTAAGACAAGGAGGCTGGTGTGTGTTAGAATCTGGTAAAGGAGTATTTCCTAATTCAATCTACACATCAGCAAACAAGGAAGGAGACTCTGCTTAATTTGTGATGAAGTATTGAAAGGGACGTTGCTGGATGTCTGAAGATATGGAAATCCTGGTCTATGAACTCACAAACTTCGGTTTGCTAAAAAGAATTAGCATTGTGGATAAAGGGATGGAGAAGGAACAATCCTTCCATATGTATCTGGAAAATGACATACACAAACCTAACACAACTTTCATTTCGATAAAGGAGTTTGCTGCTTTCTCTTTTTGTGAATTCCTTTGAAATTGAGAGACAATTGTAAATTATTTTTAGTTCAACCAACTAACCCAAGCATACTTTTGTTGTCAAAGAAAAGCATAAAGGTTAAAACAACAACAACAGCAAAAAAGACTTCGATATAAAAGTCTTTTCCATTTGCCACAAGAAAGGATATAAAGCTTATAGTTAATGTCGCTCAGTTTCAGTATTATCCTGAAGGATTCATTTGTTAGTATTGCTGTGTTAGGTCTTCTACTGAGTAAATTGTGAAGACATGACTCTTATTACTATTAGTTTGTAATTAAAGCACAATACTAAAAAGCCTATGGCAAATTTACAAGGTTCAACAGTGAAGAGATATAATAAGTAAAATGCTTACGTGAGTGAGTGCATTCTAAGAAATGATGACTGGCGCAGGGACAACAGAATTTGTATTTTCAGTTGGTGAGGTCAAGTGGAAATTGCTACCTCTCTCCCCATGAATCAAGGAAAGTTTTATTTGTGATTTGGCACCTCCTCCTGCCAGATCTCTAAGTAACTCCACATGAAGTCTGGAAAATAACACCCTTTAAAGAAGCTCAGAGATCTCAGTGGTACGTCATGAAGACTGGTACAGGGAACAAAGAGGAAATTTCTCTAAACTCATCGTGGGAAAAGGCTTTCTGTAGCTTGGGTGCTCTTGAAAAACTCAGAGTTTAATAATTGGTCACTGGACATACAGTGAAGGAATCTCTCAAGTTTTTGCAACTCCTGAAGCAGTCTCTCAAGATGATGCAGTTATATCCAGCTTATTTCAGAGATGTGCGATTGGATCTTGTCTCCACCCTGTGTCTTCTCTCCCTGTCCTGCACCCCTGTCCCTTGCTGGTGGGGGGTAGCTAATATCTCAATATTTCAAGGTCCAAGTACTTTAAAAAAAATCAGAACAAATTCATTCATGAGTAAAGTTTAACATCTACTGTCTTGATAGTCAAGCTCACCATGTATTTTAGGCACTGCATACTGAAAAAGGAAATGGCAACCCACTCTAGTATTTTTGCCTGGAAAATTCTATGGACAAGGAGCCTGGTGGGCTACAGTCTAGGGGGTTACAAAGAGTCAGACTTGACTGTGCACACACACACACACACACACACACACACACATACTGAGAGTACACTAGTTAACTTTATTAGCTGGAATAAATTTCATGTCAATACAGATATATGACAGATTTGTTGCCGTTCAGTTGCTCTGTCATGTCTGACTCTTTGCGACACCATGGACTATAGCCCATCACATTCCTCTGTCCATGGGATTTCTCAGGCAAGAAGACTGGAGTGGGTTGCCATTTTCTCCTCCAGGGGAACTTCCCAACCCAGGGATTGAACCTGTGTTTCCCACATCTCCTGCACTGGCAGGCAGAGTCTTTACTGCTGAGCCATCAGAGAAGCCCCATGTAACAGATTAGTCCAATGTTAATTTTATATATGAAAGATTATTCCAGATTGCACTTAATTGGGAAAACAATTATGAGAAAATTCACTTTTGAACTATTAGTCAAGAAATGTCAAAGTGAAAAAATACCACATTGGAACTTAGTGGTTGAAACAGTTTTAATTTCTCAGAGCCATACCAGTTCCCTTCTTTCAACTCACATGCAACATCCTCTTATTTTAGTCCAGATTTTGTAAGGAAATTAAAGTGCCACACTGGGAATAGGCCATATCTGGAGAAATAGATGCAATGAATGCCTCCAGATAAAAAACAATTAAGGATATTAAATTGATTGAAGTAGATCAAAGAGAGTTAAAATAAAAGAGATAAGGAAAAACAGTATTCCCAAGGACTAATAATTTGGGAGTGAGTCATGATAGCTCTGGAAGGAGGAGAGTGGGTGGTATCATGATAAAGAGAATTTGACAAGACCAAGTCTCCAGTAAATGTGCTGTAAATCTTTCCAAATTAGTTAGAAATCTAACCTTGATGTGGCTTCTTTCTCAGGATATCCCAGAGTAAATGAGTGCTAGTACTTCCAATCTCTCTCTCTCTCTCAAGTAATTTTTAAGACAAAAGGAAGTCATGTGGAAAATTAGTGGAGGAAATGGGACAAGAACCTGAAAGCACTGAGTCCACACTGTATCTAAACTGAGAAAAACTTAGGAAACTTTTGTCATTAGTAGCAGATACAGATTTTACTGCAAGTCCCAAGGCCATATAAAATTATCTCTCATTGAGATTTTTGGAGACTACTTGGCTACTATAAAGACTAGCAACTGTTGATCACCTATCTCAATTTCTAAGCTACCATTAACAGTCCATTAGTTGCTAATATTATTATTATTCTTTCTTAGGGGCTTACTCCTGGGTAATGACCCAATTACATAAACAAGTGGCTTTTGTCCACAGAAATGTGAAAAGGGATACAGCCTGAGAATCAAAAATGACCCCTTGTGTGGGATCCATGTGGACAAGTTGCTACTAAAAAGTGTCATGTTTCAGCCATCACCATTCCTGATCCGGGGTCCCCACATGCACCTTGTGCGGCAGCCCCAAGGCTTGCTGTCTGCCGAGACACGTGTTCCAAGGAGTTCTGCCGTGTTACCCTGCTGGTGTTAGGGTTGGTTGGATTTGGGTGTTTCAGTGAAGCTCAGAGGGAAAATTTGGTCATTGGGTTTTATGATCACATGCCTTGGTGGCGGGAAGAGGAGTTGCTACTCTACTATTTTGTGGAGCACATTTCTGTGACTGGTTAAAATATAGCAAGTTACTGGGTGAATTGTTTCTCTCAGGTCTAAAAAATATAATTTAAGAGAAAAGTCTTGATAACTGTAGAGTTCATATTGTAAGTACTCAGATCTGCTGAAGAAAAAAAATTTTTTTGTATTGGAGGATGTTATATTGTCAATGTACAAATAGTGATAGAAATGCCTAGTAACTACTTAAAGGGAATTGTGTTCTCATCTCACCGTGAATTTTACCAACTTTGCTCTAACAAGCAGCCTAGCCTCACATCTACTAGAACCACCTACATGCAATTATTTGCAAATACATTTTTTTTTCCATACTCTTCTGTGGAAATTCTTCTGTGCTGGCACTTTAAATTTTACAGGCATAACCCAATTTAACTCTCTGAAGATGAATATTTTCTCCAAATCATTTATGAAGAAATTTAAGAATACCTGAAATCTTTTTCTTCTATTAGAAAATGTTACTTTCTAAAATATCGCTGGGAAGTTGATGTTTCCTTAAAATAGGAAACGGGGCTCTCCTTGTCAGCTTGTTAATGGAAAAGCTAGGGTTCAGACCCAGATCTATCTATTGATATTTTATGATTAAGGTGAGCAAAGGATGGTGATGCAATAAGCAGCCATATCAGAAATGCCAGACTAAGTTACTCTTGTAAAGAGTAAGTTCCCCTTGTAGTAATTTGAGATAACAAGGCAGGCTCTTAACTTCTCTCTTCTCTACCTGCTCTCAGTCACACAGCTAGCGTGCTTTCTTCCTGCTCCATTCTGCTCAGCACTTTTCTCCATCTTGAGGGGTGTTCATGTTCTGATGCTCTCTTCTTTAACCCTAGTGCCCTTTGCCCTATTGACTACTGGAGATACCTGTGGATCCAGAGGCGAGATATTCTTTTGGTTAGTGCTGAAAATGAAATCTCTAAAGCCAACCTCCAGAGTTTGAAATTGCTGCAGACTTGGGTCTCTCATACATGACCTCCAGTACCTGGATTCTCACTAAGGCCCAAGGGCCAGTGATGGTTTATAATCTTTCCTGGTGATCAGTTTACACTTGATTTTTTTTTTTTTTTCAGGAGACTGATTTATCAAATCCATGGGGCTATTTGGCTCTATTCTTACATAAATTCAGTTCTGATTTAACTGATCCCTTTTCTCAAGTTTGATGCTTTAGCAAGAAAGCCTTAATATTTTTGTATCTCAGACCCTTAAGAGAGTATCTGAGACAGGAACTTGCTTCATAAATTGTGGTGACTAAATCAGTCAATCAATTGATCAATCAATCAATCATAAAAGAAATCAGCCATGAATATTCATTGAAAGGACTAAAGCTGAAACTGAAGCTCCCATACTTTTGCCACCAGATGCGAAGAGCGGACTCATTGGAAAACACTCTGATGCTGGGAAAGACTGAAGGCAAAGGAGAAGGGGGTGGCAAAGAATGAGACGGTTAGATAGTATCACCAACTCAATGGAGATGAATCTGGGCACGTTTGGGGAGATAGTGAAGGACAGGGGAGCCTGGTGTGCTGCAGTCCATGGGGCCACAGTCTGACACAGCTTAGTAACTGGACAAAAACAAACAACAAATAAATCAAGTTGCAAAACTTTCAGGTCCCTGGACTACTCTGAGTTCTTAAAGCCCTGCTCTTTAGAGTTCTTCAATTGTCTACTCCTATGTTCTTAGAAGGGGCTTCCCTGATAGCTCAGTTGGTAAAGAATCTGCCTGCAATACAGGAAACCCCGGTTCAATCCCTGGCTTGGGAAGACCTGCTGGAGAAGGGATAGGCTACCCACTCCAGTATTCTTTGGCTTCCCTTGTGGCTCAGCTGGTAAAGAATCTGCCTGCAAAGAATCAGCTGGGTTTGCTCCCTGGGTTGGGAACTGGAGAAGGAAATGGCTAACCATTCCAGTATTCTGGACTGTATAGTCCATGGGCTCACAAAGAGTCAGACACAACTAACGGACTTCACTTTCTTTCTTTTCTCAGTTAGTACTCATGATATATGAATTATCACCTGCATTCTACAAAGAGATTTCTGGAACCCTCCTACAGTCACAAAACTAGTAAGCCTTCAGGCTACAATTTAAACCCAGGGTTCCCTGGTGGCTCAGACAGTAAAGAATCTGCCTGCAATCCAGGAGACCTAGTTTCAATCCCTGGGTTGGGAAGATCCCCTGGACAAGGGAATGGCAACCCACTCCCACTATTCTTGCATGAAGAATTTCATGGACACAGGAGCCTGGCAAGCTACAGTCCATGGGATCTCAAAGAGTCAGACATGACTGAGCGACTAATACTTTCACTTTGTCAATGAAGTGATAAAATTGCAAAGGTGACATTTTTACCCTAGTTTTTACTTTTTCAACTCTTTTCCCCTTTACTGTGCCAAATCATAGTACAACTCTAATTTCTTTCTAGTGGCTCTTCTTTTTTTTTTTTTAATTTCCATCTTACTGAAACCTAACTTCAGAGGATATGAAATCAATTTTATGTAGTGTGCATGTTGAAAACACTCTATTCCATGTATATATTCAGATACTGAATTAATAAATAGAACACAGGATTTACAATTGTAAGAGAACCTCCCATTGTTTCTAGGAAAATATCTCAGCATCAGTTCCAATATTTGTATGATGAGACTAGATGCATTTGCTCTGCCTGCCACATGCAGAGATTGCAAGATAAAAATAAAATTTCATATATGAAAGGGATATTTATTTCACAAGGCTATGGAACACCATGTATCCATTGGCTTCTTTGAAACATAAGGATTAACTATGGTTTGGAAGGCTTTAACACTACATCAGCTGTTAATGAATAGGTGAATCTCAAGTCAAAAGGAGTCTTTCCTGATACTGGGAATCAGGACAAGTATTGTTTGCTTCTTGCAGGTACACAGAAGCAGAACTCTTAATTAGCTGGAACACAATGTTTGCAGCGAGGACTGTGGCAGTTCTATGCCAGTGCCACCTCCCCTCAACTCCCCACCGCCCGGTCATGGTAAGGGTGAGCGCAAGTGTGCATGTTGGGTGTGCTGTGTGTGGTCAAGAGTCCTCAGGATCAGCGTGTTAGTATTCTACCTCCGTCCCTGAGAAACCCAGGTTGAGTACAGGTTGGCAGAGCCCTCTCTAACTGTTGGGAGGTTAACAGCAATAAATAGCCTGTAGCGGGGAACCTTTAACAGGCGGTCTCTCAACACCAGTAAATTAAAAGTGATTTTCAGAACTATTTTTGAGGAGTCATCACTTCGGGGCTTCTGTATAGATTTTAGATTCCTTAACTTCAATATCCAGGAATATACAGATTATGTATTGGGTGTACTAAATCGACACCTTTTTTCGGAGAGTGGATATGTATGTCTGCCGTATGCTCTGCAGATGTAAAAGTTACAACTGAAGAAGATATTTATCTGCACAGTTATAACCCTGTAAGTCTCCTATTACGACTATGGCTTTCCATCAATAACTTTCATTTATATGGGGAAATTTTTAGACACTCAAGATAACCAAATCTGGATCAAAAATGAAAGGAAAAACATAAACACCACTCTTATCATAAAAAAGGATAAGGACAGCTACAAACAGCACACAATCAGATTAGCAGTATTTTCTAGGAAATAAATGAAAATGCCTGTAAAGCAGTGGAAACTTAGGGCAGTCACTCTGCTGCCCACTCTCATTTCCCAGTCATGTTGACCCAGTGGAATTCCTCTCTCTTTTCCCTCGCCTGTCACATATCCACATCTCTGCTGACTTTCCCACAAACGGAAAAGCAAGGCATCCACTGCTATCTGAAGGGGTCCTGGTGACGCCTAACCCTTTTCCAGGCTTTCAAGTGTGTAGAGCTGATGTGTTCTGCATAGACCAGCGGAGGACACCAGCTGTGAGAAAGCTGGAGTCAGGAGAGTAAGAGTCTGGAAGCTCTGATGACTCATGACATCAGTATGTGCTTGCCTAGATAATCCCAAAGAAGCCGAAAAGGGGCCCATGGGGTTAGAAATTTGGTGTTGTATTCCCTGACCCCAGAATTCTCCCCCTTTCTCCACATTCAACGCTCTTTACTTTTATTTTTCTAATCATCACTACTAACCTTATTCCATAGCCATTTCAATGTGCTTGGAATTCTAAAATTTCTTTCATTCGTTTTTCTCTTTTAGACAAAGGTGGAGGTACAGTCGCAATACAGAAGCTGCTCTGATACCGCTGTCCCCAAATTATAATATGACCTTTAAAATATCTTTTAATTAGAGTCAGGCTCTAGCCTGGGTTCTAGTCAACTCGCCAGGAAATGGCCTGTGCGCAGGTCCATCAGACAGAGCAAGAAAATCAGAACTGACATTTCCGAGGGTGGTACTCCTAGACCAGGTGATACAGCCCTTTAGGGCAGGAGTTATGTCTCTTTAACTCAGGACAGAAAATATTTGATGTGCTTTGTAAACAAACAATTTAGATGATGGATGAGACGCACTGTTGGGAATTTGTGTCATTAGAAGATGCGGCCACAGCAGGACAAGATGTGAAGCTAAACTGTCATTGTTTCTCTTCTGGAAAAACATTGGCTCTCCTGCTGGCAATAAAGACAATGTCTTTCTGAATGAAAGTTACTTTATATTGGCTCTTCCTGTTTGTTATTATGATTACAATGATCATTTTTTATGCTCTTAGTCCTTTTATTCAGAGCCATTTCTACAGGACCACAGCTGCCTTGTGATGTTTAGAAATTGAGCAGTATGATTGAGTTTAATCAAAAGATGAAAACTTTCCAGTTATTGAAACATTGCTAATCATCCCATAGTCTTGTTGCTTAAACAGTTTTACCTGAAAATACCTGCAGACTGGTTTCCACTGCCTAGCTTGTTCCCTAATTAGCAGGATTCTCCTGCAGGCAAACACCTGCATAATCTTACCTGCTGGCCCAGGCAGGTGAGTGTAGAGAAGCCAACATGTACTCTGCAAAAAAGACCCCAAACAAATTCTTTCTTCATGTTTCTCGTATGCAGATTTGTTATATATTGAAAGTGGAAAGTGGGATCGAGCACTCTTCTGTATTTCTTCCCCCAAAGTCAAAGGTAACCTAAATGCATTGCCGGAAAATCATTTAAAATATTAATAAAAAATCAACTACAGATTTGAAGAAATGAGTGGATTTTTCCTATTTGACAGCTTATCAGTAAGTTGTCGTTTAAAATGTTTTCTACCCTGGGAGTGTACCTCAGTGATGATAGCCATGTATAATTCATAAAGGAAAATAGATTTAAATAAGCTCAGTAGTTCAGGGTGTGAAAATTCAACAAGCTAGTTTCTTTTCACTGTGCCTGCAGTCACTTTTCCTTCTTCAAGCTCCCACATTCTGCATTGTATTTACTTTTTTGTATTTCGGATCATAATATAATTTGTTTCCAAATGTACATTTAAAGAAGGCAACTTTGAGTGACACAAGAACAGCACNAACAGATTAGTCCAATGTTAATTTTATATATGAAAGATTATTCCAGATTGCACTTAATTGGGAAAACAATTATGAGAAAATTCACTTTTGAACTATTAGTCAAGAAATGTCAAAGTGAAAAAATACCACATTGGAACTTAGTGGTTGAAACAGTTTTAATTTCTCAGAGCCATACCAGTTCCCTTCTTTCAACTCACATGCAACATCCTCTTATTTTAGTCCAGATTTTGTAAGGAAATTAAAGTGCCACACTGGGAATAGGCCATATCTGGAGAAATAGATGCAATGAATGCCTCCAGATAAAAAACAATTAAGGATATTAAATTGATTGAAGTAGATCAAAGAGAGTTAAAATAAAAGAGATAAGGAAAAACAGTATTCCCAAGGACTAATAATTTGGGAGTGAGTCATGATAGCTCTGGAAGGAGGAGAGTGGGTGGTATCATGATAAAGAGAATTTGACAAGACCAAGTCTCCAGTAAATGTGCTGTAAATCTTTCCAAATTAGTTAGAAATCTAACCTTGATGTGGCTTCTTTCTCAGGATATCCCAGAGTAAATGAGTGCTAGTACTTCCAATCTCTCTCTCTCTCTCAAGTAATTTTTAAGACAAAAGGAAGTCATGTGGAAAATTAGTGGAGGAAATGGGACAAGAACCTGAAAGCACTGAGTCCACACTGTATCTAAACTGAGAAAAACTTAGGAAACTTTTGTCATTAGTAGCAGATACAGATTTTACTGCAAGTCCCAAGGCCATATAAAATTATCTCTCATTGAGATTTTTGGAGACTACTTGGCTACTATAAAGACTAGCAACTGTTGATCACCTATCTCAATTTCTAAGCTACCATTAACAGTCCATTAGTTGCTAATATTATTATTATTCTTTCTTAGGGGCTTACTCCTGGGTAATGACCCAATTACATAAACAAGTGGCTTTTGTCCACAGAAATGTGAAAAGGGATACAGCCTGAGAATCAAAAATGACCCCTTGTGTGGGATCCATGTGGACAAGTTGCTACTAAAAAGTGTCATGTTTCAGCCATCACCATTCCTGATCCGGGGTCCCCACATGCACCTTGTGCGGCAGCCCCAAGGCTTGCTGTCTGCCGAGACACGTGTTCCAAGGAGTTCTGCCGTGTTACCCTGCTGGTGTTAGGGTTGGTTGGATTTGGGTGTTTCAGTGAAGCTCAGAGGGAAAATTTGGTCATTGGGTTTTATGATCACATGCCTTGGTGGCGGGAAGAGGAGTTGCTACTCTACTATTTTGTGGAGCACATTTCTGTGACTGGTTAAAATATAGCAAGTTACTGGGTGAATTGTTTCTCTCAGGTCTAAAAAATATAATTTAAGAGAAAAGTCTTGATAACTGTAGAGTTCATATTGTAAGTACTCAGATCTGCTGAAGAAAAAAAATTTTTTTGTATTGGAGGATGTTATATTGTCAATGTACAAATAGTGATAGAAATGCCTAGTAACTACTTAAAGGGAATTGTGTTCTCATCTCACCGTGAATTTTACCAACTTTGCTCTAACAAGCAGCCTAGCCTCACATCTACTAGAACCACCTACATGCAATTATTTGCAAATACATTTTTTTTTCCATACTCTTCTGTGGAAATTCTTCTGTGCTGGCACTTTAAATTTTACAGGCATAACCCAATTTAACTCTCTGAAGATGAATATTTTCTCCAAATCATTTATGAAGAAATTTAAGAATACCTGAAATCTTTTTCTTCTATTAGAAAATGTTACTTTCTAAAATATCGCTGGGAAGTTGATGTTTCCTTAAAATAGGAAACGGGGCTCTCCTTGTCAGCTTGTTAATGGAAAAGCTAGGGTTCAGACCCAGATCTATCTATTGATATTTTATGATTAAGGTGAGCAAAGGATGGTGATGCAATAAGCAGCCATATCAGAAATGCCAGACTAAGTTACTCTTGTAAAGAGTAAGTTCCCCTTGTAGTAATTTGAGATAACAAGGCAGGCTCTTAACTTCTCTCTTCTCTACCTGCTCTCAGTCACACAGCTAGCGTGCTTTCTTCCTGCTCCATTCTGCTCAGCACTTTTCTCCATCTTGAGGGGTGTTCATGTTCTGATGCTCTCTTCTTTAACCCTAGTGCCCTTTGCCCTATTGACTACTGGAGATACCTGTGGATCCAGAGGCGAGATATTCTTTTGGTTAGTGCTGAAAATGAAATCTCTAAAGCCAACCTCCAGAGTTTGAAATTGCTGCAGACTTGGGTCTCTCATACATGACCTCCAGTACCTGGATTCTCACTAAGGCCCAAGGGCCAGTGATGGTTTATAATCTTTCCTGGTGATCAGTTTACACTTGATTTTTTTTTTTTTTTCAGGAGACTGATTTATCAAATCCATGGGGCTATTTGGCTCTATTCTTACATAAATTCAGTTCTGATTTAACTGATCCCTTTTCTCAAGTTTGATGCTTTAGCAAGAAAGCCTTAATATTTTTGTATCTCAGACCCTTAAGAGAGTATCTGAGACAGGAACTTGCTTCATAAATTGTGGTGACTAAATCAGTCAATCAATTGATCAATCAATCAATCATAAAAGAAATCAGCCATGAATATTCATTGAAAGGACTAAAGCTGAAACTGAAGCTCCCATACTTTTGCCACCAGATGCGAAGAGCGGACTCATTGGAAAACACTCTGATGCTGGGAAAGACTGAAGGCAAAGGAGAAGGGGGTGGCAAAGAATGAGACGGTTAGATAGTATCACCAACTCAATGGAGATGAATCTGGGCACGTTTGGGGAGATAGTGAAGGACAGGGGAGCCTGGTGTGCTGCAGTCCATGGGGCCACAGTCTGACACAGCTTAGTAACTGGACAAAAACAAACAACAAATAAATCAAGTTGCAAAACTTTCAGGTCCCTGGACTACTCTGAGTTCTTAAAGCCCTGCTCTTTAGAGTTCTTCAATTGTCTACTCCTATGTTCTTAGAAGGGGCTTCCCTGATAGCTCAGTTGGTAAAGAATCTGCCTGCAATACAGGAAACCCCGGTTCAATCCCTGGGTTGGGAAGACCTGCTGGAGAAGGGATAGGCTACCCACTCCAGTATTCTTTGGCTTCCCTTGTGGCTCAGCTGGTAAAGAATCTGCCTGCAAAGAATCAGCTGGGTTTGCTCCCTGGGTTGGGAACTGGAGAAGGAAATGGCTAACCATTCCAGTATTCTGGACTGTATAGTCCATGGGCTCACAAAGAGTCAGACACAACTAACGGACTTCACTTTCTTTCTTTTCTCAGTTAGTACTCATGATATATGAATTATCACCTGCATTCTACAAAGAGATTTCTGGAACCCTCCTACAGTCACAAAACTAGTAAGCCTTCAGGCTACAATTTAAACCCAGGGTTCCCTGGTGGCTCAGACAGTAAAGAATCTGCCTGCAATCCAGGAGACCTAGTTTCAATCCCTGGGTTGGGAAGATCCCCTGGACAAGGGAATGGCAACCCACTCCCACTATTCTTGCATGAAGAATTTCATGGACACAGGAGCCTGGCAAGCTACAGTCCATGGGATCTCAAAGAGTCAGACATGACTGAGCGACTAATACTTTCACTTTGTCAATGAAGTGATAAAATTGCAAAGGTGACATTTTTACCCTAGTTTTTACTTTTTCAACTCTTTTCCCCTTTACTGTGCCAAATCATAGTACAACTCTAATTTCTTTCTAGTGGCTCTTCTTTTTTTTTTTTTAATTTCCATCTTACTGAAACCTAACTTCAGAGGATATGAAATCAATTTTATGTAGTGTGCATGTTGAAAACACTCTATTCCATGTATATATTCAGATACTGAATTAATAAATAGAACACAGGATTTACAATTGTAAGAGAACCTCCCATTGTTTCTAGGAAAATATCTCAGCATCAGTTCCAATATTTGTATGATGAGACTAGATGCATTTGCTCTGCCTGCCACATGCAGAGATTGCAAGATAAAAATAAAATTTCATATATGAAAGGGATATTTATTTCACAAGGCTATGGAACACCATGTATCCATTGGCTTCTTTGAAACATAAGGATTAACTATGGTTTGGAAGGCTTTAACACTACATCAGCTGTTAATGAATAGGTGAATCTCAAGTCAAAAGGAGTCTTTCCTGATACTGGGAATCAGGACAAGTATTGTTTGCTTCTTGCAGGTACACAGAAGCAGAACTCTTAATTAGCTGGAACACAATGTTTGCAGCGAGGACTGTGGCAGTTCTATGCCAGTGCCACCTCCCCTCAACTCCCCACCGCCCGGTCATGGTAAGGGTGAGCGCAAGTGTGCATGTTGGGTGTGCTGTGTGTGGTCAAGAGTCCTCAGGATCAGCGTGTTAGTATTCTACCTCCGTCCCTGAGAAACCCAGGTTGAGTACAGGTTGGGAGAGCCCTCTCTAACTGTTGGGAGGTTAACAGCAATAAATAGCCTGTAGCGGGGAACCTTTAACAGGCGGTCTCTCAACACCAGTAAATTAAAAGTGATTTTCAGAACTATTTTTGAGGAGTCATCACTTCGGGGCTTCTGTATAGATTTTAGATTCCTTAACTTCAATATCCAGGAATATACAGATTATGTATTGGGTGTACTAAATCGACACCTTTTTTCGGAGAGTGGATATGTATGTCTGCCGTATGCTCTGCAGATGTAAAAGTTACAACTGAAGAAGATATTTATCTGCACAGTTATAGCCCTGTAAGTCTCCTATTACGACTATGGCTTTCCATCAATAACTTTCATTTATATGGGGAAATTTTTAGACACTCAAGATAACCAAATCTGGATCAAAAATGAAAGGAAAAACATAAACACCACTCTTATCATAAAAAAGGATAAGGACAGCTACAAACAGCACACAATCAGATTAGCAGTATTTTCTAGGAAATAAATGAAAATGCCTGTAAAGCAGTGGAAACTTAGGGCAGTCACTCTGCTGCCCACTCTCATTTCCCAGTCATGTTGACCCAGTGGAATTCCTCTCTCTTTTCCCTCGCCTGTCACATATCCACATCTCTGCTGACTTTCCCACAAACGGAAAAGCAAGGCATCCACTGCTATCTGAAGGGGTCCTGGTGACGCCTAACCCTTTTCCAGGCTTTCAAGTGTGTAGAGCTGATGTGTTCTGCATAGACCAGCGGAGGACACCAGCTGTGAGAAAGCTGGAGTCAGGAGAGTAAGAGTCTGGAAGCTCTGATGACTCATGACATCAGTATGTGCTTGCCTAGATAATCCCAAAGAAGCCGAAAAGGGGCCCATGGGGTTAGAAATTTGGTGTTGTATTCCCTGACCCCAGAATTCTCCCCCTTTCTCCACATTCAACGCTCTTTACTTTTATTTTTCTAATCATCACTACTAACCTTATTCCATAGCCATTTCAATGTGCTTGGAATTCTAAAATTTCTTTCATTCGTTTTTCTCTTTTAGACAAAGGTGGAGGTACAGTCGCAATACAGAAGCTGCTCTGATACCGCTGTCCCCAAATTATAATATGACCTTTAAAATATCTTTTAATTAGAGTCAGGCTCTAGCCTGGGTTCTAGTCAACTCGCCAGGAAATGGCCTGTGCACAGGTCCATCAGACAGAGCAAGAAAATCAGAACTGACATTTCCGAGGGTGGTACTCCTAGACCAGGTGATACAGCCCTTTAGGGCAGGAGTTATGTCTCTTTAACTCAGGACAGAAAATATTTGATGTGCTTTGTAAACAAACAATTTAGATGATGGATGAGACGCACTGTTGGGAATTTGTGTCATTAGAAGATGCGGCCACAGCAGGACAAGATGTGAAGCTAAACTGTCATTGTTTCTCTTCTGGAAAAACATTGGCTCTCCTGCTGGCAATAAAGACAATGTCTTTCTGAATGAAAGTTACTTTATATTGGCTCTTCCTGTTTGTTATTATGATTACAATGATCATTTTTTATGCTCTTAGTCCTTTTATTCAGAGCCATTTCTACAGGACCACAGCTGCCTTGTGATGTTTAGAAATTGAGCAGTATGATTGAGTTTAATCAAAAGATGAAAACTTTCCAGTTATTGAAACATTGCTAATCATCCCATAGTCTTGTTGCTTAAACAGTTTTACCTGAAAATACCTGCAGACTGGTTTCCACTGCCTAGCTTGTTCCCTAATTAGCAGGATTCTCCTGCAGGCAAACACCTGCATAATCTTACCTGCTGGCCCAGGCAGGTGAGTGTAGAGAAGCCAACATGTACTCTGCAAAAAAGACCCCAAACAAATTCTTTCTTCATGTTTCTCGTATGCAGATTTGTTATATATTGAAAGTGGAAAGTGGGATCGAGCACTCTTCTGTATTTCTTCCCCCAAAGTCAAAGGTAACCTAAATGCATTGCCGGAAAATCATTTAAAATATTAATAAAAAATCAACTACAGATTTGAAGAAATGAGTGGATTTTTCCTATTTGACAGCTTATCAGTAAGTTGTCGTTTAAAATGTTTTCTACCCTGGGAGTGTACCTCAGTGATGATAGCCATGTATAATTCATAAAGGAAAATAGATTTAAATAAGCTCAGTAGTTCAGGGTGTGAAAATTCAACAAGCTAGTTTCTTTTCACTGTGCCTGCAGTCACTTTTCCTTCTTCAAGCTCCCACATTCTGCATTGTATTTACTTTTTTGTATTTCGGATCATAATATAATTTGTTTCCAAATGTACATTTAAAGAAGGCAACTTTGAGTGACACAAGAACAGCACAGTAAATGAAAAGTAGGATGGTATTTTCATGTAAATCACATTTTATAAATATTTAAATTACTTTCTTTTGCAGAATAAAAGTGTATGAATACACTTTACATTTAAGCTACAAATTATGCTGAAGGAGCTTTACCTTGTAGAGTTATTGTTCACAACAATGTATATTAAATTTTTTCTGTTCTTACATAATTCTTCAAGACTTTTTACTGGCTGAGGTCATGAGAAGGCCAGGGATAGTCCATCTGAACTTGGCCATCTGAATGAGTGTCATAAAACTCAACAACAACAAAAAATTTTTATGCATCCTCAAAATCTTAAAATTTGAGACAGTCAATATCAAAGTCACATTTTATTTGGAAGAGTGGTAACTGTAAAATATATGACTTACAAAATACAGTCTAATCATACTAATTCCTATCCTGCTAATTTGGATTTTGCAATAATTCAAAGATGATGTATATACATTAGGGAAAAAATGGTTATGATTTAAAAGGAAGGACACCAAGGCATCACATCTGAGCATTCTGAATCCAGGGTTAATGAAATGGTGGTAAAATAAAACTCATTTGTTTGTGTGCTTATTGTGTCAGGAATTGTGATCTGGTTAGGATGTTATTTCCACTAATGTTCAAATGTTTATGAAGTATATAATAGTATCCAAATTTTTCATAAAAAAACTAGAGAGGTTGACAGATATATCAAAAGTCAGTTGACTAAAAGAGTCAATTAATCCAAACCCAGTCTGTCTGAATAGAAAATAAAAGCTTTGAATTAAAATTATTTTAATATGCTTTCAATATATGTTTTGAATTCCTAAGTCTCCAGTGGAAAAAGATTTTTGTGTTGGTAGCATATTATTAATTGGTATAGGTTTATTTTGAATTATCACTTTCCATTACCTAAATTTGCATTGATATTTTAGTTGGAACTATGGGTGTATTACTTAAAAGTAAAAAAGTTAAAAAAATTTAATCATCCTAATTTTTTTCTCCCTTTGCACTGTATTTAATTAGTAAGTTCTTACTGTATTAAAGATGCATCTCTAAAAATAATTTAAGATGTAGCTGCTGCTGCTGCTAAGTCATTTCAGTCATGTCTGACTCTGTGTGACCCCATAGATGGCAGCTCACCAGGCTCTGCACTAAGTCTCCAGTGGAAAAAGATTTTTGTGTTGGTAGCATATTATTAATTGGTATAGGTTTATTTTGAATTATCACTTTCCATTACCTAAATTTGCATTGATATTTTAGTTGGAACTATGGGTGTATTACTTAAAAGTAAAAAAGTTAAAAAAATTTAATCATTCTAATTTTTTTCTCCCTTTGCACTGTATTTAATTAGTAAGTTCTTACTGTATTAAAGATGCATCTCTAAAAATAATTTAAGATGTAGCTGCTGCTGCTGCTAAGTCATTTCAGTCACGTCTGACTCTGTGTGACCCCATAGATGGCAGCTCACCAGGCTCTGCCCCCTCCCTGGGATTCTCCAGGTAAGAACACTGGAGTGGGTTGCCATTTCCTTCTCCAATGCATGAAAGTGAAAAGTGAAAGTGAGGTCTCTCAGCGTGTCTTACCCTCAGTGACTCCATGGACTGCAGCCTACCAGGCTCTTCTGTCCATGGGATTTTCCAGGCAGGAGTACTGGAGTGAGGGGGGGCCATTGCCTTCTCCATTAAGGTGCAGAATGCTTGCTACATAGCTTTCATGATCTATCATATTAAATATATCATGCACCAATTATCTAAAACTAGGTAATGCCACATCAACTTTGGG
The DNA here is from genome assembly GCA_006410675.1 of Oreotragus oreotragus. Classification (NCBI taxonomy): domain Eukaryota; kingdom Metazoa; phylum Chordata; class Mammalia; order Artiodactyla; family Bovidae; genus Oreotragus; species Oreotragus oreotragus. The sequence continues at coordinate 542,646 of SJYX01013960.1, read as the reverse complement.
AAAATAAACAGCAAAAGAGAATTTCATGTTAATATGTATAATTATCATTTTCCTTATCTCTGAGGCCCAGTTGATAATTTATATTTAATAAGAAAATAAATAAATGTCTTTTAAGCTCATTGATCATTACATAATAGAACATGTAACACAACCTCAGGCATTGTTGGTTTTCAGTGACTTCTTTAAAAAAACAAAAACAAATAATTCATCCTCTCCTATGTATCCTCAAAGATTGTTTGCTGATTAAGACACTGAAGTTTAGACAGAAGTATCTGATTCATAATAAAAGCCAAAATTTTCCATATTTCTTTTCTAAAAACAGACATTGGAATCAATGAGGCAGTATTCAAAAATAATAATATAGTAAAATATATTTTGATAAAATATGACTAATTATCATTACTAGATTTCAAGTATTAAGAAAATAATGCTTCAGAAAATAAACAAATGATGAATATAGCACATCCCAAAATACCAAGGGAACTGTTGTTTTTCACTTTTGTTTGTATATCTTTGTGGTTTTTGAGTTTTACATGGTAGTTATCTAGGTGAAAGGTTTTTGATGAATAGATCCGTGTTGCTTTATATTCAATGCATTTGCTTTCTAGTCAACAATGATATGGTGATGAGACAGAAGAAAACAATATTATGGCAAAGACCCAAAATGATAGCAGCTTAAATAAAATAGAGGTTTCTTTTTCTCTCACATAGAAGTTGAGCAGATGTGGCAACTTTGCTCTGCAAAAGTCCTTATGAGCCCAAGCTCTTTTCTCTTGTTGTTCCACCTTTTTTAGGGAAATACCTTCGCTTGCATGGTCCATGATGGTTCATTACGAGGTGTACCTTCTAACTATGAAGAAGGGGATGGAGGGAGAGGAACACCAGTCTACTTCCTTAAAAGTTATGACTTGGAGGTTGTATAGCTTCCTGCCTCCTACCACATCCTATTGGCTAGAACTTAGTCACATGGGCCCACCTAACTGCAAAGGAATCTGGGAAATGTAGTTTTTAACTGAATAGCCTGTGACCCTAAAGTTCTATTGTTATATAACAAACCATTAATGAATAGATTAGCTCCTTCTGCTATATTCAGTATCCATAATGAAAAAAAAAACTACAACTTTAAAAATAAATATACACTTCAATTTGCCATTTGTAAAGTGGTGGTACCAAAATTATAGGTTCAGAAAAATAATCTGCTGATGACTTTATTTTAATTAATAAACTTTATTTTTTACAACAGTTTTAGGTTCACATCATAATTGAGCTGAAAATAAAGATTTTCCACATATTCCCTGCCCCAATACATGTCTTTCCCATGATCGTATCTTGTCATTATAAACTTGTCCAAACCCACGTGAGGAGTGTTAAGTCACTTCAGTCGTGTCCGATTCTGTGCTGCCTTTTGGATCATAGCCCGCCAGGTTCCTCTGTCCACGGGATTCTCCAGGCAAGAATACTGGAGTGGGTTACCTCCTTCAGGGGATCGTTCCAACCCAGGGATCAAACCTGCGTCTTTTGCATCTCCTGCATCGGCAGGTGGGTTCTTTACCACTAGTGCCATCTGGGAAGCCCAAACCTATAGCATGTCCAGTATTAAAAGTGAGTTCTTGTGAACTTTGGGCGATAGCAAGACATCAGTGTAGGTTCATCAGTTGCAACAAACGCACTCCTCTGGTGTAGGATGTTGATAATGATGACATTTTCTGTATAATTTACCAATCTATTGCCTCGCAACTCTAATTAAACACTTCATTGCTCAGCATGTGATTTCTAATCATTTTCTCCCTGCCATCTGGTTTCATGTAAAGCTTTCTCAGCAGGGGCACTGGAGGGAACCTGGAGGACCCTTCATCCTGGTTCTGGTGTGTGTTCTTTCTCGGCAGGTTCCTATGGCATGTGGCAGTCCCCAGTGCATGGCATCCCTTGCGGGCAGTCTCCCCTGACACCCAGAGGGAGGTTTCCTAGCGTACCTTCCCCACCAACAGATTCCAGTCAGTCTCATGTGGCCAGCTACCCACGGATGGCTTCCCCTTGGCACCCTAGAGGGCAGATTCCCAGTGATCCCGGGTGTCGTGGAACCACAGCTGACTTCTCCTCCAGGCACTGGGCCATAGCCATGCCCTCATAAATGAGGTCTGGATCTCAGTCCTGGAGACAGGGTCCTATTGCAGATTTGTTCCTGCCTTGAGTGCTGTATTTCAGCCTTAAGGGTAGAATATTCTATTCCTATATTCTTTCAAGTTAATTCTGCTTCTTAATACCCAAGCCTCAGTTACTCTGATGATTCTCTGTTATAGTTAATAAGTTTGTATTTTTCATATTCCCTGTTGAATTTGAATAGAGTCTGTTTCCTGACTGGATCTTGTTTGATATAAATGAGGAAAGTCAGTCACGTCAAGACAACCAAAGAGTTTCCCCCATTTTCTTTGTGGAATGTAAGAGGCTACAGAAAGAAACGGGAAAACTTGTGACATCCTCCTGTGTCATTTTTGAAGTCCATGATTAATGTGAATACTCAGATATCCTGAGAATATCGTGGAAGTAAACATACAAATCAAACCTGACAGCAACAAATTGTTTATGAATTAAAACTTTGTGTGTCTGAAAGTAGTGAGCATTCATGGGAACAGAATCAATGTGGGTGTTTTAAAAAATGCGGTTGTTATGCTGTGATATTTTTCATTCTTTATCAACATCAGATAAAAAAAAAAAAAAAAACAAGCCTTTAGAGTGTCCTCCAAAAGTTGTGTTCCTTCTCCTACACTATTCTCTTTACACTCCTAGGGAAGAATATTCACATTAAGTATAGGAAAATGTTTCATTTTGATAGTAAATTACGCTGCTTTCTGCATGACTTCATACTGACATATTTGTTTTAGACAGGATTATTAGCTGCCTTGCACCCCTAGCCTGGAAGGAGTCTTTCAAATCTGTAGCTCTGGAAATTAAGTTGGATACAAGATGGAATTTTGCTAACAGTTTCAGTTGGGATGTAATACAAAGAAATGTTAAGGTGTTAATTTCTTTTTCTAAACTAGCGCTGCGGGGAAGGCAATGGCACCCCACCCCAGTACTCTTGCCTGGAAAATCCAATGGACGGAGTAGCCTGGTGGGCTGCAGTCCATGGGGTCGCTAACAGTCGGACAGACTGAGCGACTTCACTTTCACTTTTCTCTTTCATGCATTGGAGAAGGAAATGGCAACCCACTCCAGTGTTCTTGCCTGAAGAATCCCAGGGACGGGGGAGCCTGGTGGGCTGCCGTCTGTGGGGTCACACAGAGTCGGACATGACTGAAGTGACTTAGCAGCAGCAGCAGTAAACTAGCGCTGGGCATAAGAGAATGAGGACAAATACGTGGCGTTCTAAAGGCAGGGGTTACTTTAGGAGAAGCAATTTCTTCCATTTAGTTACCATCATTCTCCCATGTTATGAGTATATATTCAATACAAGTTTAAAAAATTACTATTTATAGATTTAAACGATTATTTTATAATTATCTCATATATATTTATTTTAATTAGAAATATATGTTGGCTTTATCAGCGATTTTTGCTTCGCATATTTTTGTTAACATTTTTACTTCAATTTTATATATTTCTTTAAAAAAAGTGAGTGAAAGTGCTGGTCGCTCAGTCATGTCCAACTGTTTGCCATCCCGTGGTCTGTAGCGCGCCAAGCTCCTTTGTCCTAGGAATTCTCCAGGCAAAAATACTGGAGTGGGTTGCCATTTGCTTCCCAGGGGAATCTTTCCAACCCAGGGATCAATTCTGGTCTCCTGTATTGCAGGCAAATCTTTTACCAACTGAGGCACTAGTCAAGCCCCCAAACTATCATCTAATGCCACTTTGGAGATTGCATGAAGTTTGCCGTAGTAGCTGCTAAGAAGGAGAGAATGATAAGATGTTGTATTTTCCTTGAGTCCCATTTTCATAGGTGTCTTTGCATAATGAAGCATGTGTATTTATAGTCTTGGGTTTCTGTTTTTCAGATCAAGTTTCTCGAAGTTCTTAAAGGTTTTCTTTAGTGGTTTTTGTTTAAACCTAATTTTCTCTTACAGAAAGCTATGTAAATTTGGGTAAATCTTCATTAACTTTAATCAGAACTGTATATAGGTGGCAGATGTTTAAATTTAATGAACTCTGGCAGCAGGATATGGAGTCAATAGGTGCATATTTAAAACATTTTTTTTCAGCATGAAATGTTTATTTTTATGTTTTCAAGCATCATATATACATTTTTCTTCGGTATTAATTTCTTTTACATGCAGCCTGTTTTCTTTGGAATTTGTTTTTCTTCTGCAGCAGAAACTGAACTACCTTTTCAAGTTATTTCTGTTGTCTTCATTTCACTTTAGTCATTGCATTCAGTAAGAAACATAGACATGTTGAAGGATGAGATCCTCGGGTGGAATTTTAGGAAGCTCCTTCAGGTGAAAACAAAAAGTGAATACCATGAATTATAAATCCAAGTGTCTTTGGAGTACTGCTGTTGTGTACATCACTCTGCATTATCTCTCAGTTGTTAACTTTTCAATATGTATTTGTGGAACAAATGAAAATAACCCAGATGAAAGTGCATATATATGTAAATTTGGGTAAATCTTCATTAACTTTAATCAGAACTGTATATAGGTGGCAGATGTTTAAATTTAATGAACTCTGGCAGCAGGATATGGAGTCAATAGGTGCATATTTAAAACATTTTTTTTCAGCATGAAATGTTTATTTTTATGTTTTCAAGCATCATATATACATTTTTCTTCGGTATTAATTTCTTTTACATGCAGCCTGTTTTCTTTGGAATTTGTTTTTCTTCTGCAGCAGAAACTGAACTACCTTTTCAAGTTATTTCTGTTGTCTTCATTTCACTTTAGTCATTGCATTCAGTAAGAAACATAGACATGTTGAAGGATGAGATCCTCGGGTGGAATTTTAGGAAGCTCCTTCAGGTGAAAACAAAAAGTGAATACCATGAATTATAAATCCAAGTGTCTTTGGAGTACTGCTGTTGTGTACATCACTCTGCATTATCTCTCAGTTGTTAACTTTTCAATATGTATTTGTGGAACAAATGAAAATAACCCAGATGAAAGTGCATATATGTACATATATTAAAAAAAAAAAAAAAGAGTACTAGATTCTCAGTACTTAAACTCAGACTTTCAAGGTACCAAACCTTAAGATAGTTTTCAGCTGGGAAAGTATGTGAGTGTCTCATGTCAACATCAACATTTAGTCAACTGCAAAATCCCACTAAAATTTAGCCCTGAACACATGAAAATAAGTCATGGCAGTGGAGCAGTTTAGATCCACTGCCTGCTCTCTGTCCTGACAACTTGATCTATTCTTTCTTACTTATTATTGTCATGGTGTCTTGCAATTGCCAATGACAAAGCCACCACAAACTCCTAAGCTGTTTCTTTGACACTGGGTCTGGAATAGTAATACCAATGTTCTAGTTCATAAACTCAAACACCCCCTAAACAGCACCTGAGATCTGCGCAGAAATAGGAATGGTATACATATATTTTTAGTGTGATAAGTAATAAGATGATGAATCGGTTAAACTGACTATATAAATTGTCACACAAATACAGCTCAGAATGCAGGCAGAAAGCCTAAGGTGCAGGAGATTAACATTCTAGTTCAAATAAGAAAAAAGTGCATTGTCTGGAGCTTCCAAGAATATGTAATTGTGTGTAATTATTTTTGTTGTTGTAATTTGGATAGATTCCAACTTTTCCAGAAGAAAGCCTTTGCTTACATATTAAGCAAATATGTAACAGAAAAACAGAGAGGTAATAGATACATTTTTTCTTTTTAAAGAAAAATGTTCAAACTGTTTTAACTGATGAATATACATGAAGATGTTCTATTCCTTTATACGTTTGATTCTGCCTTATAAAAGTTATTTTAAAATAAGAGAGGCATTGTTAGTCAAGGTGTTACTATATATGTGCTATATATATATATACGTGTGTGTATATATATATATATATATATACATACGTATATATATATAAAGTTTTGAAGCTTGTTGGCAGATCATGGTTTGTTGAAATGGCCAACACCACTGAATCCAAAGTAAATGCAAAGTTACTTATATGCCAGGGGACCTCCACAGCTTGATTAGCAGGAACACCAAGGAAACAAATCTCAGATTGTCAATTTTTGCTTTAGCTTTGTGGATTACCCTTAATGCACTGTAAATATGCATTCACATAGAATAATATAAATACATGTCCCATGCAATGAAGACATGTTTTCTCTTAGATAAAATGATTCCACTATAGGAAAAAATGCAGAATACAACCTTTCATGGAAGATCTCCTTTCTCTAAGACCTGCTGGAAACAAATAGCAATGCAATATTGAAAATCAATCTCTACAAAATGTCTAGAGTGTGTAACACAAAAATGTAGGATTTAATTATATACAACAGGTAGATAAAAAGGGAGGGAGTAAAAAATATTGAGCTGATACCATTTTTTTGGCTGCCATTTTCTTCTCCAAGGGATTTTCCTGATCCAAGAACCAAACCTGGGTCTCCTATATTGCGGGCAGATTCTTACCATCTGCTACCAGGAAAGCCCCCTTTTCAGGGTAATCCTATGTAAATCTATTAGAAACATAGATTAATTTGAAGCTCTTTGAAAGCTTTGAAAGATATGAGCTTTTAAGGAAAAATAACATTCTATTATGTAAAATAAATTATTGCATATATATATAACTGTCTCTTATACACATCTAGATGTGTATAAGAGACAGTATATATAAAGTTTTGAAGCTTGTTGGCAGATCATGGTTTGTTGAAATGGCCAACACCACTGAATCCAAAGTAAATGCAAAGTTACTTATATGCCAGGGGACCTCCACAGCTTGATTAGCAGGAACACCAAGGAAACAAATCTCAGATTGTCAATTTTTGCTTTAGCTTTGTGGATTACCCTTAATGCACTGTAAATATGCATTCACATAGAATAATATAAATACATGTCCCATGCAATGAAGACATGTTTTCTCTTAGATAAAATGATTCCACTATAGGAAAAAATGCAGAATACAACCTTTCATGGAAGATCTCCTTTCTCTAAGACCTGCTGGAAACAAATAGCAATGCAATATTGAAAATCAATCTCTACAAAATGTCTAGAGTGTGTAACACAAAAATGTAGGATTTAATTATATACAACAGGTAGATAAAAAGGGAGGGAGTAAAAAATATTGAGCTGATACCATTTTTTTGGCTGCCATTTTCTTCTCCAAGGGATTTTCCTGATCCAAGAACCAAACCTGGGTCTCCTATATTGCGGGCAGATTCTTACCATCTGCTACCAGGAAAGCCCCCTTTTCAGGGTAATCCTATGTAAATCTATTAGAAACATAGATTAATTTGAAGCTCTTTGAAAGCTTTGAAAGATATGAGCTTTTAAGGAAAAATAACATTCTATTATGTAAAATAAATTATTGCATATATATATAAATTATTGAAAGATAAGGCAATTTAAGTTGTTAAAAAATTCAAAGCCAAAGAGCTTTAGTAAGACTTTCCTCAGAAGATGGAAAAAGTGTCTCTTGTCCGTATGGAATAAATATGGTCAGCAAAGTAATAGAAAAAGAAAGAGGGTGCTATGCTACAATGAACTGAAAAGTTCTCTCCCCTCTCTAATTCTTCTTTATCAGTTTATATGTTTATTAAACACACATATGTCAATTGTACGTTCCATGTTAATTACATAGCTTTCATCTCTGTGATATGACCTCATTGTGAATATCAGTAGATCTTTGTATTAACACTATAGAAAAAAAACTATGCCAAACCATTGAATTTTTGCATCAGTGGTAATCCCCTGATATTATGGAGATGTATTCACTTGGAGTTTATATTAAGTACTTTAAATATCAATCCAGAAATACTAGCAAACTCTGACTTGCCTAAAAATCTATTCGTTTTGTATACCCTCCCTCAAACCTAGGGAGAAAATCGTAAAACTCAAACTTAGCATGAAAGATGATTTAAAAACTATTTTTGTTTACCCATCGTGTATCCTGCATAGAGTAGACTTGTCGTGTTTTGTGTTCTATTTAAGAGGTGGGACAGGCTGTCCATCTCCACTTCGCTACCAGGCAAAACAAATGGGGTTTGGCTGCACTGCAATAACTAATGCGGCCACTAGGTGGCAGTGACAGCATTTTGTCTCCAGAATGCTCGCGTCTCATGCTAGAGGTTAGTGACACAACCCTTGGCCTTGAGTCTCAGGACATCCAAGTGTGAAAACTCACTGACTCTTCTTTCTGACAGTTCACATTGCTTTCATATCTCTTGCCTCTGTCCTACCCCATCTTAAGGCGGCCAATATAACTTCCTTACTTTCTACACTTTTTAGGAACTTGAGAGTGGTCAATAGAGGCCGAGTTTGCAAAGGCGAAATAAGAAAAGAGAGAAGGAAGTGAGAAGGAAAATAGAAACAGCAGATCAAATTCTGTTCTGCCACTGAATGATGCTCAGCTTGCAGAGGACCGCAAATGTATATATCTATTATTTAATTGTTTTCTGCCACAGAGCAAAAAATATCCCTGACTTTTTTCACCATTTTGTGGTAAAAAGTGTATCTTCAGTCATTACCTACAACACATTCCAGCATGCACGAATGCTTCAAATAATTATTTATAGTTGGGACAATTAACTGATGACAGTTTAGTTTTCCAGAATGAATTGGTTTATAATTGACAATGAGAAAAATAATACTTTAAGAAGTTTCTATAGATATAGTTAGACTGATAAAATCATTAGAAAAAAATTTGTAGCTTTAAAGTATGTAAATAACTGAATTTTTATTAATCAAAGCAATCAAAGATTAATAATAATTATGAAGGTGTTAGATATTATCATAGCTTGTAACAATGAAGTAATTTGTTTTTCAGGGAAGGAAGGCTTGGAATGTATTCACCTGAGTAAGGGCTTTTGATTCTTAATAAATTTGCAGGGCTACATAAAGGGAAGAGACCTCAGATTATTATTTTGATGAGTGGGCTAAGATGATAAAGAAGGTGAATTATTTATAAATATATATTAATCAGTATAGATAAATTTAATTACCCTTATTTCAGAGAACATCCCCATTTATTCCCACATATTCCTATTTTAAATTATAAAAACCTTGACCTATACCATACTATGCCTTTCTGGCTAATAAAACTTAATAAGTATGCTATACAATTAGTTGACATCTATGAAAAGTTATAATTTATACTGAAGAAACAATATGTGTTTTTGTTTTTTAAAAACTACTTATTAATCTTTTAATTGCTATTGAAATAGTTTAAAATATTAAAGAATAGAAACAAAAACAAAAAACGCTAGAATGGGAATTCTGAGGCATTTTGTAGTGTGATTTTAAACTTTGCAAGCATCCAAAAAATAAGAACTTTTTTAATTGTCAAATTTCCAATAAGCTTTGTTTTTATTTGTCTTAACACAGGAAACTTGGCTGAGTAATAAAATATCCAATGGTAGGCGTAGGGATTTAAAAGAGATGTTAATCTCTATGAAAGTTAAGATACCTCTAATTTTGCATGAATACATTTTGTTACTAAGTGAAAAGAGATAATTTATGTATATAGTATAGGGATCTATTGTGGATCTGCAAAAAACAAAGATAAAGATTATTTCTTTATATTTATCTTTTGTTTGTTTCCCACAAGCAACCCATATATATGGAGTAGATATAAATATATCTAATCCATAGATCTGAGACAGCTATATATATTCCATAGATAAGAGACAAATAAATCAACCAAGTACATTTGCAAAAAGAAATTCAAAAAATCCAGGAAAAGACAGGAATTTCTCTTTTCACAGTTCTGTTAACATTCTCATATAAAATTATGGCAAAATTCAGTAGTATTTGAAAGTGATATAGATAATTTATTTGGTGCTGTGTAAAATCACTAGTTTTCAAAACTTGTTTCTTCTTCATGACATAGCCAGGTAGAAATGGAGTTGAATTATTTGAAATGTGTTTTAATTTTCCATGTATTTTAAAGTTGAAGTTTACTGGCTACTCTGTTGCATGAAGTAAAGTATATTTACAATATTGTAAATACATACATATTTTTCATGCATAAACAGATAATTCAAGAACTGAAGCTAAAATGATTCCTCTATGGGACCAGGACCCTCTCTTATGACTGCATATATTATATTAATTCATTGATCAAGAAGTTTGAATAATGTTCTAGTGTTCCAGTTTTTGTATTTTTTTATTCTGGAGTCTTAGATTTCAACTTCAATTATTTTGTAGACAGACACTTTACCGTCTGAGCCACCAGGGAAGTCCTCAATTATTTAGGGAAAATCTAGTCAAAGACCTTTATGTAATAATTTTAAGGAATAAGAAATGGAAAGTGAAATCATGACAAATTATGTACTAATACCTATTTACCTTACATCTGAGAAGCAGCATTAAAATTTCTTAAATAAAAAGAATGTCTCCATGTCCTTATGGACACAAATATCAGTGTTGTAGAAGCAGTATAGGCAAAAATTTCTTCCTAATTTTGAAATACTTTGTAAGGCTTTAAAAGGCAAAGAGCGTGAAGAGTTATTTGAATTTGTGTGTATACGAATGCATTCAGATATACAAGTGGACGTGAGATGTCTGGGACAGTTTCACTACATGGTTCTATAGCTTGATGTTGGAGACTGGGAGATGATGCTGTATAAAACATCTCTAAATTTTGCATAGGATGGCATTTTCCAGTGTCATGAGTGTAAGTCAATTAATGAACAATGACGAATGTTGGTTACATTTAGTATGTCTTCTAAGGAGTACAATATTAAACATTTAACAGCTAAAAGGAATGTTTCAGGCTTGTCCACACATGCCTCCAACTTCCCTCCAAAAGACAATACTACAGAAAGCTCTCAGCATGTCCTAAAGGCCTTAAAAATAAATGCAGTGCTTCAGGAGCACACACACTAAAACTGGAATGACCCCGAGAGGATTACATGGTTCCTGAGCAAGGATGGTGTGTAGTAACCCATACTTCAAGTGTCTCACATGTTTAAACACCAGGCAGTTTTTTTTAAAAGGCTTAATTCTGTCAATAGTCAACAGCATTTTTAGGTAGCAAATAAGACATCTCCAAAGCCAGTCACATCTGTGGAAAAAACCATTTTTTTAAAACTAAATTTGTATATTGTCAATATATGCACTTCAGTACAAAAGTAATCATGAGATTATTAACTTTAAATTATGACTCCCAGAAATAATTAATTAATAGACAGACAAATAATAGATTATCTCAGGTATGACAAGGTGGTGAGAGGACAGTTTTTTTTATTAAATGAAAGATGAACCAAAAACTTTTATTGGAAGTAAAATAAGATAGATTTTAGTCATATAATAACATTCTTAGACTTCTGACTCTAAACTATGTTTAAATTCCTTGTCTTTGTTACAGGAACTTGATAAAGAGACCAAAGTCATTGTTTGCTTAAAGTTTTGTAGTTCTATGAAATAGCTCCAAACAACTAAACTCTACATAACAAATATTTCATTTTTTTCTACTGTATGCTAAGGAAGAGAAAGAAACCTAATATTCATTGAAAGTTACCTAGTACCTGCTGTTATATCCTTTATATGTATTATTTATTTGGTTTTAGAGACCTTCCTAAGGTACTAAAATTAAAATTATGATTATTGTGCAATATTTCCAAGTCACTATTGAAAATATGGCAGACATTCAAATTAGAGATAGATTTTAGGGATTAAATATTCATAAGGCAAAAAATATATTTTGTTTACTGAAAAAAGAAATTATGAATGCAGTTTGCATTTGACCAAATCTTCTAATCCTAGGCTTGGTTTGTGTTGCAATAGCAGTGCTTGTCAGCAGAATAAGGTAATTGCTGTAGATAATGTTTGAGAAAAACTTTTATTTTAACAACAGAAAATAGTAGCTACACATTCCAAAAGGCTATATTCTAAAATTTTATTTTACAGAATGTTTACACATTTTAATATTAAATACGTAAAAGTAGGGGTTCAAAGTCTGATGTAAGTGATAAGGTCAAGCAAACTCTATAAAGTATTTAATATTTGGACAATCTTTTGAGGAATGGCTGTTCATATAAAGAATTGATGTTCTTAGTCCATTTTCTACTTTCCCGATCTTCATGGTTCCCTGGGCATTGCCAAATGGACATTCTCAATCCAATTAAATGCACAGATTCCATAACTTGCCTCTGTTTTTACTTTCCTTTCTTAATACTTATTTCACCTGGGTTAATATTTGTTTTCAGCTTATTTCCTCATTCTCTGTGTTGAACCAATTTTTCTAAAAGTCCACCTTTTCTATGGACTTCCAAATGACAAAAATAAAATGTTTTTAACTAAGGTCAGGAAGAGGTTCACAGAAATCCTGTCATGGTTTTAGGAATAGTTAACAATTCAGACAGGAGCACCAATAAAAAGAACTGCCAGTGGAGAGCCCAGGTTCCTGAGTCCATTTTCTTCTATCACATGTAAGCCAATACTCACTGATAAAACACTAAATGCCAGGAAGCACGTGAAGCATCTGAGACAATGCAATGAGCTGCCAGAGACTGGCAATAGAAGAACAGTTGCAAATATGGGTGTTGTGTGACTAGGATAAAATATCACAACGTGCGCCTAATTTTTTTTTTTCCAATCTAATTTCTATGCACAAGTCAGCCAAATGAGACTAAAACACCAAGAAAATAACAGCAAAGACAAAAATGCCAGATACTTATTAACTTGTAGATGAATGTATAGACTCTTTCTAAGTAGAAATGACCCCATTCAATGACTTTTAGATGGACAATGTCAGATTCAATATTGTAAACATATTAACAAGATTTTTTGTCAATAAACTAGGAATAAGTACTGCTGCTGCTGCTAAGTCACTTCAGTCGTGTCCGACTCTGTGTGACCCCATAGACGGCAGCCCACCAGGCTCCCCCATCCCTGGGATTCTCCAGGCAAGAATACTGGAGTGGGTTGCCATTCCCTTCTCCAATGCATGAAAGAGAAAAGTGAAAGTGAAGTCGCTCAGTCTGTCCGACTGTTAGCGACCCCATGGACTGCAGCCCACCAGGCTCCTCCGTCCATTGGATTTTCCAGGCAAGAGTACTGGGGTGGGGTGCCACTGCCTTCCCCGAGGGATAAGTAACAGGAATAGAAAGGAAAAATGAAGAGTTTATGGTGCATGAGAGATACCTGTCTTAGTAAAAACCTGAGTGTATTAAAGTAAACCTGTTCTTTTTTGAATGGCATTTTCCTCTTATTATTTATTATTATTTACCTTGAGACATTAAGACATTTAAGCCTCTTATATGGTCACATCTTAAGTTTTTATCTGCAAGGATTAAGTATATTGTTATAGCTAAATACTACACTATTCATATTTAGCCTGATATACAGAAGGACAAGTTCAGGATCCTATTAGTGTTTCCTTTGTATAGATACTACTTAGGTCAGCCATCAATTCTTTTGGATTACCTTAATTTAAAGTGAATGAAACACCATTTTTCCAACCAAACTTGTTGTTTGACATTAATTATATAGTTAAAATAGATAAGACTAACATTTATTAAGTGGAAAGTTTTATTAAATCAATATACCTTAGGTGAGGAGGGATACGTAATTTTAGCCATCTATGTGTGAAAAGCATTCAAGAATACCACATTGCATGTTTCAGTAGTCAAATTACATTGAAAACAAAGTTTGTAATGGGGTATCTGCTTATTTCATTTCAGTCATTTTCTCTCTTGCTTTAAGATAGCACTTTCTCTTTGAGTACAGCAATGCACTTTTAAAAATCTGCCTTGTAGTTTTATTGTTGACTATACTGTTCTGTCATGGAGAAGGCAATGGCACCCCACTCCAGTACTCTTGCCTGGAGAATCCTAGGGATGGGGGAGCCTGGTGGGCTGCAGTCCATGGGGTCGCGAAGAGTCGGACACGACTGAGCGACTTCACTTTCACTTTTCACTTTCATGCATTGGAGAAGGCAATGGCAACCCACTCCAGTATTCTTGCCTGGAGAATCCCAGGGATGGGGGAGCCTGGTGGGCTGCCGTCTATGGGGTCGTACAGAGTCGGACACGACTGAAGCGACTTAGCAGCAGCACCAGCAGCATACTGTTCTGTAGTGTTCATATCCCATATTTCTATACTCTATCAAACTCGAATGAGAAACTTCCTGGGGTAAGATACTAATTTGTTTTCAGTGTTATGTTCCTTAGTTTCTAATACAGTGTCTTATATACATATATTGAGCATGCAACAATTATTTGAGTGCATACTATAAGCAGGCACTGTGATAAACCAAGGGGCTATAGATGAGAATAGCACAGAAAATACTTTTTCTTACATTGCATATGAGATACTTAGAAAGCAGCGTACCCTGGATTCAGCACTTAATTTTGTAATTAGATCTAGATTTAGATTCTACAGGTTCTTTCTGTTTCAGTTTATTCATCAGTAGAAAAATGAATAGCTCTTACCAATGGCACCCCAACTCCAGTCCTCTTGCCTGGAAAATCCCATGGACGGAGGAGCCTGGAAGGCTGCAGTCCATGGGGTCTCTGAGGGTCGGACACGACTGAGCAACTTCACTTTCACTTTTCACTTTCATGCATTGGAGAAGGAAATGGCACCCCACTCCACTGTGCTTGCCTGGAGAATCCCAGGGATGGGGGAGCCTGGTGGGCTGCTGTCTATGGGGTCACACAGAGTCGGACACGACTGAAGCGACTCAGCAGCAGCAGCAGCAGCAGGGTCTCCCTGGTAGCTCAGCTGGTGAAGAATCTGCCTGCAGTGCAGGAGACCCGATTCGATTCCTGGGTTGGGAAGAACCCTTGGAGAACAGATAGGCTACACACTGCTGTATTCTTGGGCTTCCCTGGTGGCTCAGATGGCAAAGAATCTATGTGCATTGCGGAGACCTGGGTTGGGAAGATATCCTGGAGAAAGGCATGGCAACCTACTCCAGTATTCTTGAAGGGGCTTCCCTGATATCTCAGTTGGTAAAGAATCCGCCTGCAATGCAGGAGACACTGTTCAGTTCCTGGGTTGGGAAGATCTCCTGGAGAAGGGAAAAGCTACCCACTCCAGTATTCTGGTCTGGAGAATTCCATGGACTGTATAGTCCATGTGGTCCCAAAGATTTGTACGTGACTGATGACTTCCACTTTCACTAGCCCAAGAGGTTTGTTGCAGGTGCCAAATCATATTATTAAAGTAAATCTTAATATGTTGTTGGGTTGTATGAAGTTTATAATAGACAGAAGCTATTTTATTATTTAACGTGTGTTAAATTGTATCACTTTACTTTTTAATGCTATTAAAAATAGCATAGCACCCATTGCTATGACTACATATTTAGGCATATATATACAGGGCCATTGGGTGAAATATTTATGGTATAACATTGTCTTATTAATGAAACCTATACCACGTATCTCCTCATTGATTTTGGTGAGATAAACTTTTATAAGTTTCTTCTGNAATGCTATTAAAAATAGCATAGCACCCATTGCTATGACTACATATTTAGGCATATATATACAGGGCCATTGGGTGAAATATTTATGGTATAACATTGTCTTATTAATGAAACCTATACCACGTATCTCCTCATTGATTTTGGTGAGATAAACTTTTATAAGTTTCTTCTGAGGGATTTTTCAATATTGAACTTTGTGAACTTTGCTATGTTTATGTTTAAAAGCTCTGTGATCACTGAGAAATATTGTCATTTATATTTTTATCTTTCCTAAAGATATATTTATTTTATAAATTTGAATGCTCTTTTCTTTTTGTTGTTCAGTTGGTAGGTCGGGTCCAACTCTGTGACCCCACAGACTGTAGCGTGTCAGGCTTCTTCCCTTCACAGTTTCCTCAAACTCATGTCCATTGACTCAGGGACGCTATCCAATTATCCTATCCTCCTTTACTT
The DNA here is from genome assembly GCA_006410675.1 of Oreotragus oreotragus. NCBI lineage: Eukaryota > Metazoa > Chordata > Mammalia > Artiodactyla > Bovidae > Oreotragus > Oreotragus oreotragus. Next base: position 526,657 of record SJYX01013960.1, on the reverse strand, counting down.
TAAGTTCATACTAACTTAAAGTGTAAGATAAGGATACAATTTAAGGGCTATTTTCCAAGAAGCCATGTATCTCAAAATTATTTGATAATTATTACATCTGCTCATATAAATTTCATAATATATTCATGATCATAAAGTTTATAACTCCTGGGCATAAGAATTTTACTGTCACTTAAATTATGGTATTGCTTATGTTGTAAGCATACATAGAGACCTAACTTCTTATTTCTCTCAATGTGAACTTGTTTTTTTTGGTGAGCAAATATGTCTTAAGTATCAATATATACCACAGTAATTTCAGATTCAGATATCCCATGCTTCAAGCTTTAAATGTTATTTATCATTACCCTGTTGTGCATTTTTAAGTAAAAGTTTCCAGGGATGTATCTGTGAGCAGTCTATGTTCTGAATCCTGCAGATCTAAGCACAGATGTCTGTTCTGTTACCCCAGCATATTAAATACTTTGTTCTTGGTCAAAATATCCTTGTGCCACAATATTTTTACTCTCAAAACTTTGTTCTCATTTTACATTGCATTCTGGGCACTCTGAACTAAGTAGAACCTAAAACCAGTATGACTTTATTTTTACTTTTTGTGAATTTTTCCTTTAAATTCAAAAACTCTGCCAAGTTTATTCTAAGTCATTTCATTTGTGTGTTGGGGGGGTGGTGTAGGGGCAAGTTAATGAACTCTATTGACTCATAAACTTAGGTAATGCTTCTTGTTTTCTTTATTTTTGCAGTCTCTAAAAAAAGAGTTCTCTTAATGAGTGATTGTTTAGCTTCAATTGTTATAATTTATTCCCAATGGCTGGTGATTATTTATTTTGTCATTTTTCTTCTATAGTTTCTACTATTGTTATTATATTTTTCTTTATATCTAGATATTTGTAATCTTTATTAGTGATTGCATTTTCTACAAGGCCAATTATGTTCTTTATTATAACTGAAGCCGACTTTAATTTTTCCATGTGGTATCTTTTTCTTTACCATATTCTTTTTATATACTTGCCAGCAACATTTAGAATTCAACATTCTCCCTATTCTCTTATTTTTCCCATTTTATATGTATTTGACATATTTATGGCATACTGTTTTCTTAAGGAAAAACTGTATTTATTAGCTTAAGGTCAATGTTGTTTTTTATCCTTGAATGAGGTAAAGCCTAACACTGTTAATATTTGCAAAGGACATTATTCTCTTCTATGGATATCACTTTCTTTTTGTTTCTAGAATCTCATAATCTGTTTACTGTTTTCTTCAGTGATGCATATCTTCTCTAGGCAAATTCCAGGATCAAGTAAACCTTTAAATAGCCTAGTTAAGCAAAAGTTATGCAGAATATTATCTTGTATCTCCTGCCCTTTATCTAAATAATAGAAGATGAATTAGTTCCTAGCTAATTGTAAATACTCTATATATTTTCAGAATGAATTATCCTCAGGCGTTAGCAGTAGTCTACTAATTTCTGCTTTTTCCTTGCAATGATCCTTGAAATGCTTCATCAATTTTCAGTCCTCTACAAGGGAAAGTTGTGGACTTCTATAGACTAATGATAGATAATAACAAGGTTAGGAAAGTAGTCCTGACCAACTCTGGAATGAGAACTAGGAGTTAAGAGTGACCTCAGACTTTTTCATTGGCTCCTTGAATTAAAATCTTTATTGGATGTTATGTTAATGGATAAGATCTTTCTTTCTGTATAATAGCATTCTTATTTCATATAATCAGACATAAGTTAGTTCCTAATCATTTATTAGCTGGCTAATATGTAACCTTTCATCTTGGAGACTTAAATGTATTTCATCAGTATTTGTGGTTTCATCGGCTGCTACAATTTATTTTTCTGTGTTTTCATGAGTATATCAAAGGTCTGGCACAGGTAGGCAGCTGTCATCTGAAAGTTACACCATGACTTTCTAACACAGATTTCAGCGTCTTTAATAATAATTGGTAATGGCCTTTACTGCCTGTTGATACATTTGCTTTAATGATTAAGATTTATCATGATATTAAAAACTCTCAAGTAAGGAAAAATTTAATGTAATCCCCTTTCAGAAAATTTCACATGACTTGAATAGCTGATGATATGCCTTTAAAAAAAAAAATCTGAGAAAATAAATTTTCTTGAACTTTTGAGAAGTATAACTTGAAAGAAAAGTAGACTTTTGTTTTAAAATTCATATTTTTTACTATTATGGAACAAATTTTATGCAACTATATAGAAAATATGAAATTCCAATTTAGAATTCCATCATGAAACTACATCATTCTAATTTCTCCATGCCACGGTTTGTTAATATTCCTCAAAGTCCCAGGATGCAACTATAAGACTGCATTCAAGTCTATGAACATGAGGCAATCATGCTCAGCAGAGTATAACAATAATTATAATAGAGATTAAATAAAAATAATTAGAAAAAGTTCATCTAGTTTTGATGTATTAATTATTCTGACCCTGTTCTATTCAGAGTCTAATTATCTGGTTCAGTGAAAATGCCAAGATTTCTACGACTCATAAAAATTACATTCAAGTAATTATGTCAGCAAACTAAACAGTATTCATTTACCATGCCTTTTTATGCACACATTTGAATATGCTTTTTTAACTGTTTTTGCTCTTTGTTCCCATTCATGGGAAATAATACCTGTAGAGAAATTTGAAAGTCAGTTGCACTCTGAGTGTAATGTGCAATTCTTGCCGATATTCTTCTTTTGTAAGACTGCTGTAAGTCTCATATAACCTTTGTTTAAAAAACATGAATTAAAGTTCACTCTTCAGTTGTTTCAAAGAAACCTTTAAAACCTGTAGCTGTAGTTAAAAAAAAAATTTTTTTAAGCAGTAATACAAAGCATCTCCTTGAAAGTTTCTTACCTTTAGTAGCTCAGAAACAAAGTAGGCCTCCAGAGTTACTTTTCTACCCTTATTTCTTTTAAAATAACTAGCTGTTACTTACAGTAACTAGCTGTTACTTACATGGTATCCTATAAAAGAGTCTGGATTTAGAAAAATTTGTGTGTGTATATAATATTGGTATCTTAATCTCATCAACTAAGTTTTAATATAGTTAAATATTTCAAATCACTGAGCAGTTTTAAGCTATGAAAAGTTTTCCATTTTTATGGCCCAGTTAGGAATTCCTTAATGCTCACAGCTAAGTAACTTCATATAACAAAGACACAGAATTACACTGGTGAGGAAATCAATATCTGTTCCATTCCTTTTAATCTCTTTTACTATCTTAGTGAAGTATTCCATAGACATTTTAAGCAAAAATTTGTTGCTGGAAGTATTCAGATTATTGCTTTGCTTCTGTTTCTCTCTTTGTATGGATAGACAAAAGATTGGTTGAAAATATAACCTTCAGTTGAATTCATATTGGGAAGAATATGCTGATGGTTAAGGTTTGAACTCTTTCCCTGGTGTTCTAGCAATAAGACATATCTATGATACACACAAATATGTATGTAGTTATGGCCTGTTTGTTAAAGGGGGGACAACATCTACCTTGATTCTTGGTTTATTTTCAGGAACTACAAATTAGTTCCAAAATTTATCCAGGATAGGAAGGGGCAGAGGAATCAAGGAAAGCTATTAAAATGGATGGAGCTGAAGTGAGACTAAGATGAGAAGAAGGCAATAAAAAAATTTACATAAAATACACCCACAACCATGGCAAGGCTACCACGGCTCTGTATTCACTGAACATAGCTGAGGGGCTTCCCTGATGGCCCAGGGGGTAAAAATTCTGCCTGTAAGGCAGGAGACACAGGAGATGCGGGTTTGATCCCTGGGTCAGGAAAAGTCCACTGGAGGAGGAAACGGCAATATACCCCAGTATTCTTGCCTGAAAAATCCCATGGACAGAGAAGCCTAGCAGGCTACAATCCATAGTGTCACAAAGAATGGGACATGACTGAGCAACTAAACGTACACACACACGTAATTAGGTAAAAATGGAAGTGAGGTTAGTGATGGAGCTGGTGCTAAAGACAAGTGGCCCAAAGACATGACTCCTTTGTGTTTTATATTCATAGAAATGACCCTGCTAGGACCTCCACAATAGAGTTTTTTCATAGTCTCTACTTTTAAGCATACATTGAAGTGTTTGTCAATGCTAATATTAATAAGATATCATGAGAAACAATAAACTTTACAGAGAAAATGTCCTCCTTTGAATTTGTGAGCTGTACTCAGTATCCTAACTTGTTCTGAAATACCAGACATTGAAAATGAAACAATAAAATTTTATAAGTAGCAGTCTGCATCTAAGCTTTAAGTAGAACAAGGACCCAAGGTTTTCACATGTTCAGATAATCACATATACAGAGTGTGTCACTTTCCCCCATTCTTGAAATAGCAGAAGGTTTAGAAGTAAGTAACTAGCTGTTTTGTGTTTTGATGCAAAGTGTCTCATTTTGACACCTGTTAAGTTTTCCCCTTGAACACGTTACTTGTTATTGCTGTGATACAGAAAATAAGATAATAATAGGAATGTATGCTTGCAATTCACCATCTAAATACATGGACCTAACAGACAAGGTTGTGAATAGGTTTGGGCAAAGGCTTCAGTGGAAGGAAAGCTCATCTTACCTGGTTTGGGTAACCCATCTTTCCACAGGCTGTGCCCTCCTCATCCAACCTTATCCTTCTGGGTTGAACAGAATTCCCCAAGGTTGCCTTTACAGTATTCTTCCCTGCCTCTCAATCAGCTGCTCAACTGATGGACCCATGTGGGATATCTTGGGGTAATTTCTGGTGACACTGGAAAGACAGCTCCGGGGTCAATCTCCACCCCTTCAATTTATCCACAGTGTTCTCATCCTTATCTCCTTACCCGCCCTTGGAACTTGACCTGGAGGGCGAGAACCCTATCAGGAGCCTCTTTTAACCTGAGTTCTAGATGCATCCCGTTGGTCCCCTTCCTTCACTCTCAGTGAAATGCTATCATTTTGGAGCCAGAAATATTGCCAAACACTGTCAAGTATAGAAATTAAACTATAGAGTCAGACTGCTTGCTTTCAATCTTTTTCTTCACAGCTTGATGACTTAGAGCAAATTACTGAACCCTTATTGTCTGCGTGTTCTCTGTCTCATAGGTTGTTTGAGATTAAATAAATATGTGAATATATGTGAAATGAAGAAAAGCTCTTGGCAAACAGTTGGCATGATGTAAGTTTTAGCCATAAAATGACAATACCATGTTACATAAAAGGGTTACTATGAGTTGTTTTTGTCATTCCCTACTTGTAATTTACATTATATATACCAAGGCCCAAATTTCTAGGTTTGGCTCTTGATGCTCAAGCAAATTATTTAGAAGTCCTTAGTTTTTCTTCTCTGTCAAATGTGTGGCATTTGCAAATGAAAAGCATTCATATTTCAAATTGTTACCCCTCTTACATATTTTAAAACTTACTGAGAAGTTCAGTAGTTTGTTAGTTAGTTTAGGCTACATCTGAAATTCACCCAAGGGAGGGGGTGGCACTGAACCAGGTTTGAATGGTCTATATTTTATACAAATACATATGAAAAACAAAAAAAACCCTAGTTTAAAAATTATACATTTTCAAATATAAATTTGTGCAATGTAAATGCTTGATAACATAGACAAAGAAGTTTTTATGCATGCTCAATTGTTTCTGACTCGTTGGAACACATGGGTTTTCCCAGCTCCTACTCTATGGATGGAGTGATCTTTCCCATCCAGGGATGGAACTGCATCTCTGATGTTCTCAGGGATCAAACCCTGTCTCTGGCAGGTGGATTCTTTACCAATGAGTCACTGGGGAAACCCAGAAAAATAAACCTTTATGACTATTAATAAAATAGGAGCTTCCCCATCTTGAAATCTGTTAACACGTACTGTACAATATTTTTTTAGGGACATTCTCTTGCAGGATCTCAATGATTTTTACTCCTTTATAGAGTAGACCTTATCTTCATCATGCAAACACTAAAACTGATACTTAGAGATGGTAGATGATTCTAAGTGAGTAGTAATTAACAGCAAAATTTAAATNTTGGCATGATTTACTTTGCTTGTTATACCCAGGCCATAGGGAGGTGGTGTTTGTGTCAGAAAAAGATTTGCTGTCTGAAGATTTAGGATGTGCAAGCTCGTTAAAGCTCAGTAACTATCAGCCTATTTACTTTGAGTATAATATTAATAGCTGCTACCCAGAGCAGGGTTCATGGTGTGATTCATATGTGACAATTTGCATATAGATCCCTAAAGGAATGTGTATTCTAGGGAAAATGTATAATGATAATGGCAAAGAAATTAAAAGTAACATCTAACTGATGAACCTATTTGCAGAGCAGCAATGGAGACGCAGACATAAAGAATAGATTTGTGGACACAGGGAAGGAAAGGGTGGGACCAACTGAGAGAGTAACATGGAAATATATACATTACCATATGTAAAAAGGATAGCCAGTGGGAATTTGCTGTGTGACACAGGAAGCTCAACTCATGCTCTGCAACAACCTAAGAGGATGGAATGGGGTGGGAGATGGCAGAGAGGTTCAAGAGGGAGGGGAACGTATGTATACCTGTGGCTGATTCACGTCTATGTATGGCAGAAACCAGCACAATATTGTAAAACAATTATCCCCCAGTACAAAACTTATCAAACAAGTAACAAGTATAAGTTTTTTTAAAAAATTAAAAGCCAAACATTTCAGAATTGTGAAGCCACATTAGAATTGTGCATACAGAAATTTGTATTAATCTATACATAAGTCTTCAATGGTTAAGTTTTAATAACTTCTTTAGAGGCATACAGAAGTGAACCTAGATGATAGCACCACATTTTATTTATCCAAAAATAATTAACAGAGGTAGATGAATTTTAGCTTTTACAGGTTACCATTTTAAAATAAAGGTGACCATTCTACACTAGAAAAATGCAATGCACGTTGCTCAGCTTTCTGGCCAATGGGGAAGGCCTCAGCCACTTTATGTCAGAAGACTACCCTGAAAAAAAGGCTGGGGAATTTCCAAACTTAATACATACATAGTAACAAGTGTCAGAAACAGTAGAGAGCAGGTAAGAGTAATAAACATGCAATTTGCGCTTATAGAAAGAACATTAAAACATTTTAATACTAGAATATTCTATACTCAAATCCCAAGAAGTACTATCTCATCTTTGAAAACCTCAAGCAACTGTACTTTATACGTGCATAAATACATATATTCTGTCATTATTTTATTGCACATAGAATGTCTTTTGATATTATAATGATGAAATACCACTCAAGGAAAAATGAAAAGGTAAAGCAAACACTTCAAAAATAAAAAGATTAAAAGAGAGATTATGTCCATATTCTCTTAGTACATATTTTTTTTTAAATCTAGACACATTAAAATTCTAAAGGTAGATGGATAGTTGTCAATAAAGAAGTATAGGATCTTAAAATTTTTGAAGTTTTAGAAGCAGTGAAGTGATACAGAATAAAGATATCTGAAGTTAAAAACTCTTGGATTTATTAATCAAAGCAACCAGATAGCAAAGAAGGTAAACCAAGAGAGAATCAGGCCTCTGCAGCTCTCAGTCTTATCATGGACTCTTATGAAATCCTAGGCTTTCAGCTTTTTTAGATCCTTCACCTAAAAATATTAATGTATGTACTAGATAACATTTAAGCTTCCTTTATTCTCTTTATTATGAAAATATATTACATTAACTTGGAGTATATCTTAAACACATCTGGAAAACCACATTTAAAAAAAATCTTAGTGGAAAGAGATCTTTCTCTACTAAGATGCAGGTGAAATTTGTAAGATTGTTTAGGCAACATAATCCTTTCTTATTTCTTTCAAAGGAATACACTTTGATCGCACCAAATGCAATATTATCTTAAAATATTTTCGTGGACAGTTCTTGTATGAGAAGAACAAATTTTTTCCAGTAAAATTCCACGGAGGATGGTTAAGTCACAGCTCTCCATTACTGAGTATAATTTTTAATTATGTCTAGCTTTCAGCTTATCCCTAATGAAAGAGAGGTTAACTTGTTAAACAAGGAACTGATCCCAAAGTATAAATTAAGTTTTTAATGTATTTAGAGATTATAGATCTTTTTCAGCTGGGGAAAAAAAAATAGACTGGATCATACCCCTTCCCAAGTATAATGTCTTATAACTTAACTAGGCCTCTGATCACATGTGTGTACTTTAAGTGCTTGAGTAAATTCATCCAGTTTTACCTTTTCCTAGTTAATAAACTCAAAGGTACTTGGTTTTGATAGGTCAGAAAAGTTGGTGTATCTGGAATATTAAAAATAACTAACAAAAAAGTACATGAACTATTTCAAGTTGAGCATTCTTCTTTTATTTTGTGTTGCAAACTACTGAAATATTTTCATTTTGCACATATATGAAAGGAAAGGGTATATATACCCACTTTGTTCCATTTAAAAAAATATTAAATATATTATATAGAAAAGTGTAAATAGTAGGTACTAGCACATACCCAAGCTCATATCATCCAAATATAAAATATATTTGAAAAAATGTCCCTGTTCATCATCAACTCCTGGAGCTCGCTCAAATTAATGTTCGAGTTGGTGATGCCATCCAACCATCTCCTCCTCTGCCATCCCCTTCACTTCCTGCCTTCAGTCTTTTCCAGTGAGTTAGTTTTTCACATCAGGTGGCCAAAGTATTGGCGTTTCAGCTTCAGCATTAGTCTTTCCAATGAATATTAAGGATTTATTTCCTTTAGGATGGACTGGTTGGATCTCCTTGCAGCCCAAGGGACTCTCAAGAGTCTTCAATACCACAGTTCAAAAGCATCAGTTCTTTGGCACTCAGCTTTCTTTATGGTCTGTAGAAACTTTATTTTCAATGATTGAATAAATTCTGATATATCCATACAAAGGAACATTATTCAACAGTAAAAGGAATAAACTGTTGATTCACACAACAGCCTGGTAGGTCTCAATGCAATTATGCTATGTAATAAAAAACTCAATCTCAAAATGTACACATTATATGATTCCATTTATGTAACATTTTCAAATGGCAGAACTATAGAGGTGGAGGACAGACCAGGAGTTGCTGGGGACAGAAATGGAGAGAGGAGGCAGGGGTGTGACTACAGAGAGGTGATACAAGGGAGTTCATTTGTGATGATGGATTTTTAAAAACTTTACCGTGCCTGAATACACAGTAAACACTAGTGAATAGGTATTCAGTATTTTTTTTTTATAAACTGTTTTCCCCCTCAATAATTATAGTAAGAATATTTTTACCACTTAAAAGAAATAGAATATTTTTTACCATATTTTGTCACTTTATTTTATTCTTTAAGAACTCAAGTAGGAAAAGATCCAAGTTAAGCATTCTCATCCATCCTATTTTCTGTATCTCAGATATAACAGAAATATTGAAGTTGATGTTTGTTGTTTCTGTCTACAATCTTATACTTTGGGTTCATATGCATGCATATATTATCTATAGTATTTTGGTTTGTTTTTCAAACTGACACAAAGAAGGCCATATTACAGGAAAGTTTTCATAACTTGCTTTCTAACCATGTAATATTCTGGAGGTATATACATGTTGATTAACATATACATAATACATTAATTTCAACTGTTTTATTACATTGTGAGATTATACCACAGTTTTTTAAATCTCATTCCCTGTTGATATAATTTGATCATTTTATATAGTTTTTTCTTGGTTACAAACAATGCTTTTGTAAACATCGTAGCATATGTCTCATTGTGTATATGTGCCAGTAGTTGTTCAGATTATAAAACTGGTAAAAAATTTATGCATTTTATATTTACATATTCATTTTACTAGATATTGTCAAACTTGTTTCCAGAGTGATCAATTTCCATTCCAATTAGTCATATATAAGTAATTCATTCAGAGAAGGCAATGGCACCCCACTCTAGTACTCTTGCCTGCAAAATCTCGTGGACAGAGGAGCCTGGTGGGCTGCAGTCCATGGGGTTGCTAGGAGTCGGACACGACTGAGTGACTTCACTTTTACTTTTCACTTTCANGTAATTCATTCAGAGAAGGCAATGGCACCCCACTCTAGTACTCTTGCCTGCAAAATCTCGTGGACAGAGGAGCCTGGTGGGCTGCAGTCCATGGGGTTGCTAGGAGTCGGACACGACTGAGTGACTTCACTTTTACTTTTCACTTTCATGCATTGGAGAAGGAAATGGCAACCCACTCCAGTATTCTTGCCTGGAGAATCCCAGGGATGGGGGAGTCTGGTGGGCTGCCATCTATAGGGTCACACAGAGTCGGATACGACTGAAGTAACTTAGCAGCAGCAGTAAGTGATTCATTGATATTATGAATCTTAATATCCATCTCTATCTATCTATCCATCTATCTATTCACATATAAAAGCTATTTGGTTCTTTTGGTAGTTTGAGTTTGCAGAAAATTATGTTTAAGCATGGGGCTTTCCAGGTGACTCAGTGGTAAAGAATATGCTTGCCAAGCAGAAGCCTTGGGTTCCATCCCTTGGTCCAGAAGATCGCCTAGAGAAAGGAATAGCCACGTACTCCACTATTTTTGCCTGGGAAATCCCATGGATAGAAGAGTCTGGCAGGCTACAGTCCACAAGGTTGCAAAGAGTCAAATGCATACTTAGCAACTAAACTACAGCAAGTTTAAGCATATATTCCTGCACTGGTTATTTGCTTTCTTTCTCCTCTGAATTATGCTCATTGAATGGTAAATATTGAGTAAAGAGATAAAATAGTAGGGGAATAAACCATACAGATACCTGAAGAAAACTTGCCCAAGAGGGGAGAAAAACACGTCCTAATGTCTTCGTGGAGGAATATCTGGTAGGAAGGATTAGATAACTAGAGAACAATTAGTAGACAAATTCAGGGAGTGCAAAGACTGAGCATGCACACGTGCACTCGGGAAGGTAAGGGGTGGTAAAGAGTGTACATTGGGAAAAGCTGGGTAGGTGATTAAAATGATTTTGCCTTTTACTTCGAGTGAAATATGAAGTCATTGGATGGTGTTAGTAAATCAGTGGCATGAATAACTTTAATTCTAACAGGATCATTCTGACTGCTGAGGTGAGACTAGATGTCATGACAAAGAGCAGAAGCCAGCAAACCAGTGAAGGAACAGTTACCAAAAAAACTAAGCAAGGGTTAACTGTGGCTTAGATCAGGGTGACAGGAACAGAGGTAGTCAGCAGTGGTAAGAATCTGAATATATTTAAAGGCAGGCTCAAAGAATGTACTGATAAATTAATGGTGGGCTGTTGACTTCCCTGGTGGCTCAGACGGTAAAGCGTCTGTCTACAGTGTGGGAGACCCAGGTTCAATCCCTGGGTTGGGAAGATCCCCTGGAGAAGGAAATGGCAACGCACTCCAGTACTATTGCCTGGAAAATCCCATGGACAGAGGAGCCTGGTAGGCTACAGTCCACGGGGTTGCAAAGAGTCAGACACGACTGTGACTTCACTTTCACTTTCACTTTGTTAGTTAAAAAAGAAGAGTCAAGGATGACTCAAGCTTCTTGGACTGAGAAATAAGAAGAAGGAAGTTCCTGTGTACTAAGATGTGTACTAACTTCTTGACATTTCAAAAAATTTTACAATATCAAACAGAGGTAGGAATGGTTATAGTTGAATAAGTGTCTGTAGCAGAATCAGAAGACTTCTGATTTTTGAGTAGAGACATATAATGAGGGCTCTGATGGAAGAGCCAATAGCTTCAGCTGAATTTCTGTTTCTGGCAGCGGAAGATCAAGTGCCTCCCTCCAGAACTGTCAGAAAAAAACAGGTATGGGAGGGGTCGAGGGGCGATGCGATATAAAATGTCTTCAAAGTTACTGGAGAGCTACCAAGGAAATGAAGACTTAGTGTTCAAGATTCCAGAAGATGGTGACCCTCTTCCTTGTTGCTATCTCAAGACATCTTCTGTTCCAAAGCAAAAGCTAATAGGCTAAGAAATTATGCCAAAGTGACAGAGAGTCTGTGGAGGCTGAAAACAGGTTCTAACCATCTCATTAATGGGGAAATAAAAGCTGTCATTCCACTACTGCCAAGAGGAAGTGTGTGCATGTTCACTGTCTAACCCATGTGGGGCTGCCACAAATACTGTAGTGGTTTGTGGGACTCTGACATGCTGACCAAAGGAATGTGTCATAAAATAGAAGGGGAACACTGCTTAGAAAGATTGAAGACCATCTTGAATCATCTTAATATCTAATATCCTAAATTGATTTGGGATTGCTAGTGCCAGTAGTGTGACTGCATAAACAAAGTAAAAGTAAATCCTTTCTAAGAGAAGTAATGTAATCTAAGGTCTCACATTCTCTCCAAAATTTTTAATATGAAATATCCAATATTCATGTAAAAATAACGGGGCATGAGAGAAAACAACACCTGAATGAAAGCAGAGATAAGAGGCAAAAGAAACAAACACATAGGAATCCAGATAATAGAGTTATCAGATGCAGACAGTGAAATGACAAGGGTTAATAGGTTTAAGAACTTAAGTGATAAAATGGAGAATTTCATTAACTATTGAAAATAAGCAAAGGAAATTCTAGAACTGAAAAATCAGTAATGGAAATTAACCTAACTAAAAAGACTGATTTGTTTAAAAAAGGTGTGTGTGTATATATATTCATATATTCAGGTTGAAACATGGTAAGGAAAATATAACCCCAAATAAATAAAAACATAAAAAATGGGGTATAATAAAAGGCCTATTATATGCACAACTGGGCTCATAAAAGGAAAGGAGAAAGAATGGGAAAACACTTGAAGAGATTACAATGAATTTTCTACATATTTTCAGCAAAATATTTTGAGACACAGTCTTGAAATTCAGCATATATTAAGCAGATTTAAAGAAAAGTGCATTTAGGCACATCATAGCAACAATAAAAGCAGTAAAAAAATAATATTTAGGAAATTCCCTGATGATCAAGTGGTTAAGACTCCACACCCTTACTGCCAAGGGCCCTGATTCAGCCCTTGGTGGGAGAACTAAGATTCCCAAATATTGTTGTGTAGCCAAAACAAAACAACAGCAACAACAAAGAAACCCACAATCTTTGGTCTCGTTTTGAATGAGGTCTGGTTTTCAACCAAATTAATGAAAGACAGAAAGCAGTGGAAACATCTTTTTTAAATGCAGGAAAAATACAGTGATCATCCTAGAATTCTATATCTAGCAAAGTCGTCTTGCTAAAAATAAAGCCGAAATATAGACATTTTCACACAAAAGAAAAAGAAAGAATTGGTCACCAGCAAACCCACATTAAAGAAAGGAAATGCCAAAAACAATTCTCTAGGTAAAAAGAAAAACAACTAGGTAAGGAAGTGTAGAGCTACTGAGAGGAATGAAGAACATGTGATGTAAGTACGTGAGCAAAGCTAATAGTAATGATCTAAAAATGATATAATTGTAGTGCATTATAGAGTTTAAAATTTGTACATAAAAAGTAAACTATATGAAAACCTAAGCAGAAACAAGAAGGCACTAATATAAGTTTTGTTTTAATATTCTTGCAATATAGGAAAATTAGTAAAAATGCAAATTTATGTTGGCCTTTAATAAATTAAGAATGCACTTTTTAATCTCTGGGATATCCACTAATACATTTATGAAAACAGATTAAAATAATGAATTATTAGGTGGAATGGGGGGATAGCAAAATAATTAATAGAAATATGGCAAGAAAGCTTATGAGAAAGGAAAAGCAAAGGATGAGGAAAATAGAAAATGAGACTATAGCAGATCTAAAGTTAAATATGTATGTAATTATTATAATGACATGGCAAAGAAATTCAAACTAGATTTTAAAATCAACTGTCTGGTACTTATGAGAGATAAATCTAAATTATCAGAACACACAAATGTTAAAAACAAAGGATAAAAAGACATACAATGAAAATAAAAATGAAAAAGAATCTGGCATAGCTGTAGTAATATCAGGCTAAGTATATTGTAGGACATTGTAGGACAAAGCATACTGGAGATAAAGAAGTACTTCATAGTCATGATCAAGAGTATGTTAATTATAATCCACGAGGAACATTTAACAATTTATAGTATATGTATACTAATTCAGTTCAGTTCAGTTGCTCAGTCATGTCCGACTCTTTGCAACCCCATGAATTGTAGCACCCCAGGCCTCTCTGTCCATCACCAACTCCTGGAGTTCACTCATACTCACATCCATCGAGTCAATCATGCCATCCAGCCATCTCATCCTCTGTCGTCCCCTTCTCCTCCTGCCACGAATCCCTCCCAGCATCAGTCTTTTCCAATGAGTCAACTCTTCGCATGAGGTGGCCAAAGTATTGGAGTTTCAGCTTTAGCATCATTCCTTCCAAAGAAATCTCAGGGCTGATCTCCTTCCGAATGGACTGGTTGGATCTCCTTGCCATCCAAGGGACTCTCAAGACTCTTCTCCAACAGCACAGTTCAAAAGCATCAATTCTTTGGTGCTCAGCCTTCTTCACAGTCCAACTCTCACATCTATACATGACCACTGGAAAAACCATAGCCTTGACTAGACGGACCTTAGTCAGCAAAGTAATGTCTCTGCTTTTCAATATGCTGTCTAGGTTGGTCATAACTTTTCTTCCAAGGAGTAAGCGTCTTTTAATTTCATGGCTGCAGTCACCATCTGCAGTGATTTTGGAGCCCCAAAAACAAAGTCTGACACTGTTTCCACTGTTTCCCCATCTATTTCCCATGAAGTGATGGGACCGGATGCCATGATCTTCGTTTTCTGAATGTCTNGGAGCAAGCGTCTTTTAATTTCATGGCTGCAATCACCATCTGCAGTGATTTTGGAGCCCAAAAAAATAAAGTCTGACACTGTTTCCACTGTTTCCCATCTATTGATGACAGTTATAAAGTCATAGAGAAGGGAGGGTCTAGTTTCCTTATTTGAAGGACATGGTAAAGTTACAGTAAAGTCTACACAGAGTAGTCACATGTAAGACTGTAGCAGGCCAGAGAAGGAAGGGGAGTTCAGGCCGGGGGGACAGCATGGGAAAAGCAGAGATGCGAAAGCAGGACCTGAGAATGAGCAGTTCATGAACAGGCTGAAGGATGTGGTTTGAGATTTGTGGAAGGAAAGGTAGACTGATTTGACAGAGGAAGTTATGAGTGATTTAAGAAATTGGAACTCCATCCTGAAGATATTATAACAAGCATTTGATGGGTTTTAATCAGAGGAAGGACATAGTTAGATCTTTATCTTAAAAAGAAATTCTAATGACATACAGAAAAACAGATCAGTCAGAATAGATGGGATTTGTGGCTTCTCTTTCAAAAGAGATGATACATGTCTTGGATAAACCCCAGATTCTGACATGAGTGACCCTGTTGTCCTGAAGCATTATAAATTCATTATAACCCTTTTAGAAAGTACTCTTCCAATATGAATCAAGGGTCTTAATTTCACGTCTGGGAATTCATATTAAAGAAACAACGTAAAATGCAAGAATGCCTTCAGAACAGCTTTCATGATAGTAGTTCAGAGTGCTTAAAATATATTGGTGAAGTTAAATGAATAAGTAAGTAATTGAATAGTGGAAAATAGTGGAAATAATGGAAACCATAATAGAAAAGTGGTTAACATACCTTCACTGGCTAGTTGTAAATCAAAAATAATGTTCAGAAAATTATATAAGCACATAGAAAAATATTTGATAACTGAAAAAAAGAGTAAAATAGATACTTATTACTATAGAATGATTACAACTGAGACCTATGTGTAGATAAACAAACTTGAAGGAAATACACTGATCAAATTATAATGGTGGTAAAAGTGAAAATCAGTCATGTCTTTGCGACCCCATGGACTGAAGCCCACCAGGCTTCTCTATCCATGGGATTCTCCAGGCAAGCATACTGGAGTGGGTTGCCATTCCCTTTTCCAGGGGATCTTCCCAGCTCAGGGATCAAACCCAGGTGTCCTGCATTACAGGCAGGTTCTTTACCATCTGAGCCATTTTATCCTTTGTTCTCTATTTTTCCAATGTTCTTCAATATACTTAATTTGTTTTTATAACAGAATAAGGTAGACACTTTGGGACTGTACCTTTTGGACAAGTTTGAGTGACAATAAATAGGAAACAGTTAAAAACTGACTTAGTATTCAAATCAGAGTTTAGACATTGTAGACATTTAATAAATGTCAACTGAATGGAAGCTCTAATCAGTTTTCCGTCCCCTTTGGTTAGAATCTTAGAATCCTATTGCAATGCCTCAGAAGTTTTACCATCATCTGAACTTACGTAGGCCCACAGAATGGGGGAAAAAACTCTGCTTTTCCAACTTCATACTTAACGTAGTTGGAGAGAACTCACCTTCCCTGTGCAAAGTAATCACTCAGTCTCAAATAAGATAGAAAACACTTTGTATCAAACATACATCATTTCATAAAGTTATTTTTTCCTCTTGTACAAAGAGAACATTGATTGCTTTCCTGAATATTCATATCTTTTTTCTTACCTAGCAGCTCTTAGTCAAGAGTCTGTTCTCTTGGTTTTCAAATTTTTAATGAAATAGAATGCAGAGGTGTACTTAACCTATTGAATTTTGATGGACTTTGATAATCCTGATATTTTCTAATTAAAGGACTTCAGTGCATTAGTTGAGTAGGTCAGCATCCTGTATGCCACAACAGATGTGTTTTGGTTTAAGATTTTTTGGAGTCCAGAGTCATATTAGAAGAAACGCTCCCTTTTCTCTGTTACTGTAATAAATTGAAGACATGTTTAAAGTTGAGGAAGGGGACAACATGAAGTGATCTTTTCATTGTTGTTGTGTCGTGAGAGAAGAGAATGGCAACCCACTCCAGTATTCTTGCTTGGATTATTCCATGGACAGAGGAGCCTGGCTGGCTACAGTCCATGAGCTCACAGAGTTGGACACAACTGATTGACTTTTGCTTTTTTATATGTCATAAGAACAGGGATCAAGCCCCCAGCACTCAGACTCAGTCTTGATATTGTCCAGCCAAGTGTCTGTGAACAAAAGGGTGTGCAAATGCATGTTTCACTCTTTAGTCACATGGTCTAGTGTTTCAGCACACAACCCGACTCTTTAACCATTTCTCCAAGCAAAAGAAGCGGTAGTAGGGAGGAAATGGTTAATTTCGAGGTTACTGCTTATATCATGGGGGGTTTAAATTGTCATTCAAAGCAAACAAGTAGGTGGAAACTTCGGTGATGTGTTGTGAGGGTAGCCAGGGGTTCTTCCTACCTGAAAATAATTCCCCACCAACTTTTCACAAAATTTAAAGTTCACACTGGAGCCTGGCCCTTTGAGGGCCTCTTTCATGAGTCGTATATATCTTATTGCATTGGCTTATCCATTTCTTAGTGGATGTTTGGTTAATTCATCTGATACCAGTAGTAATAGGATCCCCATGAAAATGGAACATAGGTAAGTTCAGTGAACACATATGGCAAGGGTAAGAAGGGTTCAGGGACTAGAGCACAGTGCTTGAGGACCTTCAGAATCAGGGGTCACTTGGATGGATCTAAAGGCCAAGCCAGGGGGTGGAGTGGGGGAGGGGGACATCAAATTCATTTCAGCCAGGATCTGCCAAGCACTTTCTATGTGGAAGTCAATGGAATAGGTATCCACAGAGACCAAAAGAAGGAAAAATACAACATGGCCTTTTCACTCAAGGGAGTTAACATTACAGTGTTTAGGAAAGAGTTAAATAATTAAACATTTATGGGATGTTTACTGTGTGATAGGTACCATTCTAAGTGCAGTGTCTGTGTCATCTGACTGATGCTGTGATCAAGCCTGTGACATAGGTACAAGGACTGCGTTCCTTTAATAGGTTTGGAAACTGAGGCACAGGGGAATTCAAAGCCTTTCAGATTTTGGTCCCAGCATTGACTCCAGAGTCCTTGCTTTTAAGCATTGTTCTATACTGCCTCCCAGATAAAAAAAAATTTTTTTTTTTAATTTCAGGGCCTCTGAGCAAAGGTAAACAAAGAAAAATACACAGTATACCGTATGTGTGTAATGCCAAATTTCTCCTACCTTGTGACCTGAAATCTTGTAAAATATGAGATATCCAAAGAATCTTTTTGCTATTCCAAATATACTTGACTTGGATACTTGGATACTTGACTTCTGATCCTAAACTTTCTTGGCGTGGGGTTAATTGGACCTAAGGGATTTTTTCTGTTATTGTTCTAAAGCCTTAGCCAAGAAATATTTTCTTGTC
Source organism: Oreotragus oreotragus (assembly GCA_006410675.1). Lineage (NCBI taxonomy): Eukaryota > Metazoa > Chordata > Mammalia > Artiodactyla > Bovidae > Oreotragus > Oreotragus oreotragus. The sequence goes on along the minus strand of SJYX01013960.1, from coordinate 508,431 downwards.
AGACTTGCTACCTGAAATGTAGGCAGTCAAGCAGAGTTACCTGGTGGCCTTTGATCCCATTAGAGAGTTCTGAATTGGTAGCTCAGATCCTTAAATGAAATATGATATTAAAATAACACCAAACAGAGATCATAGGAGATTGCAGAGTAACATATACAGTCAGAATAGCCAGATTTAGGGCAAATAGAGTGAGTTTCAGTCGGCTTCATTTGCTCAGTTTGTGCCTTTCCTTTCACTCTTCAGTGATTCTTAACCCACCTCTTCACATAGCAGGAGCACAGCAAAACACAAAACCTCTTAACTCCAGTGTAGGGATTTTTAAACTGTCAGAGTCTGATAAACAGCAGCATCCTTATCACTCCAGGAAAACCCGACACAAATGCTGCTACTGAATTGGAATTTCTCAAAGTGCAACCTCTGCTCTCATGTCGTCTTCCCCCAGTATTTTATGTTCACGAATGTTTGCTTCATCACGTTTGACCTTTCTTAAGGGAGGCCTAACCCAATGGCCTTGTGCTTGCAGATGGACTGTGCTTCATCTAAGTCCTGTTATTTTATTAAGGGTGGTCTGCAGGTCCTTGTTTTCTGCCTTCTTAGGAGTGACCAGCCTTCAGCAAAGGTAGTAACTACTTTAGCAGTTACACAGACAGTATTTCAATGTACAGATTCTTTTAGCAAGTGTCGATGGGAATCTTTCCGTGTGCTGAAGCAGAACCTGGCCTAGGGTCTCCTGAAATTCTATACCCTCATCACCTCACTTGCCTCACCTAGCTCTGGCCTTGAGCCCATGCCCTGCAGGACCCCAGGATCACAGAACTGCTAAAGATATGGCCTTTTATCATATCCAGCAGTCTGTTGGAGACACATCAATCAACCATGGATATTGTTGCTATTATCTCAAACCATAGATTAAACCATGCTACACATTTTTTTTTTCATTCTCTGTAGCTGACTAAAGGAGCTCACAACAAGAAAAGTAATTTGGATATATGATTTCCTTTAAAGTAGCTTACAGATTTTTCTGAAAAAAAAAAAAANCCACTGTTTCCCCATCTATTTCCCATGAAGTGATGGGACCGGATGCCATGATCTTCGTTTTCTGAATGTTGAACTTTAGGCCAACTTTTTCGCTCTCCTCTTTCACTTTCATCAAGAGGCTTTTTAGGTCCGCTTCACTTTCTGCCATAAGGGTGTTGTCATCTGCATATCTGAGGTTATTGATACTTCTCCCGGCAATCTTGATTCCAGCTTATGTTTCTTCCAGTCCAGTGTCTCTCATGATGTACTCTGCATATTGCACAACCTCAAATACGTAAAGTAAAACTAAAATTTAAAAAATAAAGCCACAATCTACTTAAGAGTTTTTGGATAGATACTGAATTTTGTCAAATGCTTTTTAATCTTATTGAAATGATCCTATTTTTTTCTTCACCCTGTATTTATGGTAAATGAATTGATTTATGAATATTTTAAGGAATTTACATTCTTAGGATAAACTTAACCTAGCCATATGTTTGGTTTTTTGTTTGTTTGTTTGTTTTTAGTATTGCTGGATAAGATTTTCAAATCATTTAGTAAGAAGTTTTAAAAGTTTATTTGTAAGGGTCTGTAATTCTATTACTTCTTATAATATTTTAATCAGGTTTTATTAAAAAGGTTATTATAACCTAATAAAATGAGCTGGAAATGATTGTCTTATTCTCTCCTTTCTATAAAATAGACTATATCAAAATGTGTAGAATGTGCACACCTCTCAAGCCACAGTCTATACTTTGATACAGTCTATTTCATCATCATTCATTTCAAAACATTTTAAAATTTCATTTGTAAATGCTTTTTTAACTCAAGAATTATTTAGATGTATGTTATTCACTTTACAAATACTTGAATATTATATAGATATATCTGTTGTTACTTTCTTATTACAGTCAGATATCATTATCTGTAAGAATTCACTCTTTGGAAATTTATTGTTTTGTGTCATGGCCTATCACATGGAGAAGGAAATGGCAACCCACTCCAGTGTTCTTGCCTGGAGAATCCCAGGGACGGGGGAGCCTGGTGGGCTGCCATCTATGGGGTCGCACAGAGTCGGACACAACTGAAGTGACTTACCTTAGCTTAGCTTAGCTATCATGGTCAAAATTATTGAACGTTTCATTTGCATCAGAAAAAATGTGTATTCTGCAGCTGTCTGGATAAGTGTTTGATAAATTTCATTTAGGTTTAGGTGATTGAAAATGTGACTTCTGTACTTACAATTATTATGGTAAAGAAATGATCTTCTTATAATTATAGTAAAAATGATTGTCTTATTGTTATGAAATGTCCCTCTTTATCTCTCATATTAATTTTTAACTTAAAATAGCATTTACAGTTCTCTACTGAGATTCCCCATTTGTTCCATCATTGCTATAGTATTTAATACTCTGAAAATATTCTTAGTAGCTACAGAGTACTTCTAATTTCAACATTTGTCTCATCTTGGTGTCTGTTTCTATTGACTGACTATTTCCTGATTCAGGTCATTTTTGCTTATTTATTTGCATGTCTAAAAAATTTTATCATAAACTGACTATTGTGACTAATGTAGAGGATTTGGATTCTGTTTTCTTCCTTTTAAAAATACTGATTTTTATTCTAGCAGGCAGATCACATGTTTGTACTCAAGCTGCAACCTCTATTTCCCCTATTTTGGGCAGCAGCTAATATTTCTGCTCAGGTTTTTAGATTTTTCAGTTTTTATTTTGGGCTTCCTTGGTGGCTCAGATGGTAAGGAATCAGCCTGCAATTCAGGAGACCTGAGCTTGATCCCTGGTTGGGAAGATCCCCTGGCGAAGGGAATGGCTGGCTACTCACTTCAGTATTCTAGCCTGGAGAATTCCATGGACAGAAGAGCTTGACAGGGTATAGTCCATGGGGTCGCAAAGAGTCAGACACGACTGAGTCACTTTCACTCTCACTTTCAGCTTTTATTTTCTGTTGGTCTTGCACTTTCCCACATGTGTGCACAACTCAGTTAATAGCTCATATGAAGGTTTGGGTCATATAAGGTTCTCTGTTGTCTCCCTCTTTTCCAGATTTCCCCCAATCTCTCTCTCTCTCTCTCTCTCACACACACACACACAACTTCAAGTACTTTGTCAGCCCTGAATTCTGCTCTTAAATCCCCTTCTGTAAGAATGCAGCTGTCTGAGTTTGATAGTCCAGTTAAGATCCAGGAGTACTCTAAGGTGTAAAGGGTATAACGTGACATCTTTTTCAATGCATTTTCTTTCTTTCAAGTGTCTATCATCTATGCTCAATTTGGTCACTCTCTAGTGCCTCCAAATAACTGGCTTTAATACTTTTCCTAGAATTTATAGTTGCCTGTGAAATATCCATAAATAGGTTACTGAGATACAAGTTATTCTGTCCTTCAGTTCAGTTCAGTTGCTCAGTCGTGTCCGACTTTTTGTGACCCCATGGACTGCAGCATGCCCGGTTTCCTGTCCAGAAACTGAATCTCCGCCCTTACCAGTAGAAGTTGAATCTCTCTTTCTACAATAAATTATCAGAGGGGTCCCCTCTCAAAGTAGCCACACACCAAGGTCATGAAGACCCTTCCTTATTCTTGGTGAGTCACACAAAGGAAAGAACTAATGTCTCACCTAAAGCTATTAGCATGTCTAATAAAATACCAAGAATGGAACCTCTTTGAGATCTGTTTTGTGGGTAGAACTTAAACTTAGGTCTCAATAGAATTAAAAACTTAAGGCTACCCAGTGGAGATTAGATTAGAGGTTGCTCTGTTGTACTGAAGGATTTGTTAGTCAGTGACCTGAAGCTGAGATTAATTTCCTTATTCCATAAAATAAGAGGCACTAATACATATTTTGACCCAAAGGATACTATGTAAAGAGTTTGTTAGGTCTAAAATGTTTGAACTTCTCTAAGAAAAATATTATTTAAATACAAGATGTATCTTGTAAGAGAAATCATTTAATTTAGTTTTCTAAACTACTCCCATAATACCCTTTCTACCGATGCATAACTACTATTTAATGATAATACTATTTGTATTTTAAATTACTTTGTGTGCACTGGATATTTACTCTGATCCCAAGAAGTATATTGCCTTCAGGGGGTGGTGTTATGCTGCAGTCATAATTAACTTTTGCTTAAAAGTTCTCCATGATCTTAGGGAAAAAAAAAAATCTGTTAACAGTATCATTCATTCTTCATTGTACTGCAGAAAATTAATATATAATTTCTTTTGGTATGATATTTGCTACCATTGCCTTAGACCAAAGATGATATTTTCTTTATTTATATGATATTAATTATTAAATTAAAGGTAGTGTATGAACATATATGCAGAGAATTTGATAGACTTATTGGAATTAATCTACTTCCTATCATCTGTAACAACGTAAGAATAAAAACTTTATAATTAGAGTAATAGGTTGCTTCTTTTGTCTTTAATACTTTTTAGTGGTACATACATACTGCATTATACTACCAAATTTTCTCAGTGTGACTCTTACCTTTTTTTGTGACAAATTATACCTGAAATTCTCTCCACTTACACTAGGTTGCTAAGTTATTTGTGATAACAGTGTTCAGGTAGGAAAACCACCTATACTTGTTATACTTGTGTGTCTATGTAGAATATGCATACATACATATATGCATATGTACATAAATATGTGTATGTATATATGCATTTTATATATATAATTAGATTCTGGAAATGGGTACTATAGGCTTTGCATATGAAAACTGTTATCTATCTTAGCTATTATAACATAACTAAGCTCGAATTACAAACTAGATATGCTTAACTCCATATGGAGTAAGAATATACATATTAAAAAATAAAGCATTCTGAAAGTGACATAGAAATAATAAATACACTAATATCAGGATGAATTTTAAAGACTATGAAATTCAAAATAAGTGAAGAAGCCAGCATGTGCAGGCATTTTCTTCAGAATACCAAGATAAAGTAAGCCAGTGCAGTTCAAGCTGATGACTGATTTTTTCCATTTACACAGTTAATGTGCAAATTGACGTAAATTCAAGTCATAATCTAGGTCAGAAGAGTATCATAATGAGTATTAGTCAGATTTTTTAATTAATGTGAATATGATTTATATGTACTTTGAACAGAAACATAGGCTATTAGATCAACAGTGTTGGTATAGATTTACTATTTAACTATAAGTAATGAAATTTATTTAAAATTAAAAGTTTAACCCAGTTCTGTTGTATGGCATGCCATACACACAGACAATTATCAAGTCATCTCTCCCTTGTGACAATGATACAGTATCTTACCATTTTACTGAAAGAAAAAACATCAGACGCATCAGAATCTCTGAAAATTCAATGTATCTATTCACAAACACAAACATTATTTCAGGTAAGGTGGTGAAGTGTACTTATGGATCCTTGGGTACAAGCATGTCCTTCCTGCAGCTGCTGCTATTGCTGCTAAATCGCTTCAGTCGTGTCCGACTCTGTGCAACTCCATATACAGCAGCCCACCAGGCTCCCCCGTCCCTGGGATTCTCCAGGCAAGCACACTGGAATGGGTTGCCATTTCCTTCTCCAATGCATGAAAGTGAAAAGTGAAAGTGAAGTCGCTCAGTTGTGTCCAACTCTTGGCGACCCCATGGACTGCAGCCCACCAGGCTCCTCCATCTATGGGATTCTCCAGGCAAGAGTACTGGAGTGGGGTGCCATTGCCTTCTACTAGATCTCAAAGCACTTTAAATACCTCTCATAGAAGCCTTTAAGAAACGTCAAACAACAATTAATATAAAGGTAACATTTTCTGTCTGAGAAAGTATCCGATCATTTCAATCTTTAAAACCACAGCTGATAATTTTCTTAGACATCTGGTAATTAATAAAAATTCTCTTTAATATCTTTAATAGATGACGTATTTGGCATTTACAAGCATGTCCTTCCTCAGTTCAGTTCAGTCGCTCAGTCGTGTCTGACTCTTTGCAACCCCATGAATCGCAGCACCCCAGGCCTCCCTGTCCATCACCAACTCCTGGAGTTCACTCAGACTCATGTCCATCGAGTCCGTGATGCCATNGGGATAGCTTCTCCTGGCCACCCCAACCTCGGACGCAGGGTATCTCCTCCCGGCCACCCCAACCTCGGATGCAGGGTGTCTCCTCCCGGCCACCACTGACCTCGGACACAGGGTAGCTCCTCTCGGCCGTTCCTGCACCATCGCAGCCTGGCACTCTAGGCCACTGCCCCTGACCTCGGACGTGGGGTAGCTCCTCTTGGCGGCGCTTAGTGCACCGGCTCTTGCAGCCACTTAGGTAGGTACAAACATATTCAGGCTGATGATTGCATTTGGGGAACAGATTAAATTAAAGGCTAGGTCACAAATATGGGGGTTTTATGATTTATGCATGATGAATGGTTGGAGAAAATTTCCATGTACTTAAATAACTATTCATTTCAGTCAAATTTAAAGAACATAGCACTGTTTGCATTGAAAGTCAAGGTACTGGGCACAAGAGAGAGCCAAAAGTTAGAGTCTGTCCTCTGGGCGTTTATAGTCTTTTCCTACTGTTACTGAATAAGCCAAAAGCGGGTAGAGCCAAAAAAAAAAAAACGTGCAGAGAGTTTCTGAGGTACCAAGTAGGCTTTCTGAAAAGAAAGTATATACATCTGTAATGACTCTGGGAAAATAATTTAGAACTGTGTCTGGGAAGGTGCTGCTAACATTAGGAAAGAATTTATAAACAAATTTAATTTCTAAGTGTTTATTATTCAATATTTGAACTGAGAATTGGCAACATACATTTCTAATTAAATTTTGTTATTCATTCGCCATGGTTTTAAATGTTACTACTTTCTTCCACTGAAGAATTTTAGAAAGATGGTATTCAGTGGCTTTGATTCTATTTCTGCAAAACTCATAGCTAAAGTATGCTATATTATGAATGGAAATATTAATAATGAATAATTAATTTTAGCTTAATGTAAAAGAATTTTAAATACAGTTTTTTAGTTGAGTGTCCACAGTAATAATAACAGATAATCAGTGAATATAACAGCAAGAATATTTTTTAAAATGTCATGAGGTCTGTAATCTTTAATCTGAGATGTAAGCCCAGCTTTTCAGTCTCTTGTAACCTAAGACCATCCCACTGAACTCTTAGTAGAATGTCATTTCTCCTTTGATCATCAGTTTTCACAGTACACTGAAATAAATCCTGGAAGTATCTATCAATATCATTCACTCTATATTCCATGATTGGGGAGGTCTTCATCATTACTAACAAACATTCAATGTCTCTGGGTACAGGGCCCCAGCATTACTTTTTAAGATTATTTCCTCTCACTCTTTTTAAGTAGTGCATGCAAGTTCAATCACTCAGTCATGTCTAACTTTTTGTGACCCCATGGACTGTAGCCTGTCTCTTATACACATCTCCCCCCCAGTCTTGGGTTGCCCCACAGGCATGTCTTGGTTTCATTGAGTTAGACAAGGTTGTGGTCCTAGTGTGATTAGATTGACTAGTTTTCTGTGAGTATGGTTTCAGTGTGTCCGCCCTCTGATGCCCTCTTGCAACACCTACCATCTTACTTGGGTTTCTCTTGCCTTGGGCATGGGGTATTTCTTCATGGCTGCTCCAGCAAAGCACAGCCGACAGCCGCTGTTCCCTACCTTGGACGAGGGGTATCTCCTTACCACCGCAGTTCCTGACCTTCAATGTGGGCTAGCTCCTCTAGGCCCTCCTGCGCCTGCGCAGCCACCGCTCCTCGGGTTGCTCTTCCTGGCCGCTGGCCCTGGCCTCGGGCATGAGGTGGCTTCTCCCGGCCGCCCCTGGCCCCAGACACGGGATAGCTTCTCCTGGCCACCCCAACCTCGGACGCAGGGTATCTCCTCCCGGCCACCCCAACCTCGGATGCAGGGTGTCTCCTCCCGGCCACCACTGACCTCGGACACAGGGTAGCTCCTCTCGGCCGTTCCTGCACCATCGCAGCCTGGCACTCTAGGCCACTGCCCCTGACCTCGGACGTGGGGTAGCTCCTCTTGGCGGCGCTTAGTGCACCGGCTCTTGCAGCCACTTAGGTAGGTACAAACATATTCAGGCTGATGATTGCATTTGGGGAACAGATTAAATTAAAGGCTAGGTCACAAATATGGGGGTTTTATGATTTATGCATGATGAATGGTTGGAGAAAATTTCCATGTACTTAAATAACTATTCATTTCAGTCAAATTTAAAGAACATAGCACTGTTTGCATTGAAAGTCAAGGTACTGGGCACAAGAGAGAGCCAAAAGTTAGAGTCTGTCCTCTGGGCGTTTATAGTCTTTTCCTACTGTTACTGAATAAGCCAAAAGCGGGTAGAGCCAAAAAAAAAAAAACGTGCAGAGAGTTTCTGAGGTACCAAGTAGGCTTTCTGAAAAGAAAGTATATACATCTGTAATGACTCTGGGAAAATAATTTAGAACTGTGTCTGGGAAGGTGCTGCTAACATTAGGAAAGAATTTATAAACAAATTTAATTTCTAAGTGTTTATTATTCAATATTTGAACTGAGAATTGGCAACATACATTTCTAATTAAATTTTGTTATTCATTCGCCATGGTTTTAAATGTTACTACTTTCTTCCACTGAAGAATTTTAGAAAGATGGTATTCAGTGGCTTTGATTCTATTTCTGCAAAACTCATAGCTAAAGTATGCTATATTATGAATGGAAATATTAATAATGAATAATTAATTTTAGCTTAATGTAAAAGAATTTTAAATACAGTTTTTTAGTTGAGTGTCCACAGTAATAATAACAGATAATCAGTGAATATAACAGCAAGAATATTTTTTAAAATGTCATGAGGTCTGTAATCTTTAATCTGAGATGTAAGCCCAGCTTTTCAGTCTCTTGTAACCTAAGACCATCCCACTGAACTCTTAGTAGAATGTCATTTCTCCTTTGATCATCAGTTTTCACAGTACACTGAAATAAATCCTGGAAGTATCTATCAATATCATTCACTCTATATTCCATGATTGGGGAGGTCTTCATCATTACTAACAAACATTCAATGTCTCTGGGTACAGGGCCCCAGCATTACTTTTTAAGATTATTTCCTCTCACTCTTTTTAAGTAGTGCATGCAAGTTCAATCACTCAGTCATGTCTAACTTTTTGTGACCCCATGGACTGTAGCTGCCAGGCTTCTCTGTCCATAGAATTTCCCAAGCAAGAATGATAGAGTGGATGCCATTTACTTTTCCAGGGGATCTTCCCAACTCAGGAGTAGAACCCATGGCTCATGCATTGCAGGCAGATTCTTTATTGCTGAGCTATCAGGGAAGCCCTCTTTAAAGAGACTGAGTGATAACAGTGTACCTGGAGACTGAGTGGGGAAGTCCCTTTTCTGGACCCACTGCTGTTGTTTCAATCAGCAGCTTCCCAATGAGATCCCTATGTGAAGAAAGCTCTTCCCACTGCTTCTAGCCGTCACTGAATGTTTTCTTGCTAGAACTTCAGTTACAACCATATATCTCTGACATCCTTGGATGACATGATTTTATTTGTAAGGAAACTCAGAGGGAAATGGGCAGGACTATACAGAATTTTGTATTACAGAGATGCTGCCTTTCACACATCAGAGAGTGTATTCAGTGGTTGAAAGTGGTGGTCTTTACATCAGCTAGATAGTTGGCATAATATTGCCACAAAAAGTTACTACTTGTTTTTCTTTTTTGCTGGCTTTTTCTCTAAAATAAAGCTGAAAACAGTACTTCATGTGTTAGAGATGCAGATTTATATGAAGCATTTGGTAACTGGCACATCTTATTTTAAGCATTGTTATTTTCACATAACAAATAAATGCATATACATGCAGGGATTCAAACATTTATCTTTTTCTTATTCAAGTAGAAAGTAATTGGTACATTATACAAACTGATTCTTCCATGTTTATTCAATAATAACTGTTATTCTTCGGGACCGTCATGCAAAGCATTCTAAGATCTAACCTCATACTTTTAAGCTTTGTGCCTTCATTGCAATCCAAAAGGAAAAACAAAAGAAAACAAACCCATATTGTATCGAGGCATGATTATGCCTAGAATATAGAATTCCCATCCCATCTCTGTGCTCACACCGTTCTCTGTCTACCCACATTTCTACCTGTATAGATTCAAGTGAAGTGAATCATTCAAGTGATTGCTAGAACCAGTTAAATGAAGAGGAATTCCCTCAGCTGTGTCCATCTCTTTGCGACCCCATGGACTATACAGTCCATGGGCTTCTCCAGGCAGAATAACGGAGTGGGTAGCTTTTCCTTTCTCCAGAGGGTTTTCCCAACCCAGGGGTCGACCTGTCTCTTATACACATCTCTCCCCCCCAGTCTTGGGTTGCCCCACAGGCATGTCTTGGTTTCATTGAGTTAGACAAGGTTGTGGTCCTAGTGTGATTAGATTGACTAGTTTTCTGTGAGTATGGTTTCAGTGTGTCCGCCCTCTGATGCCCTCTTGCAACACCTACCATCTTACTTGGGTTTCTCTTGCCTTGGGCATGGGGTATTTCTTCATGGCTGCTCCAGCAAAGCACAGCCGACAGCCGCTGTTCCCTACCTTGGACGAGGGGTATCTCCTTACCACCGCAGTTCCTGACCTTCAATGTGGGCTAGCTCCTCTAGGCCCTCCTGCGCCTGCGCAGCCACCGCTCCTCGGGTTGCTCTTCCTGGCCGCTGGCCCTGGCCTCGGGCATGAGGTGGCTTCTCCCGGCCGCCCCTGGCCCCAGACACGGGATAGCTTCTCCTGGCCACCCCAACCTCGGACGCAGGGTATCTCCTCCCGGCCACCCCAACCTCGGATGCAGGGTGTCTCCTCCCGGCCACCACTGACCTCGGACACAGGGTAGCTCCTCTCGGCCGTTCCTGCACCATCGCAGCCTGGCACTCTAGGCCACTGCCCCTGACCTCGGACGTGGGGTAGCTCCTCTTGGCGGCGCTTAGTGCACCGGCTCTTGCAGCCACTTAGGTAGGTACAAACATATTCAGGCTGATGATTGCATTTGGGGAACAGATTAAATTAAAGGCTAGGTCACAAATATGGGGGTTTTATGATTTATGCATGATGAATGGTTGGAGAAAATTTCCATGTACTTAAATAACTATTCATTTCAGTCAAATTTAAAGAACATAGCACTGTTTGCATTGAAAGTCAAGGTACTGGGCACAAGAGAGAGCCAAAAGTTAGAGTCTGTCCTCTGGGCGTTTATAGTCTTTTCCTACTGTTACTGAATAAGCCAAAAGCGGGTAGAGCCAAAAAAAAAAAAACGTGCAGAGAGTTTCTGAGGTACCAAGTAGGCTTTCTGAAAAGAAAGTATATACATCTGTAATGACTCTGGGAAAATAATTTAGAACTGTGTCTGGGAAGGTGCTGCTAACATTAGGAAAGAATTTATAAACAAATTTAATTTCTAAGTGTTTATTATTCAATATTTGAACTGAGAATTGGCAACATACATTTCTAATTAAATTTTGTTATTCATTCGCCATGGTTTTAAATGTTACTACTTTCTTCCACTGAAGAATTTTAGAAAGATGGTATTCAGTGGCTTTGATTCTATTTCTGCAAAACTCATAGCTAAAGTATGCTATATTATGAATGGAAATATTAATAATGAATAATTAATTTTAGCTTAATGTAAAAGAATTTTAAATACAGTTTTTTAGTTGAGTGTCCACAGTAATAATAACAGATAATCAGTGAATATAACAGCAAGAATATTTTTTAAAATGTCATGAGGTCTGTAATCTTTAATCTGAGATGTAAGCCCAGCTTTTCAGTCTCTTGTAACCTAAGACCATCCCACTGAACTCTTAGTAGAATGTCATTTCTCCTTTGATCATCAGTTTTCACAGTACACTGAAATAAATCCTGGAAGTATCTATCAATATCATTCACTCTATATTCCATGATTGGGGAGGTCTTCATCATTACTAACAAACATTCAATGTCTCTGGGTACAGGGCCCCAGCATTACTTTTTAAGATTATTTCCTCTCACTCTTTTTAAGTAGTGCATGCAAGTTCAATCACTCAGTCATGTCTAACTTTTTGTGACCCCATGGACTGTAGCTGCCAGGCTTCTCTGTCCATAGAATTTCCCAAGCAAGAATGATAGAGTGGATGCCATTTACTTTTCCAGGGGATCTTCCCAACTCAGGAGTAGAACCCATGGCTCATGCATTGCAGGCAGATTCTTTATTGCTGAGCTATCAGGGAAGCCCTCTTTAAAGAGACTGAGTGATAACAGTGTACCTGGAGACTGAGTGGGGAAGTCCCTTTTCTGGACCCACTGCTGTTGTTTCAATCAGCAGCTTCCCAATGAGATCCCTATGTGAAGAAAGCTCTTCCCACTGCTTCTAGCCGTCACTGAATGTTTTCTTGCTAGAACTTCAGTTACAACCATATATCTCTGACATCCTTGGATGACATGATTTTATTTGTAAGGAAACTCAGAGGGAAATGGGCAGGACTATACAGAATTTTGTATTACAGAGATGCTGCCTTTCACACATCAGAGAGTGTATTCAGTGGTTGAAAGTGGTGGTCTTTACATCAGCTAGATAGTTGGCATAATATTGCCACAAAAAGTTACTACTTGTTTTTCTTTTTTGCTGGCTTTTTCTCTAAAATAAAGCTGAAAACAGTACTTCATGTGTTAGAGATGCAGATTTATATGAAGCATTTGGTAACTGGCACATCTTATTTTAAGCATTGTTATTTTCACATAACAAATAAATGCATATACATGCAGGGATTCAAACATTTATCTTTTTCTTATTCAAGTAGAAAGTAATTGGTACATTATACAAACTGATTCTTCCATGTTTATTCAATAATAACTGTTATTCTTCGGGACCGTCATGCAAAGCATTCTAAGATCTAACCTCATACTTTTAAGCTTTGTGCCTTCATTGCAATCCAAAAGGAAAAACAAAAGAAAACAAACCCATATTGTATCGAGGCATGATTATGCCTAGAATATAGAATTCCCATCCCATCTCTGTGCTCACACCGTTCTCTGTCTACCCACATTTCTACCTGTATAGATTCAAGTGAAGTGAATCATTCAAGTGATTGCTAGAACCAGTTAAATGAAGAGGAATTCCCTCAGCTGTGTCCATCTCTTTGCGACCCCATGGACTATACAGTCCATGGGCTTCTCCAGGCAGAATAACGGAGTGGGTAGCTTTTCCTTTCTCCAGAGGGTTTTCCCAACCCAGGGGTCGACCCCAGGTTTTCCCAGTATAGGTGGATTCTTTACCAGCTGAGCCAGCATTCAACATCCACATAAACTGCCTGCTTCTTCCATAAAGACTTGCCCCTGCCTACCCTAGTCTGCCCATATTCTGACTGTCACACCTCTTTGATGGTATGTCTCCTATCTCTCAAATCACTTAGTTCATAATATAAAATGTTATCAACAAGCCAGAGACTAGACAAGCGTATTCCCCAGCCCGACTGATAGAAAATATTATCTATTTTTGGAATATTCAAGCCTCATTTCAATCAAAACCCATAACAATATCCCAAGTGAGAGATGCGTAAATTATAGAAATAGTATTTCTCCCCCTTCAAGAAGGGAAATAAAACCTTTTGCTGTTGCTGATATACTGACTTAAGGCAAAATTAAGTTCAAACGAAGGCTTCCCTAGTGGCTCAGTGGTAAAGAAATCCACCTGCCAACGCAAGAGAAGCAGGCTTGATTCCTGAGTCAGGAAGATATCCCAGAGAAGGGAATGGCAACCCACTCCAATATTCTTGCCTGGGACAGCCCATGGACGGAGGAGTCTGGCAGGCTACAATCCATGGGGTTGCAAAGGAGTCAGACACGACATAGTGAGTGACTAAACAACAACAAAGTCCAAAGGATTTAAATAAAATTTTCAAATTGAACATGATTTAAAGACACCATTATGGTTGCCATCAAGTCATTGTCTAGGTTGGATGAAAGGGAAGGTGTTGAGAAATTTTAAAAATTTCTCAAAAAAAAATTTAAAAAACTACATTTAATTGTGTTGTACTAGAAAGTTGGGATATTTCATATTGTAATAACAATAACTCGATTCACAGGTTTTCTTTTGGGAGGCCAGCCCTAAACAAAAGTGTCATGTTAGTGTTCTTAGCATAACGCCATGATACCACCTTTAACTGAAACTCTCATTATTAGAGTCACAAAAGCTTTAGACTGCAAAGCTGGGTCATTGTCTCCGGAAGCTACTCTTGTGATACATGAACAGGGGAAATAACACAGGAATGATAGGATTCTTGGGAAAACTGCCAAGAAGGAACATGTTCCTGAGGAATAAGTGTCAGAGAAAGGGGCAAGAAAGAAATGTGATTGTTATTACAGTTTTCCTTTCTTCATGTTTTAAACTCATCATAAGTAGTTTTATTTGAAATGGTTACCAAGACTGCTTCTGTCCTTGAAATACTGAGGTATATGAAATTCATTGTTTCTGGGAAATCTAAAGACAGGTTATCTGTAGTCAATAAGACAAAAAAGATGCATTTATCAATTAAAACCTGTAAATAGCGATGCAATAGCTAAGCAGGGAATGTTTTCATTGTTCTTCTTTGCTGTGTTTAAGGGATGGACATTAGACATGATCTCGGGATGATGCAGTACTCCAGATTCAAGGCAAATGCTAAATCTTTGTTATGGAGTAACAGTAGGAGATTTACTTGTAATTACCTCTTTTGCCATGTCAATTCCATTCTGTTAGATTCTTAGTGAGAAAAACATGTGTAGAAATATTACTTAGTCTATGGGCTTCCCTGGTGGCTCAGTGGCAAGGAATCTGTCTGCCAATATAGGAGACCCAGACTCAATCCCTGGGTCAGGAAGATCCCCTAGCGTGGGAAATGGCAACCCTCTCCAGTATTCTTGCCTGGGGAATCTCATGAACAGAGGAGCCTCAAGGGCTACAGTCCATGGAGTCACAAAAGAATCAGACACGACTTAGCGACTAAACAACAAAAGTCTAATGTATCACATTGATCCATGAATATTATTTTTATTTCTGCCCAAATGGTGTTTGTTTCTTAACTAAATCTGGATAATTGTAATGACAGTTCTGTGATCAAGACTCAAAGAAGAAAGAGGGCCAAAGTCATCAGCTATGTTTTAAAATTATAAGAAATTTAAGCTTCTTGTTAATAAACATATTCGGTGATGCACAAACTTATAAATGTCTGCAAAGAATAATATTGACAATTTAGATAGGGTAAAAGGGACAGAACTATCATCTTTTATGCTTATATGTCTTTATTTTTAATTTATTCCAAATTCTATAAGAAATAGAATTTGGGAGAAAAATGAATGCAAGAGTTTTGTCCACGTGCAAGTTGAAAGATGTTATGGCTTCTTTTCACATAATGAATTGGCACACTTGTCACCTTCATGGGTATAAATCTTCTCTCACCTTTACAGTGGGATTCTCTGCTCCCCTTTATTTCTAACTATTGCTGTCTATATGCCATATTACATTCTCTAATTTCCTTTTATCTTTTCTTTATTTTGCAGTGTCTCTGTATGTGTCTCTTTAAGACAAGTTAATTTAGCAAATTACTCCAGTTTGGTTGAAGATAAAATCTTTAATTTATCCAGACCTCCTTTTATTCTTTCTAGGATACTCTTTCCATTAATTTCATGAAACATCCTAATTCTCCAGTTTTAGGGAAAAGTTAATTTCTCCATGTACATGCACACATGCACACACACATACACACACACACACACACACACATGCACACTCAGATGAAAACCAATAAATAACTATACTTTCAAAACTAATGTTTCCTTTTCTTTGATAATCATTCTTTTTGCATTTTCCAAGGTTTTTGAAATGGTGTGAGAAATCTATACTTATTATGTATTATGTTATCCTTAAGCTTTTCAAACTCATTTACATTTTAGTGAAACTAAGGTTCATCTCCTCTCTTGAGAGAATATTTTGACAGAATAGACCATAAGAACCTAGAATGCCTGAAGGAATGTCTGGGTAATTATTACTGAGAAAGGTAAAACAAGCAAGACTCAAGAGCTTGAGGCATTCGAAAATAAAAATGCCATTTTAATTCATCTATTTATTAAAACATTGCACATGCTAGTCACTGTATTAGACAGAAGGGCAGATGAAAAATGCCATCCCTGAACTTCAAACCGGGGGAAAATAGATATGAAATATATAAAATGATGCAGTTCTTGCTAAATGAATACATATGAGGAAGTAACCAGCCCAACCTAAGGCAAGTTCCAAAAACGAGGGACATTTGAGATAGGTTTTGAAGATGATAGCTTGAAAGTGCCTATTTTATTGATTTTGCACTTCTGATGTATTATCTCAGTAAACCATTAGCAAAGACATTTCCTGTATAATTTGACATGCTGAAATGTCTTTATTCTTGTACGTATACGAACTACTTCACCTTCCAATCCAGATAACCTAGAAGAGATTATATCTGTTTCAGATACTGGAGAATTTGCTCTTAAATATGTGCTATCTCCCACTTTCATGTGTAAATAAGGTTTTTGTTTGTGCTATATAAACAAAGCAATGAAAATGATATATGCAAAATATAACTATGCTGAATCTGATCATGAAAGGATCAGAACCACAAAAGTGTATTAAAAATGATGAAATATTTCAATATGTGATGATTACTTTTTAAAAATCTGGTTGCCACAATATCTGTACTCCTTTCCTTGCTTGTCTCTTTCCTGACTCAGTTACACTTTTTCTCTCTGGCTCTCAGAGCCTTGTACTTGAACATCCCAATGAATTGTTAGCACTGTATTCTTTCCCTCATGCTATTTTTGAGAGTGCCAAGGTTAACACATGCCTTGGCACAGGGTTTTGGAGTTCGGTCCCTTAGCTCTCTGAAAACAAAAATTGCTGGCATCAAGTGGTATCATAATTACCTAGGCATCCATCAGTGATAATTATGATGTGCAGGTGGAGGGCAAAACTTTGGGAGGGAGGGACCTCAGCAATTTTAGGAACCATGTTATTATGAGGAATGTGGAGTAATTGTTCAAGATGGCAGTAGAGACCTTAACTATTAGATTAAAATAATCCAGGAAGAAATTTTCCCAATTAATGCACACTCAGTAAGCCAAAGGACATGAAATTCACAGGCTTTGTGGTTCTTCTATGACAAAGTTAGGACTTTGAAAGAGATGGGGCCATGGGCAAATGAACTTGACAATAACGAACCCCAAATTCCAGCCCTTTTCTGCTGCCATAGTATGTGGGTCAGTCTCCTCTTCCCTAAAGACTATGTGATAGTCTTACATGAGGCTGCCATCTTGCAATAAGACACATTTCCCTCAAGATACGCTCCCACTGCCCTACGTTGCCTACGGGTCAAACCAAAGTTGGGTCTCAGCTTACCTTCAAAGGGGAAATCAAAGTGATCCTCCAGGAATAAATAACTTACACTGGAAAAGTGATGGCAGAACAGGGTATGTAGTGACAAGAAACCAGAAAATACATACAGGTCTGGGTCTTGAGACTGCACTCTTGGGAAGGGAAATGGAAAGCGAGATTGGATAGACTCAGAATCTCATGAGTCAGGATTTAATCTTTAGAAACAACTGCCCGAAGCTTATCCTGATAATTTTCTGTGTTTGCTCTCAGAAATCTGGACTTAATTGTGTCCAGAAATAATCAAAATAAGACTGTAAGAACTTCCTTGGCAAAATGTTAAAGAGGAAGTCAGAAAGTTCTAGTATATAAGAATGTCATACATAATGGCTCTTTTTATGCATAGTTCAAGNCTAAGGCAAGTTCCAAAAACGAGGGACATTTGAGATAGGTTTTGAAGATGATAGCTTGAAAGTGCCTATTTTATTGATTTTGCACTTCTGATGTATTATCTCAGTAAACCATTAGCAAAGACATTTCCTGTATAATTTGACATGCTGAAATGTCTTTATTCTTGTACGTATACGAACTACTTCACCTTCCAATCCAGATAACCTAGAAGAGATTATATCTGTTTCAGATACTGGAGAATTTGCTCTTAAATATGTGCTATCTCCCACTTTCATGTGTAAATAAGGTTTTTGTTTGTGCTATATAAACAAAGCAATGAAAATGATATATGCAAAATATAACTATGCTGAATCTGATCATGAAAGGATCAGAACCACAAAAGTGTATTAAAAATGATGAAATATTTCAATATGTGATGATTACTTTTTAAAAATCTGGTTGCCACAATATCTGTACTCCTTTCCTTGCCTGTCTCTTTCCTGACTCAGTTACGCTTTTTCTCTCTGGCTCTCAGAGCCTTGTACTTGAACATCCCAATGAATTGTTAGCACTGTATTCTTTCCCTCATGCTATTTTTGAGAGTGCCAAGGTTAACACATGCCTTGGCACAGGGTTTTGGAGTTCGGTCCCTTAGCTCTCTGAAAACAAAAATTGCTGGCATCAAGTGGTATCATAATTACCTAGGCATCCATCAGTGATAATTATGATGTGCAGGTGGAGGGCAAAACTTTGGGAGGGAGGGACCTCAGCAATTTTAGGAACCATGTTATTATGAGGAATGTGGAGTAATTGTTCAAGATGGCAGTAGAGACCTTAACTATTAGATTAAAATAATCCAGGAAGAAATTTTCCCAATTAATGCACACTCAGTAAGCCAAAGGACATGAAATTCACAGGCTTTGTGGTTCTTCTATGACAAAGTTAGGACTTTGAAAGAGATGGGGCCATGGGCAAATGAACTTGACAATAACGAACCCCAAATTCCAGCCCTTTTCTGCTGCCATAGTATGTGGGTCAGTCTCCTCTTCCCTAAAGACTATGTGATAGTCTTACATGAGGCTGCTGTCTTGCAATAAGACACATTTCCCTCAAGATACGCTCCCACTGCCCTACGTTGCCTACGGGTCAAACCAAAGTTGGGTCTCAGCTTACCTTCAAAGGGGAAATCAAAGTGATCCTCCAGGAATAAATAACTTACACTGGAAAAGTGATGGCAGAACAGGGTATGTAGTGACAAGAAACCAGAAAATACATACAGGTCTGGGTCTTGAGACTGCACTCTTGGGAAGGGAAATGGAAAGCGAGATTGGATAGACTCAGAATCTCATGAGTCAGGATTTAATCTTTAGAAACAACTGCCCGAAGCTTATCCTGATAATTTTCTGTGTTTGCTCTCAGAAATCTGGACTTAATTGTGTCCAGAAATAATCAAAATAAGACT
Source organism: Oreotragus oreotragus (assembly GCA_006410675.1). Taxonomy (NCBI): domain Eukaryota; kingdom Metazoa; phylum Chordata; class Mammalia; order Artiodactyla; family Bovidae; genus Oreotragus; species Oreotragus oreotragus. The sequence goes on along the minus strand of SJYX01013960.1, from coordinate 489,164 downwards.
GTAAGAACTTCCTTGGCAAAATGTTAAAGAGGAAGTCAGAAAGTTCTAGTATATAAGAATGTCATACATAATGGCTCTTTTTATGCATAGTTCAAGAACTTATCACATGACTAAGTTCCCTGAGAACCAGTGAAGGATCCTCCACTAACAAGGGAGTGAAAAATACACTGTCAGAGGTGAGGATGGGTACCAAGAGAGTCCTTGATAGTTTGGTAGGATTCAATCGTCCTCTGCAGGGTTTGTGTGTGTGTGTGTGTGTGTGTGTGTGTGTGTGTGTGTGTGTGTTTCTCTTTCCTTTAGAAAATTCAGCCATTGACCCGGCTACTCTATGTCAGAGCGCGAGTAGCAACAATTAATCATTAGCACCAAGATGGATATAATCATCACAATGGACAGTGGCAAATGAGACATTGACCCCCAAAGATCCATGGTGGCAGCTAGCAGATCAGGTCTCATTGAAATGAGACAGATGGACAGCTAAATGTCTGGTGTAGTTGGGGAAATGGTCAAGAATAAGTTAGCATAAAGTTAATGATAACTCTTGCAATGGAAAGTCATGATTACTTATCCAGTTTCCAGCTATAAGCCACATCCCCAGGAGGCATTGATGGAAGGGGAGGCTGGGCTACCTTGAGCAGGGACTCTGCAATTCTACAGCAAGTCTATGCAGTAAATATTTCTACAGTCACTCTTCTGAATAATTGCAAATAGAAATTTGCCATGATAATTGTGTACTGTGCATGCGTGCACACTCACTTCAGTCATGTCTGACTCTGTGACCCTGTGTACCTTAGCCCCCCAGGCTCCTCTGTCCATGGGATTCTCCAGGCAAGAATACTGGAGTGGGTTGCCATGCCTTCCACCAGGAGATCTTCTTGACCCAGGGATCGAACTGGTGTCTCCTGCATCTCCTGCATTGCAGGCAGATTCTTTACCACTCAGCCATTTGGTAGATAGCAAATACATAGATTTTAAAAATAATATTAGGCATGGAGTTTTGAGGACAATTGATGTCTGTGGATTTGAAATGCCACCACGGTTCACCGGCTAGAATGAGGCAACTATCAAGTGATAAATGCAGTATTGGCTGAAAGTTATTTCGTAAAGCATGTTATGATCACTTCCCCAGAGAGCACACAGGTCTTGTTTGAAACACACAGATGGATGTTAGCAGTTGAAATGGGTGCTGTCTGGGATATACACCTTGTAGACCTTTTCATTTTTCCTTAACTGTCTCTTTCCTCTCTCATGGTCAATGACTTATCTATCCATACTGATTTTCCTTTCCAATGCTATCCTTTGGTGAAATGTCCAACAAACAGCCCAATATTCAGTTGCTCAGAAGCTGATAAGGGGTTGAATGATCCAGTTTGAAAGAGGAAGTGAGTTAGCTCTCCGTGGGGTGATGTGGGATAGAAGACTGGAAGACTTAGGTAAATTTCCCCCACCTTCCCCTTTCATGGACTGCTCTTCCGTGTGATCTCTCCATGTGAGCCTTACAGAAAAGTCCTGCTTGCCAAGCAAACAGCTTCTGAGCAAGTAGTTGCCGTTCACAGTGTGTGTTGAAGAAGCCACTATCAGAGCCATGACTGGCACTGCCATCAGTTTATCTCTGCCTCGTGCCAACCTTTCTTCTCACCCTCAGCAGCCTGGGCTTGAGCTTTATAAACAGCATCAACACTTCAACCCACACCTTAGGTTGTCCAGTACAGACAATCGCGATATATTGTGTGAGCATTTAGGGAATAATTAGCTACTTTTCAGCCAACCAAGTGGGTTTTGAGAGGGGGGTGGTATTATTTCACATGTCCTCTTAGGTCAAAGCTGTTGACCATGGAAAATATAGCTTTAGCATTATTTTCTTTTTTCCAATTTGACACAGATTATAGTATAATTAGCCAGTGTAGACAAAAGGTCTTAAAAATGCATATTCATATGCCATCCATTTGGTCTGTCATTCACTTCTTTTGGCGGTTTTTTTTTTTTAGGTTGAGTTGAATGAGGATTGAATGCACTTCTGTCAGCAATAACTACTCTGTCGTTTTCTCTTTTGCATTTCAGTCAGTTCTGACTAAGCATCATATCCATTTCTTCCTCTTCCAGCGATGTGTTTCCTCTCCTTCAGTCTCAGTTACTATCTGTGCTATCAGGTAACCTAAGATAATAAAAAATTCAGCTCACTCATACTTCATACACAAAGTGATGTGTGTGCTGGGTCTAAAGAGGGCAGGTGAGCTGGCTGAGGCACCAGGGTGTAGGTGCATGTTGGTGGTGGCTGTCGTGGTCGAGGTCACATCAGTGATAACAGAGGGAGCATTTCTGGGGGCCTCAGGGCAATCTGCTGCTTCGGAGTAGCCCTCCACCATTCTGAATGGTCCTCTTTGTTCTTAATTCTCCTTGCAAACTGAAGAGGGTCAGGAAGCTAGGATAACCCGAGGTTGCAATATGCTGAGGCACCAGGGTGTAGGTGCATGTTGGTGGTGGCTGTCGTGGTCGAGGTCACATCAGTGATAACAGAGGGAGCATTTCTGGGGGCCTCAGGGCAATCTGCTGCTTCGGAGTAGCCCTCCACCATTCTGAATGGTCCTCTTTGTTCTTAATTCTCCTTGCAAACTGAAGAGGGTCAGGAAGCTAGGATAACCAGAGGTTGCAATACAGTTCAGAGCCAGGGGTATAATGTGAAAAAAAGATTTAGGTCAGGAATGTATAGCCAAAAAAAAAAAAAGGGGGTGGGGAGAAGGAAGTAATTACTCCAAAACGGTCTGTGGCAAAGATGATGCTGTTCACCAAATCTCATTTTCTTTTCTTCCTGGGAACACAGATCCATTCCTGTGCTTTCCTAGCCTTAGGTGACTGAGGTCTGTCCATGTGGAAGAAAATGACAAGCTGGATCTTGAAACTACTGGGTGGCTTTGCACACAGCATAAAATAGACATCGGAGCACTAGGCGATGCTCCTCAGAATGAACATGCCACAGTCTTGTGAGCCAGAAATAAACCTTTACTAGAGACTTTACCAATAAACTTTTACTAGACGATTTTACCATTTGGGAGGTGTTGATTATAGCACAGTTGGACTGTCCCACGTAATATAGATATTAAGTCTCTTCTTTCTCTTAAACATCTGCATTGAAATTGTGCATTAGTTTTATCCCCTGCAGGTGGGGACTGGAGCAAAAGTGAAAGTGAATGTCGCTCAGTCATGTCCAACTCTTTGCAACCCCATGGACTATACAGTCCATGGAATTCTCCAGGCCAGAATACTGGAGTGGGTAGCCGTTCCCTTCTCCAGGGGATCTTCCCAACCCAGGGATCAAACCCAGGCCTCCCATATTGCAGGCAGATTCTTTACCAGCTGAGCCAGAAGGGAAGTCCACTGGAGCAAAAGAGATGCCAAATTCATAAAACTTGGAGAATGACGGAGGAAAGAATAACCTTCTTTATGCCAATAATGCACTGTTGTCAGTAATCTCTAAAACTCGAAGAGGAGAAACGCTTATTTCTTTACAGCAAATGAGAGTCTTGAATCCACTCCATAAAAGTTGAATCCAGTAACTGAAATGGATGTGCCAAACTTGGCCTTTTAAAAATGTGACATGTATGAACCATTTTTCCAAAGAAAAATGTCATCATTGGTGGCTTACATATGGAGAACTATTTACATACTCCATTTTCTTATCACCAATGATTTTATTAATTATTGTATACTAATAAGCATAAACATAAATGACTAGAGGTTTCAAATGGGCACTCATTAACTTCCTCTGCACCGATTGTGCAATGTCGTTTTACAATATGCATATTATATATGACCAAATGTTTCTTTCTGCAATTTTATGTTAATTATTAAAGTTAGAATTAACAATTATGAATAATTATTAACATACTCCATTCATTGCTGCAATCATTCATGTTTTTATAACAGGGACTATATTCCACAAAGAAAAACCTCATTACATTCAAACATCGTTTATACACGTTGGGCTTCAACCATTTAAAATACCAGCGAAATAACTAATATATCCAAGGCCAATTTCAAAAGTGCCCTAATGAAACTAATGAGAAAAACAAAATTGCCATTATTTTTCTCAAGTCTTCATTATTTTTCAGACACAATTCTCTTGGCGTTTGTTGTTGTTGTTCAGTTGCTCAGTAATATCTGACTCTTTGCGACCTCACGGACTGCCACACACCATGCTTCCCTGTCCATCACCATCTCCCAGAGCTTGCTCAAACTCATGTCCCTTGAGCTGGTGATGCCAACCAACCATCTCATCCTCTGTCATCCTCTTCTCCCCCTGCCCTCAATCTTTGCCAGCATCAGGGTCTTTTCTAACGAGTCAGCTCTTTGCATCAGGTGGCCAAAGTACTGGAGCTTCAGTTTCAACATCAGTCCTTCCAGTGAATATTCAGGGTTGATTTCCTTTAGGATTGACTGATTTGATCTCCTTGATATCCAAGGAACTCTCTTTCTTGGCATAGACATAATAAAAAGAAACAGTGTTTAACAATTTTTTAAAAGATGGCAAATGATAATTTATGATAATATTGGGTAACAAGTTTTGTTGCATTGTCAATCTCTGATTAATTCCATCAAAGAAAAATGTTACTCTAAATTGTTTTTGTTTGACCAGTAAGACAAAATCATTTGGTGAAGTGAAAGACAAAGGAATATTAGAGAAGGCAAATACATCATCTTAGAGTTCATGGGAGCCAAGAATATGAGCAGAGCCAAGTCCATGTCTCATGAATCACACAGGTTGAAGGAAAAAGGGTAAACTTAGGAAAATATCTTGATTTGGATAATATAAAGAAACAGTCTATTTGAAAACAAAATACTTCTCAGCACTGTTCATATAGAAAACTGATATCTGTAAGACATGGGCAGCAGGAAGAAATTGTGGGTAGGACATTTTAAGCTTAATAAAGGAAAAATAAAACAGTGAAATATGTCTTAAGTTGGAATGAATTGAGAAAAGGAGGAGGAGAAGGGGGTGACAGGGGATGAGATGATTGGATGGCATCACTGACTCAAAGCATGTGAGTCTGAGCAAACTCTGGGAGATAGTGAAGTACAGGGAAGCCTGGCATGCTGCCATCCAAGGGGTTGCAAAGAGTTGGACATGACATAGCAACTCAACAGCAAACCATAGAGATAACAAGTTGCTTCTCACAGAAGATAATTAACGAGACCATGTTTTGTAGATAGATGAATACATGAGCAAGTTGTCCCCCAAACTGGATTAGATGATCACTTGGGTCTCTTTCTTTTCATTCTATGATTTTAAAAATCAGAAAATCTATATTTTGCTTTTGATTACATGCAAGGGATATTAAGTGTTTTCATCTTATCTAGCACTGAACTGGCCAGAGATGGAAATCTTAAGTACATACAGATTTGCTGTTGCCAAGTATTATAGTGGTTGACATAAGGAAATGTGAGGCATGATGGAGCAGACAGAACATCTCACATACCAGGTAAACCACAGTAGATCGTATACTTAGCTATGCTCCAGTAGAATCTGGCCATTCCAGTGTACATGGTACTTTTTTTATCCTCAACAACACGGGGAAGCTCCATGAAATATCTGCTCTGTGTACTTGTGCACAGAGCCAGACCAGAGAACCTCGGGAGTGGAGATGACTGCATCCATCCTCTTTAATGAAAGAGTGATTGTCTAGGTTCCGGGAGTGCAGTCACTGGACAGCCCTCAGGTGTCACCCTTTTCCCGGACAGTCTGCCTGTGTTCACTTACTGATGGAGGTGCAGTTATCAAGGGCCAATTATTTTGGCCCAACTCAGGACAATCCATTTTACTTCTGTGGTACTCTTGTTCAATTGCTAAGTCGTGTCCGACTCCTTGCAACCCCATGGACTGTAGCATGCCAGGCTTCTGAGTCCTTCACCATCTCCTGGAGTTTGCTCAAACTCACGTCCATTGAGTCAGTGATGCTATCCAACCATCTAATCCTCTGCCGCCCCTTGTATTTTTTTGCCTTAGATCTTTCCTAGCATCTGGGTCTTTTCCAGTGAGTCAGTTCTTTGCATCAGGTGGCCAAAGTATTGGAGCTTCAGCATCAATCCTTCCAATGAATATTCAGGGTTGATTTATCTGCTCTGTGTACTTGTGCACAGAGCCAGACCAGAGAACCTCGGGAGTGGAGATGACTGCATCCATCCTCTTTAATGAAAGAGTGATTGTCTAGGTTCCGGGAGTGCAGTCACTGGACAGCCCTCAGGTGTCACCCTTTTCCCGGACAGTCTGCCTGTGTTCACTTACTGATGGAGGTGCAGTTATCAAGGGCCAATTATTTTGGCCCAACTCAGGACAATCCATTTTACTTCTGTGGTACTCTTGTTCAATTGCTAAGTCGTGTCCGACTCCTTGCAACCCCATGGACTGTAGCATGCCAGGCTTCTGAGTCCTTCACCATCTCCTGGAGTTTGCTCAAACTCACGTCCATTGAGTCAGTGATGCTATCCAACCATCTAATCCTCTGCCGCCCCTTGTATTTTTTTGCCTTAGATCTTTCCTAGCATCTGGGTCTTTTCCAGTGAGTCAGTTCTTTGCATCAGGTGGCCAAAGTATTGGAGCTTCAGCATCAATCCTTCCAATGAATATTCAGGGTTGATTTCCTTTAGGTTTGACTTGTTTGATCTCTCTGCAGTCCAAGGGACTCTTGAGAGTCTTCTCCAGTACAACAGTTTGAAAGCATCAATTTAGCTGAAACCAAGGTTGCTCAAGTTCAGCACTAGTGATGTCTCAGGGTGGATACTTCTTGTTAAGGGGCTGTCCTGTGCATTATAATGTGCAGCACCATTCTTGTCCTTTATCTACTACATGCCAGTATCAGTCCCTCACCCCCAGTTCATTACACACAAAAAAAGTGTCTCCAACATTATCAAATATTTTCTGGGGGGCAAAGTTGTCCTCAGTTGAGAATCACTGGACTAAAGTTGTCAGGTCTACAACTTCTCATAATTCAAATCTGTCCTCCCACCTGTCTTCAGGTGTTAATTTCAATGAAATTACACAGTAGATATCTCCAACACTAAACCCTGACACAGTTCACAGACAAAAAGAAAAAAAAGAAATGCTATTTCAAATCAAAGTTGACTGGAGTCAGTAGGTTTTTAGGAAGTTGTCATAATTTACAAAATCTCTTTTGCCTCCTTGCAGAGGCTGTTGAAAGAGGCAGAGATTCAAACCCACAGTTAGCAGATGAGGCCTCAAGATAGTCAGCTAGCTTAAGGAATCTCTGGATGTGTAGAGATACAGGCTTTGTAAAGTTATAAGTGGAGAGAAATTTAGGTGGGGTAAACTGAAATGCTCTGCGCTATTTAAAAGGAGGGGTTTTGAAAATTAATTTTTTGATCATGTGGGAGCAATAGTCTAGTGAGGAGAAACACAGAGATGGGCAAGATTGGGAGAGGCTGGGGCCCCATGGAAAGTTTCCTCTAAGTAAGAATCAGGGGGGAAAGTTGATTAGTTTATTAGTGGTTTGACACAAATAAGCCTTGCCCTCCTTCAACCTTCAGTAAAGTCTGTTTCTACCATAGGTTCACAATTTTGCTTCAAGTTTGTTAATGTAAACTTGGGGGGGAAATTAAATTTGAAAAAAATTTTTTTAGCTTATTAATAACACCTCGTGAAAAGTTCAATTGCTGGTGCAAAATGTCTCTGAAATATTTCTAGCCTCAGATCATACTTTTCCTGTAGTTACCAGTTGCTGGCCCTGAGGCATATTTTCATATAGTGAGCTACATGCTTTGTCTTTTATCTCCAGCCAGACCTCTCTTTAATCACTGTGGTTTTACGTGTGGGGTAGACTCTTGCTAAAGTTCTGCTTTTTTTTGTTGTTTTTTAAGTTTTATTTCTTAATTGGGAAAGGTATGGGTCAGAGTTGAGATTGTTCTTCTCTGTACTTCTTCCAAATTGTCTGGAGTTTGGGGCCTTAAAATGAATTCCCTGTCCAGGTGTGATATTCTCAAAATTTCAGAGACATTGTCAGTCTGTAATGAGATGACACGTAGCTTTCTTTGTCACTTAGTAGAACTCCTTTGGATAAACGTCACTAAACTTCAGGATGTTGAAGTGCTGCCATCATTATTCTCATTGCAGTTTTGAGTCAAAAAGTGGATATCAAGGAGCTAAATGTGTTTCTTAAACATAAATATTTCTTTCATAAAGTTTTTGTTTCCAGCAAGTGGTCCTGTTATCTGCTGTCCTGCAGCAAACTATCCCAAGTCTTAGTACCTTCAAACTCATTTTGACTGTGATTATGAGTCAGAAATTAGGGATGAGCTTAGCTGGATGGTTCTTTACCTATTCTTGTAGTATGAGCTGGTAGAAGAGCTGGACAGTGCATTTTGAAGGTGCTGTCTTTTCTCACGTGTCAGTTTGTTTCCTAGCTCATCTCTATCCTTCATACAGGACATAAAATAGGTATATCACAGAGTGATACACTTCTTAGTCTCTGCATGAGTCACTTGAAAGAGGTCTTCATTTCTAGATTTATCAGAGAATTACCATTTATATGCCATTAAGTGAAAGTGAAAGTGAAGTCGCTCAGTCGTGTCCAACTCTTTGTGACCTGTGGACTATAGCCCACCAAGCTCCTCCGTCCATGAGATTCTCCAGGCAAGAATACTGGAGTGGGTTGCCATTTCCTTCTCCAGGGGATCTTCCCAATCCAGGGATCAAACCCAGGTCTCCCAAATTCCAGGCAGACGGTTTAACCTCTGCACCACCAGGGCCCTCACCAAATGGCTTAGGTTCTCACAGTTTTGTTTTGTTTTTTTTTCTTTTGAAGAGCAGTCTTTGTGAATTCTTTTTCCGTTACCTATCCCAGGTAATTTCTTTTTTATTTTTTTAAATTTTTTAAAATATAGATTTATTTATTTTAATTGGAGGCTAATTACTTTACATTATTGTAGTGGTTTTGCCATACATTGACATGAATCCACCATGGATGTACATGTGTATTTTTTAAATTCATTTCTCTGTTTTTGGCTAGGCTGGATCTTTGCTACTGCACACAGGTTTTCTTTCGGTGCAGTGAGCTTGGGCTCTGGGTGTGGGCTTCAGTAGTTGCAGCTCCAGGACTCCAGAGTGCAAGCTCAGTAGTTGTGCTGAGTTTGGGATATTTCTGGACCAGGATTCAAACCTATGTCTCCTGCATTGCAAGGTAGATTCTTAACCACTGGACCAGTAGGGAAGCCTCTTCTCACAGTTTTTCCTCCAGAAAGAGTTTGGATGCCTAAACTAGTAGTGAGTTTAAAGAACTCCAGGGAAAGACCAATGTTGGTACTTACCCTCTGGGTCAACTTAGCAGGGTTAGGGAGGCAGTTTTCCTAAGAACACAGAAAATCATGTGACAGCCTCACTGTTGGAGAAATAAACTCTTGGGTAAGGGAGAGCATTATGTCTCCAACAAACCTTTAAAAACTGAAAAATTAGGTTTTGTAAAATAAATATAATTAACCCAATCTGTGTTGCTTCTCCAGGATGGTCATGAATACTAAGAAATAATGTATGTAAACGTAAACCTCCTAATACAGTATCAGTCACTTAGTAGATGCTCATAAATTATTTATAATATAAATTATAAATTACTGATAGACTTCCCTGGTGGTTCAATGGTAAAGAATCCACCTGCCAGTATAGGAGATGCAGGTTTGATCGCTGGGTTAGGAAGATCCCTTGGAGAAGGAAATGGCAACCCACTCCAGTGCCTGAGAAATCCCATGGACAGAGGAGCCTCATGGCTACAGTCCATGGGGTCGCAAAGAGTAGGACAACTTGGTGACTAAACAATAACATAAATTATTGTTATGAATAGTTATTATTAGTCTCATGAATATGAATTTGACATAAGATGTTTATACCTTTTATTTAGAGAAATATTTGATGATTTTTGTTAAATTGATCTCTAAAGCAATACATCTATTTATTTATTTATTGGCTGCACTGTGAAGCCTGTGAGATCCCAGTTCCCGACCACAGATGGAACCCAGGCCCTTGGCAGTGAAAGCACAGAGTCCCAACCACTGGACTGCCAGGGAATTTCAAATAGATGTTCTTTATGAATTTCTCTCATGTAAAATTGCATTCTGAGACATGTTACTGTGACAAAACATAACTACAGGTTTATGATGAAGCAGCTATTTTTATATGGATGTATATAGTTTAGAGGATGCTGTATAATCATTCAAATACATAGTAAAAATATTAAACCAATGCTTAAGAAAAATAAATAAATACAACTCTACCCACTTCTGCTTTCAGTTTGACATAGGTCTTTCTAGTTCATAATATTTGCATTTCTTGGGCCAGATCTGGCTACCACCTATTTTTGTAAATAAAGTTTTATTGGAACATGGGTATGATCATTGGTTTACATTGTGTCCAAGACTGCCATCGTGCTATAACAATATAGTTGAGTAGCTGCAATGCAATGACCACATGTCCTGCAAGACCAACATATTTACTACCTAACCTTTTATATAAAAGTTTACCAAGTCATCCTTTACATTCATAATGTAAGTGTACAGAATTTTGCATGATTTTTTCTTAATATTTCAAAGCTATGTTCTAATATCTATGATCTAAATCCTTTCTCCACGTATCCACTAGCCCTGTGTCAGTGCTGCTGCTGCTGCTAAGTCTCTTCAGTCGTGTCTGACTCNATTTTGCATGATTTTTTCTTAATATTTCAAAGCTATGTTCTAATATCTATGATCTAAATCCTTTCTCCACGTATCCACTAGCCCTGTGTCAGTGCTGCTGCTGCTGCTAAGTCTCTTCAGTCGTGTCTGACTCTGTGCAACCCCATAGATGGCAGCCCACTAGTCATTGTAGAGTCACAGTTTATTTACCCTCTCTTTTTTGATAAAATATTTAGGTTGTTTTCATGTTTGAATTGTCCAAAATACTCAGAGAGCATTGTAGGTCATATAGGACTTCTTTCTATCCATTTGAACTTATTTACTTTATTTATATTGTGAAATGTATAGAAACATATGTATACATGTACATGTTTTTTTTCCTATAGGAAAACACTTCTGGGTCAAAGAGTATGATCATTCTGTGTCTTGTGATCTCTTGATCTATTTTGCTTTGCCAAAAGATTTGAATTAACTTCTTCTAGTGCTAGCAGAAGGAAATGGAACCCTGACTTTTACTTCCAGATCCCTGATATGGGATCAATAGGTATTATGTTTTAAATTCTTATTTCATGAATTAAAATTAAATATAAATATTTATTCACTTTGCATATGTTTGATTACCCAAAATCTGGAAATTAAAAAAAAATCTATTTCCTTAACATTTATATTTGTTGCTATGCTTAGTTTATTCGCATACTATATTGGTTTGTTTTTTTTTTTCCTTCTGTGAATCCATGTAACCTCAGTCTAATGAAAAAAGTAGGAATGAAAAGTCTGCTTTCATGGTTTAGTGCAAAAGTCAGTTTGGACCCTGGAAGCTAGGGAAAACTGTAATCCAAATCAACCAAATATTTATTAAACCTACTGTGATAGGCACTGGAATAACAGTGAAACAGACTCCATCCTTGTTTTCTAGAACTTAAATTCCCTGATATGTTAGGAACTAATGATGGTACATCAAAGCTTGGGGAATTTTAAGTGAAAGTATATTTCATAAGTACCATTTTATCTTTTTGTTGTTGTTGTTCTCTCTTGATCACCTGTAGCATTAATTTTTGCTCACAGAGTGTTTTAAATCTTTGTTATATTTAGTTGATTATAAGACAATTATTATCCATTTTTTCATACTTCCACTCAGGAAAACATTTTTGTCTGTTTGGAAGGAGGAAAAGCTTCTTTCAGGCAGTTAGAAATATTGACAATTGTGCCCAAACTAAAATACCTAAGTAAAAAATAGATAAATTTTCTATTTTACCTATACAAATTCTATACTATCTTGTGAATAATTTTTTATTTTCACCACCATCTGTTACTTCTTCAAAGCCTGTTGAGGATATTGCTTCAAGTTTTAAGAGCCCGCAAGGCATTACAGTGTTAAAAGCTATACTTGAGATTCATTCAGAACACATAATATTTCAAGTTACTGGGCATTCCTCAGTGGTGTTCAGAGCTGTCCCGACAGGCTTGCAAAATCGGACTGTGACCATCTCTTCCCAACTACACATTCAGTAATGTCATGGTGGCTTGAAATAAACAACAGTAGGAAGTGTTTGCATCATAGAAATTGTCAAATGAAATAAATTAGGGCTTCCTTTTCACTACCCCCAGGAGAATAGGTAAACATGTACAAGCACATCACTGCCTTGAGTCTGACTTTTCTAATCAGTTCTTTATGAGAAACATATTTAAAAACTCACAATTTTCCTCTAAGTTGTATGAGAATTGTTCTTTCAACCCAAACTGGCATTCAGTATAAACTAGGAATCATCAGTGCACTGAATTTTCCTGCAAAATATCCATAAGCCTGAAATTCTTTGCCCACCTGTGGATGGTTATAACCATAAGCATAATGGGGAAGGAAGCCCTGTTGTAGAGAAAGGACATTTCCTGACAAATGTATCTAATCATACTGTGTATTTCAAGGTGATGTATCATTATCAGTTCCTCAGTTTTCAGAGAAGTTATCCTTAAAGGACAGTGGCAGAGTCTAGCTCATTCTGTAACCCAAGACTTAGCTCAACTTTTGCAAGAAATGACAAACCTAGACAGCATATTAAAAAGCAGAGACATTACTTTGCCAATAAAGATCTTTATTATCAAAGATATGGTTTTTCTAGTAGTTATGTACGGATGCGAAAATTGGACCATAAAGAAGGCTCAGCGCAAAAGAATTGATGCTTTCAAACTGTGATGCTGGAAAAGACTCTTGAGAGTCCCTTGGACACCAAGGAGATCAAGCCAACCAGTCCTAAAGGAAATCAACCCTGAATATTCATTGGAAGGGCATGCTGAAGCTGAAGCTCCAATACTTTGGCCACCTAATGCAAAGAGTTGACTCATTAGAAAAGACTCTGATGTGGGCAGGAGGAGAAGGGGACAACAGAGAATGAGATGGTTGGGTGGCATCACCGACTCCATGGATACAAGTTTGAGCAGGCTCTGGGAGTTGGTGAAGGACAGGGAAGCCTGGTGGGCAGTCCATGGGGGTCACAGGGAGTCAGACACAACTGAGTGACAGAACAGCAACAAAAAGCATAAGTATAGACCTTATTTGGATTAAAGAGCGTGTTGTTTACCAGTTGCTTCTCAGTTGTACGGATTGGTGTTTTCTTTTTTCCTTTCGAGTAAACAGGCTCATGGGTCCTGCATCTGGGAGGTCTCTGAGGCCTGTACAGTGTACTTTCAGTATTTTCTCTTAACCCTTAAATTATTTCAGGTAACCAGCTCTTTTTCGCCTGCTCTTTACAGCTTCCTTTGGCTCACGTGGCATAAGAATGGGACTGTGGTTTTCTGGTTACACATGTGTTGTCTTAAGTATCTTCCCCTTTGCTAGGGTTTCTCTCCCATCCTTTTATCAAACTGACGGGAATCAAATTCTAAGAAAGGAAACACAGAATCAGGGGGTTCTGTGAGCTGGAAACCTTTTTGAGCTGGGAAAGGAGACTCCACAGGAGAATGCCTCCCACTGGCGATTTCCTGTGGAATGCCACAGCATTGCTTGGTGAGCACACTGCTTCACAATGCAGGGGCTTGTACAGAAGTGCCAGAGTCAGACCCTGAGCATACCCTTCTTTTGGCGTGGAAAGAGGCCCCAGAGAGAGCAGTAGCTGCTTTATGGATTCTGATGTGTATCAGTCCCCAGCAGCAGGATCAAGGGGAGATAGAGGCACAGTTATCAGAGAGGAGGAACTCTACCCCAGCTTTGGCATTTACTTATCAAGTGATCTTACATAATTAAATCGGGAAGGGGAAAATGCCTTAAAAAAAAAAAAAAGAAAAGAAAAGCAGAAAATGTATTATTTTGGAGACTGGTAAAATGTAAGCAAGCCAGCTATTCATGGCATACCCAGAAGCTCAGACAGAACTAAATTATGCTTCAGATTAATGTTTCGGTCAGTTCAAAGGTTAGACAAACAGCTGTTTCTCAAGGAGGCACACTACAAAGCTGAACTGTTCGTTGGAAGGTCTGTAATGGTCTCAGTGGATTCCCAAAGGAGTCCCTGTTATTTGTTTCTGATTCGGAGATACCCCAAACTGACTCCATGCTACTGATGACCTCTGTTGCTAGGGCATGAGGGTGAAACTCTGGAGCCAGTGTGATTTTACCAGTCTCTGGGAAAAAAAAAAAAAAGAAAGAAAAGGAAAAGAATAGAAGCCACCCACACATCCAACATGTCTTCGGTGACTCAAAGATTACCCACAGCCCTGCCGTTTGGAGTGACAGAAAGAATGCTGGAGAGTCAAGAGGTCTGTGCTCCATTTCTGCAAAAATGTAAAATAACTTAAAATAGTGAGCTATTCAAGTATGTGGTTTATAGTAGTCAGGTTTGATCTGATGCAAGACTAGATAACTGGTAGTGTAAAAAAAGAGAAGGAGTAAGTTCCATCTTTATTCAATATTTCCCCAGCACCCCTTGATGACTTTTAGATACTTGAGTTGAATTACTCTTCATAAGATGCTGCCAATTGTAAAATGAAAAACAAAATAAAGCTCTAAGAGAAAGATGCAGAGAAGAGAGGGAGAATTTAAGTTGGAGTTTTCAATTGGGTTATAACCATAACATGATATTTGAATGGGGTTATACTTAAAAAGTATTGAAATTCTCAGAAAGATAAGGAGGTAACTTCTTGATGAAGTCCTGAGAGATTCTTAGGGATTCCTCCGTAATGATTTCAAATGTCTTCTAATGACACGATTCAACCTTTTTTAAGGGGGTCTCAGGAGAAGGCAATGGCAACCCACTCCAGTACTCTTGCCTGGAAAATCCTATGGGTGGAGGAGCCTGGTAGGCTGCAGTCCCACGNTAGGAGGTAACTTCTTGATGAAGTCCTGAGAGATTCTTAGGGATTCCTCCGTAATGATTTCAAATGTCTTCTAATGACACGATTCAACCTTTTTTAAGGGGGTCTCAGGAGAAGGCAATGGCAACCCACTCCAGTACTCTTGCCTGGAAAATCCTATGGGTGGAGGAGCCTGGTAGGCTGCAGTCCCACGGGGTCCCAAAGAGTCAGACACGACTGAGGGACTTCACTTTCACTTTTCACTTTCACGCATTGGATAAGGAAATGGCAAACCACTCCAGTGTTCTTGCCTGGAGAATCCCAGGGAGGGGAAGCCTGATGGGCTGCCATCTATGGGGTCGCACACAGTCGGACACGACCGAAGTGACTTAGCAGCAGCAGCAGCAGCAGCAGATATTCATTATTTACTCACTGTAAGATACTCACCAATAATTATTAAATTTATGATTCTTTACCACAAGAAGTTCTAAGGTCTTTTTGGATATATATATATTCTCTCTCTCTCCCCCTTTCAATAGATAAATTAGATGGAGAGAGAGGAGGGTCATCTGGGATACCGCTCAAGGATAAAATAGCACAATATGAATCAGAGGCTGAATTAAGCTGAGAAGAAGGTGACTGCTTAATGAGCTCTTCACTTTTGTTTTTGAACCGCTCAGGTACAAAGGCATATGCTCTAGTCATCTTTATATCCATAGTGCCTAGAAATAGAATATACATGTGTATACATATATATCTCACATTGTGTCTTAACTAAATTAGAAGAAGGATACAGAATAATTTAGTAGTGTGTTTCAAATGAGGAGGAATATTATGGTTTTAGAACAAAGGCCAAGATCCCTCCTGAATCCATTCATTCATTCAGTGAATTCTGGGTTTAAGGAACATTCGGTTAGAAGTGTTAACCAAGTTGGTTAGAAGTGTTAGAAGATCACACAGTATCTTGGTTAGAAAGTCACATTTTGTTAGAAGATCATGCAGTATATATACAGTTGAATAAAATAGGAAAAGGTAATAGTTTTGAAGCATAATGGATCATTTGAGAAAAGTCAAATTTAAAGAAAGACAAAGAAGCACTATGAAAATACAACAGAATAAGGTTAAGAAAGATGGGATGTGACACCAGTGATGAAATAAACACTAATTTCAGCAGGCATAATCAATTAGTCTAGTATTATATCAACCAGCTAATATGGATGAACTGACATGAGTTAGACCAATCATTCTCAGTCTTCTAAGAGCCTATAAAACATGCTGATTCCAGGATCCATCCCAGATATGCCTACTCAGTAGCTTTGGATGGACCCAGGAGTCACAACAGAATGGATCCTCCAGGTGATCCTGACAGTTTCCAGACCTCACTTGTGGAAAGATGAGTTCAATTGAAAATTGATAAGAAGTTTAATTAGGAGGATAACTGCATGTAATTGGTATGATACTGGGATAAGGGAAATTGGGTTAATACATTTTAGTCCCAGAAATGGGCTGAAATTAGCACTTCTTGGCCTGAATGGATGCATATTTTCTGCCTAATATTCCTCTTCTGAATTCAACTAATTTCAAAAGAGGTTTAACAGTTCTCTATAAGACAAGGTTTTAGGGCTTCGTGTTTGAAGAAATCGAAGGAAAAATACATTCAGATGAATTAATTGACTCTGCTTACAGAGTGCTATTTTGGGAGGAAAAATACAAAAGAGAAGTAACTAGAGTTGTTGAGATGTTTCTTTTTATTTTATATATTTTATATGTTCTCTAGTTTAAAAAGAAGGCTTTGACTTTATATTTTAATTTCTATTTACTACAGGTTACAATTTTATAATATTTAACCTTAAAAGCCCCTCCTTAGAAAAAAAACTATATAAATAGATAATATATTTAAACTGTAGCAAATATGTCATCTATTACCTAACCTCTAAAAATGACTGGGCATTTTGAAAAAGAGAAGCTTCTTTTCACTCTAATATTAATTTTTTTTCCAAAATAAAACAGTATTCAGCATAAGCTATTGGAATGATTCATTTCCAACAATTTTTAATTTGTGACACCTCCCAAATTGGTTTCTGTCTTAGATCTTGAAAGAGAAATATACTGTTATAGTTTAAATTCAAGCACTTGAGAAAGATGTTATCAAATTACAGATTCTATGACCTTTAGTGACCTGACTGCAAATTCTGACTTTTCAGGGCTCCTGAAGATACTAGTGGGGCTTTCCAAGTGGAACTAATGATAAAGAATCCACTTGCCAATGCAGGAAACATAAGAGACGTGGGTTTCATCCCTAAATCAGGGCGATCCCCTGGAAGAAGGCATGGCAACGCACTCCAGTATTCTTGTCTGGAGATTCTCATGGACAGAGGAGCCTGGCAGGCTATGGTGCATGGGGTTGCAAAAGAGCACAAAACTGAGAACATAGGATCAAGGAACAGATTAGCAACTGACCCAAGGAAGCACAGGATGAAACAACTAGGTGCCCTCGCTAGGAAGGCAAAGGCCCTCTACTCATTTCCGTTGAACATGTTGATAAGTTTCAGAAATCTTGATCATCTTCCAAACCATGTCCTTATTTGTTTCATAAGTCCAATTGAACATGACGGCATCTTGTTCTTCTCACTCTAGGGATCTGCCTGAGTTCTTGAGAAGGAAAATCACATTTCAGTATGTGAAAATACATTAATGAAAAAATTTAAAAAGAGGTTTTGTGTCATCATCTTGTTTTTCCTTCTTTTTTTTCTTTTTTCTTTTCTTTGGCTTTCCTTTTCTGAAGGATGATGCCTTCTTTTCAGCCAGTAGAGCAAAAGATTTGGAGGTATTCAAGAGTAACCCTAAAGATGCCAAGCATCATTTATTGGACCACTTAGAGTGAGGCAGATGTGTGTGGCATTGGTAGTTAATCAACTGGGTAATGATTTCTATATTTTAATAGGCAACTCTAGCTGAAACTGGCTTTTAGTATGACAGAAAAGTCAGAAGGCAAACTATTGTTATAAATGTTTAGCAGGTTTTCAGACTCTGTAAAGGATTTGGAGGCCAGTACATGATGCTAAATACCCTGACACTTCTTGAAGAGTTTATTGCTATAGATATCATGGATAAAACTTGAAATATGATTCAACGATTCTACACTGCAAGTTTAAAGGAAATATTTTCAAAATCATCTTGAACAAATATGCTGTAGTTAATTCCATAATTTAATAACTTCTAGAATTACTTATTTTAGATGTGTGATTTATAAAGTAAATCTGATTTTTCAAATCGTTGAACTATTGGTTGTTAGGAATATTTCCCCCAAGTGTATTATAATCCTCAAAACTTCCAGGTTTGCACTTAAGAGACCCTTAATGAATATATAACAGTTAGAACTGCACATGGAACAACAGACTGGTTCCAAATAGGAAAAGGAGTACGTCAAGGCTGTATATTGTCTCCCTGCTTATTTAACTTATATGCAGAGTACGTCATGAGAAACGCTGGAATGGAAGAAACACAAGCTGGAATCAAGATTGCCGGGAGAAATATCAATAACCTCAGATATGATGATGACACCACCCTTATGGCAGAAAGTGAGGAGGAGCTAAAAAGCCTCTTGATGAAAGTGAAGGAGGAGAGTGAAAAAGTTGGCTTAAAGCTCAACATTCAGAAAACGAAGATCATGGCATC